>CM022533.1:1469184-1969184 GCA_012273795.1 Dendrolimus punctatus | reverse complement strand
ATTCTGACGGCAACTGTATCTGCAAAGCAAACGTCGACGGTAGTACTTGCGACGATTGCAGACCAGGCACATTCGGATTGGACACTGATAACCCACAAGGATGCATCTCCTGCTATTGTTCTGGTGTTACTAATAAGTGTCATGAGGTAAGTGTTTTTTTGAAATTATACATTTGATAGATACATAAACAAAAACTTACAAACTAGTACTGTGATAATTTTCTGCTCAATATTGATTAAAAGCGATCTTTTGGACACAACTCGTTCGTTGCATATTCTAATTTGATTAGCTGATAGAACGCTTTTTACATCCCGGAACCAATATCTCAACATAAGATCTTTTTATCTCTTTCTATCAGTATTTTTTCTACAAATCCGTTCAATACTTTTAGCCCGATGTGTACACTGGTCAAAACATTTCAACATGTTTCATTAACGTCTTAAGGAATTAATTATTCTTTGATGTTTAGTCAACGTTAAAAAATATTTTAATGTATTTTTTTAATTTTAGTGTTTTTTTATAGTATATAAGATAGTGGTTATTAATCACTAATTATCCAATCTCACCAAAATAGGGCAGCCACTACACAAGGGTCCCGATGGCAGCTCCAATCTTTGGTCCCGACTACGGCGGTTACACCTTGATGGATCTCAACGCAGAAACTGTTCTCCCCGATAACTTCCGCCCAGTGCCCGATAAAAGTGAACTGACTTACATGTTCTCCTTCCCACCAAATGTAGATCTATATTGGTCACTGCCTGTCTTCCCTGGTAAGTCAATATTAATTTTTAGAGCACTGATTTCACTAGTTGAATAATAAAATTCAACCAAAAAAGCAAACTACAGCTATTATTTATTTTCATGTAGATTCAGTTCCGTCAGTCTGATGAAAATATATATCTAGGACTGATGTTAATAAGGTTCAAATGGTTAGCGAAATCGGCATATTCTAAATTTCTTCTGAATTTAGTAAACCCAATACATATAATACATTTATATCATAATATTACTGATGTTATTGTATTGTGTGTTATTGTTCATTTCGTCAATTTTATTTTGTCTGCAGGCAACCGAGTACTATCCTACAGTGGTATATTGTCCTTAAAACAAGAATTCATAAGTGATAGCAGTGCTATGTCCGAGCCTGGTACCGATATCGTGTTAGTTGGTGATGACATCTCGGTTTATTGGAGTAACCCTAAGCAGATGAGATCAGGCGAACCAATGGTAAGATTTACCACTTGTTTCCATTAAGGCGGAAGAATTTATACAGCGATGAACAAAGTCCATTGAGGCATAAGGCTATAAATACAGGCTATAAATATATATTACGAATTTATTACACAACATTTTTTTACTAATTCATATGTTACTATTCATACCGGACGTAGCTATTTGAAGCTATATATGTTATTTCTTTCTTTTTGTATAGACGTCGAAGGTTTCATATTTACCCCCATCTTCCATATAAACAGTTTGAGTTTGAGTAATAAGAGTTTTGATTTAATTTCTTACATACTTATTCACAAAGTAATTCCTCTCATTAATGATATATATGTAAAGGTACTAGTCAGCGATTGTTATTGAAATGAAACCCAGGAGTTATAATAATGCCAAATGAACTATTACAGGCCTTCCAAGTACCATTGCGTGAGAGCGGCTGGTATGTTCTCAACACAGCAAGCCCAGCAAGCCGCAGCCAGTTCATGCAGGTCTTGAAGAATCTCCGCAGGGTCTTAGTGAGAGCGACCCTTGTTAGGAATATTTTGTCGACTACCATCGCTGATGTCTCTATGGATACCGCAACTGAGAACTTCAATGGAGCTCCGCCTGCTAAGGGTGTCGAGGTATTTTATTTCTTTCTTTGTACTAAACAATTTAAGTCGTTAACTTTCGCAAGTCCTCAAAATCTTTATTGCTACAATGTCGTAAATTTCAGAATTTGTAGTGAAAAAAAATTATTCTTGGACTCTAAATATATTCTGGAACTAATATATTTTTTATGATCTATGTAGTAAATGTGGTTTAGTATATACAAATTTAAAAATGTTGAGATCTTTTTATATTTTTAATCAACAAAACGAAGATTTTTAGAGTTACTAGTCTTACCTTTTATGTTTGTGTACAACTAACACCGAAAGTACATTTTGTAGGTTTGCATGTGTCCTCCCGGCCATACCGGCACCAGTTGTGAGAGTTGCGCTGCCCAATACTACAAAGACATCAACGGCAACTGCAGGGAGTGTCCTTGCAATAACAACGACTGTCAACTCGACAGCTACGGCCGAGTGACGTGCAACTGTCAACCACCATACACCGGTCCCGATTGTTCTACTTTCGGTAAAATTTGCATATTTAATTGATTTATTATTGATTTCTTTATACAAAAAAGATTTAACCATGACTTGTCCACGAATAGGCTTGGTCATGGAATTGCATCCAACGATCCACGATAATGGAAACGGAACACTCAGACAAGTCACAATGACTTGCAAATATCGAGCACCAGAACCCCTCACTATTATATTCTATCACGAAAGCCAAGAACAATGGCCGCCAAAGTATTACAACGAGTCAGTACTGCACAAGGATGGTTGGCATGGCGAACATGTTTTGCATACTGTATGGGATACAAGGAATCAGGGGGAGATGTATGAATGTCATACGGTAACAGTTAAAGGATTCACACTTGGTGTACTGACAACTAGTCTCCCGGAACCAGGTAGCAAACGTGTTGTGTCGTCTCGCTTCTACGATACTTGTCTTTATGTGAACGGGTTTATAATAAGTAGTATCTATTCATTTGTCCAACTTACTTAAAACCTCTCAAATTACATCCACTCACATTACTTTAGGGCTTTACCATCAATCCTTATTGTTGTGAATTCAGCCGTGACCATCGTCTTCGGTGAAGGTACTTCTTACTTTTGACTAAAGTCTACCTCAGACAATCGAAAGTTTTCGTCGTCGTGCTTATTATCATTGTATGCTGCTCCTGTCTTGTCTGTTCTTATCAGGGGTTTGAAAAACCCTTACAGTTTCACTCCAATAATTGTCTGTCTGTGTGTCACAACAATTATCTTGGGAACTAATATTGTTTAGAGATGCGAAATTTTGTATATAGAAGTCTCGTTTGTTTATAAGTATGTCGTGTCTTTTCAAGTAGTATATAAATAATATTTTTCAATAGAGGCGAAAATTATAATTTGATTAATATGAAGTATCAAATAAGAGTAAGTGGTACTCTTTTTGCTTGATGTTTACGAACAACAATAATTCCTTAAGAAATTAGAATTTTTCTGAAAGTTTACTTGAACATTATTGCTATTTACACAATGTTCTAAGTAGACCACATGTTGCATTAAGCTTTTGAATGGATAGAGCCACTTGTGAAATTTAAACAAAAAATATTAATTTAAATAAAAAAAATTAAACTATTATAGAGTAGTTCTAAAAATATTTTTTTATGCAAAAGCTGCAATTAGTCTGTGTATTACATTATATAAGATTTCATATCCGTATTTTGATTTATAAAGGGACGAGTTCGAATCGGCCAGTGACTGATTTTAAAATGATAATAATATTATCATTTTAAAATCAGTCATAATAATATTATTCTGGTGTTTGGGTTTTTGCATTAAGGCTTGGTTAAAAAGTAATTCAATCTAAAATTATATTCATCGCACAGGTTACTTATTTTCATAATACGCGTATTCCATTTTTGTTCAAAACGGAATAAACTCAAGAATATTAACCGATCTGTTATTATAAATTGAGCGGCAAATCCTTTAGATTATATAATGTTTTACAGTGTTTGCTAAAAAATGATTTTAAGAAATATTTTAAAAATTTCTAAAATTATTGCATCAATAAATATTTTGATACTTCGATAATTAAATAGATTTTAATTATTAATTCATATTGAGAACTTACCTGAGAGACACCGTCACATAACAAATTGGAATGATAGAATTAACGAAAAATAAGCACTACGCTTCTCTCACAGGGCCTCCCGATTCATCGTACACAACAACAACACAACGTACAATACCATCTACTGTCTTCGTGAAGATCACTAGTCCAACTATTAGAATTCAAGAAGTAGGCAGCAGTGTTAACTTCACATGTGAAGCGCAGAGCCGTATGACCAGCAGTCCACTTCGAGTTACCTGGAATAAGGTGATTGTCTAAAAGTGACACTTACTATTTTGTATTTCACAGGATAACGAATTTTCGTTTAAATTCTTTCAAGTTCAACGTCGTGAAGATATACCTACTAAATAATATTTGATTTCCAGCCGTATTAAAATAATACGTTTCAACCCCAGAAATGTAAATTATCTCATTATTATGTATTTGGACTGAATTCAAAATATAGTCGTCAAGTTCTTCAAAATTTGTGTTGCGTCTGGTCTCTAAGTTCGCACTTCGGATATAATAGTCGGAAGATTTAGAGGTTATATCATATATTGTTGTTAGGTGGATGGAGTTTTACCACAAGGAAGATATTACGTCGATGAAGCTTACGGAATACTCTTCATCACTCAACTGCAGATATCTGACAGTGGTCAATACGTGTGTACAACCTCTGACGGAGTATCCACCGGACAAGCTGTCGCCACACTCAGAGTACCAGGTAATTATTTTATTTTATATATTTCGTCAATTTTGAATTACATTGGTTCGTGGAACCAATAAAACTGGATCTAATTATTATACTCTTGTAGAGTGGATAAAAATTTAAATAATCATGTTTTACTGGTAAAATACTTTGACATCTATAATTACTTATTGATGTTAATTTTAAGTATCTATCAAAAGTCATCGGGTGACTAGTGTTTAAGGTATATTATAATACTACTTTTATTATTATGCATACATTATGGAACAGTTGTCCCGGAATGGATTTTCTACGCTAAAGGTATACCAATATTTTTTACGCCAATTAGTTTTTAATGCTAACTATTAAAAATAAGTACTGTGTATAAGATATTTTAGATTTTGAAGTACAGATATCAAGCGACTATCCACCAAGGAATTAATTAGAAACGAAATAAATAATTCTCCCCTCCCCCCATTCCCTACTGCTACTAAAGTAATGCTTGCTCAATCTCTGTTATTACCCATACTTGATTCTGCTGATGCCAGTTATATGTACCTAACATAAGAACAACTGAAAATAAGACCGATCGACTTCAAAATGTCTGTATACGGTTTATATTTGGGTTGCGCAAATATGACCAGGTTGCCGAATATCACAAGAAGCTTAAATGGTTTGCCTTCGCCGGAATGTTCACTTACTCTCTGTTTTGCACAATATCCTCTTTGATCCTCGTACACCTCAGTATTTAAAGGAACGTTTTGATTTCCTACATCTTTCTCATTACCGTTATTTGCGCTCTAGTAATAATCTCTCATAAATGACACCTGTACACACTTCTTCCTTTGTTGATAACTCTTTCACGGTACAGGCTGTCCGTTTATGGAACTCTCTGCCACTCAGCATCGGACAAGCTAAATGCATATTGTCTTTTAAACTGATGGTTACTAAATATTTTTGATCCTCGTCCAAAACATTCTGCTGGTTCTATGTATAGTATGAAATATCTGTATAGTATATTGGAACGAAGATCCTTATCGCGCGTTGCGAAAGGGGGCTAGACTGGACTAGAAAAAATTAAGACCAAAAGTTGTAAGAACACTTTTTGCTATAGTTGTAAGCCGTGCGGCGTTATCAATGCGTATTATTTAGCAAGCCATGCGTGTTCTAACCTATACGCTGTTGTGTTTACGAAGTCGAGAGTCGATATATATATATGTATATGTATGTGTGTGTGTGTGTGTGTGTGTGTGTGTGTGTGTGTGTGTGTGCGTGTGTGTGTGCGTGTGCGTGTGCGTGTGCGTGTGCGTGTGCGTGTGCGTGTGCGTGTGCGTGTGCGTGTGCGTGTGCGTGTGCGTGTGCGTGTGCGTGTGCGTGTGCGTGTGCGTGTGCGTGTGCGCGTGTGTGTGTGTGTGTGGTGTGTGTGTGTGTGTGTGTGTGTGTGTGTGTGTGTAACTTCGTAACACCTCTCAAGTTTTTATTATTTATTTACTTACTCTTGGAATGTTTTTTATTATTTATTGTTTTCACCGCCACTGTTATTTTAATGTTTTCCTTAGTTTAGAGGGTTGCCTGTAATAGATCGCTTTAAGCGATAAGGCGGCCGTTCATTCAATATTTACTGTACTTAGTTTTAAGAACGTAGTTTTACTTTTTGGTGAACCATAAAGTATTTTTATTCATTCATTGAATTCTCGTAAATTTCCAGTTGCAGTATTAAAATACTTTTGGGAATAATTTATTTTCAGGAAGCGTAATGACTGAGCCCAGAGCATCAATCCGACCAAACAACAAAATCTACTATGAGGGTGATAGAGTAGAGCTCGAATGCGTGGTGTCTGGTAACCCAACTCCTACAGTCTCCTGGCAGCGGGGCGCTAACCAACCACTTCCTATGTCTGCCCAGCAATTAGATGATTTATTTATAATTGAAAGCGCAAAGGAAGAAGATTCTGGAGAATACCGGTATTTTGTCTCTCGAAATATTCACATTTTACATTTTGATCCATAACGTCCAATACCAGCTTTTCACGCATGCACGTTTATCCTGCGTTTTCAGCTTTCAATTCGTCTTATATCAAGTATATGCCATACTGATTGCAATAAGTTTTACACAAGAGCTATATCACGATGATGTTATAAACATGGGTCAAAAGGAAGACACTAATAGATAAACGTGAAATCACATTGGTATTTGGTACCAGTATTATAATTAAATCAATGATTTTTTTTCCAGATGCATTGCCAGCAACACTCTCGGAACTGCTTACAGCACAGCTGTTATAACTATAAAACCTAAGCCTTACGTACCGCCTCGTAACCATCTGAAGATTTCGCCTTCAGCCCCCACTGTGACGGAAGGTCAGAGTATCACTGTCGTCTGTACTGGTCCGCCCAGTGTACCAGCTGGCACTCTAGACTGGATCAGGTACCAACACACATCAAATATATTTTTTGTAGTTTAGTTAGTACTCACAAATTAAATTTATCATTTTGGGGTACTTGAATATCTGTAGTATACTGGTCAATCAATCGAAAAAAGGGTCAATGTGTCTTGACAATTAAAAAAGCGCTTTATGTGAGAATTGACAATAATATAACAATTAATATAGTTAAAAACACCTTCAATAGGATTAAATTGAGGATATTGTGCATTAATGTTTAATTCAAATCTAATCTGTACATATAGATAATTCTTAGCATATAGTAAAGTTTTTTGACATAACGTGCATTTCGCTACAATTACTATGTAGTAGAAAATAAGTAAATCTTATTATAAATCGTAATTTCTAATGTATGTAATGCACTTAAGGTCGTCGCAAATTACACCGACTCAACGCCAATCCAACACGCTTCCAACTAGAACTATCGATTTGGTATCAGGGAGTCGTCAACTAGGCAATCAACGCATCGGTCACCAGTGGACAACTTGGCGTCAATGAGTGGGCAGTGCGTCGTCAACGAGTGGGAAGCGCGTTGTCAACTAACTCGACCTCAACCAGATCTATCAGTCGTTACTCGAATTTCATCTAGAGCAAGCGTAAAAACTCTCGCTTCACATATCAAGAATTATCTATATATTAATAGATTAATAGAGAGAGGGGCGCTGCGCCCGCGCCCGGCCAAAACGACTTGTCGATTCGTGACCAATTCGTTGACAACGAGAGGCAAACGGGTCGGTCACAGTCAATAGGTGAACAACGCGTTAACCACGCGTCGTATACCTTTAACTTACAAGTTGACAAATTCACTCTTAATTAACATAACATAGAGCTTACATTTCAATGCCATACTGTCAGTTGAGTTGGTGTAATGTGCGAATACCTTAATCAACCTTATACTATTGTAGTGAATACATATTACATATGTATACAATAGAACCCCTTCAAGTCGAAATTGAAGGCAAATGTCAAAAATTCAAGTTCTAGAGTTTTCGACTTATGGAGGATTTCGACTTAAGCGTATTTTGTAACGAAACATTCTATGTACTTGTAGAAGTTGAGATTTATTGAAATAATCGAGTTATAAAATCGAATATCGCTATGTTCGATATATAGAGGTCCAAGTAATTATTTCGACTTAAAGATCGTTCAGATTTCGAGTATCGGAAAATTTTAGGGTTGAAGGAAAGGGAACGTAAGACAATTTGAGTAGCTACAAGTAGTACAAGGATGTTCACATTTTCAACACCAGGCAATGTAATAGACTGATATTGCACTCTTTTAGATTACAAAAAGTATTATCCTCTTTCTTGGGGGTTGGTATATGCTTCTTCAATAATATTCCGATTGAAATACTAGATCTGCCTTTCCCCAAAATCAAAACCAAATTAAAAAGTATCTTGTAAAAAGGGATTGAAGAAATATCTAAATGCTAAAACTCCATTTACATAGCAGCTCACTCAAACCTTTTATACTGTTACATACCGACAAAAGTAAATGCACATCTGTCATAAAGCACAGTTTATTACCTTCCCGCATTTGGACTTCTTTTGTTTACTTTGAAAAAGATCCTATTGTTATTGTGATCATTTATGGCCGCAGGTGTGCGGATTACATTTTCTTGGATAACTCAGTTCACGAGGTCGAGTGTTGTATTGTATAGTTAGTATAAAACAATGCCTGGACGGAGGGGTGAGGCAGTCAAGCGACGATTATGATACGGGCAAGACGTGTACATTCGATAAGCTATATAGTATCAGACTTTGCGCGGGTTATTGAATCGTGGATGCGGACTTACTTCTGACTTTCAATTTAGATAGAAGTGAGGCAAAAAAGTAAAAAAAATATTTGTAACTGACATATTAAGAGCTTTTTTAAGCAATTAATAAAGCCACTATCGTATATTTAGTTAGTTAAAAAAATTATTTATTTTTAGAGTTACTTGCCCCATTTATATTCAAATTGAATGAAATAACGAATTGAAGTTTTTACTAATGCAAAAAATTGATTTTCAGACAAGACGGTTCATCATTATTAGCTAATGTAAGATCAGATAATGGAGTATTGTACATCGTAAATGCTCGTCCTGAGAACCAAGGAGTATACGTATGCCAGAGTGTATCATCAGATGTGTCTCCGGCACCCGTTCTTATAACAGTCATCACAATGACTCCCCAATCACCCTCGAACATAACGGTATCAGTTGATCATTTGAAGATACCGACTGGTGGCACTGGAACCGTGGATTGCAACCCTCAGGGGTCCCCTCTACCCATGATCAAATGGATGAAGGTAATATGAAGCGCTGTCTTTTTTCTCACTATGCAATTTACAAATAATCCAACCCAAATCTAATATTATAACTTAAGGTGCTTTTACACAGGCAATTTGATGAGCAATTTGTCTCGGCAACAGTATTGGATCGATGTAGATCAATCGCAATAAAATGTGGCACTTGTAAAAAAAATTTATTATAGGAATGGAAAGCGCTTATCATCGCCTAAAGACATTTACAACACTACAGGTGTTATGCCGAAACCCAACTTAAGGTTGTTATGGCGGCATACTCTAGACCAGAGTTAGAGGCTATGGCTTGTTTTGTCACCTCTTACGACAGACCGCCCGGCCGCAGGAAAATTTATTCTTTCTCCGTTCTTACACGGATGCCTCGGGAATATTGCTTCTAATCCCTCCATATATTCCGTAAGGAATTTTCATTCATTTAATGTATTGTATGGCCGTATCTCGCCCTAAATTGCTTGATATAGTATAACGTAGTTGACGCGAATTGACCGCGATTGAGACATTTTAGTTGCTCTTGTAAAAGCACCTTTAGTTAATGTAAGCCAAATTATAAGGCACTTAGTAATCGTATGTCTGAACTAAATATTAATTACCACAGCATAGTGGTCAATTCGGACCTGGCACGAGTCAACGAGGCAACACCTTGATTATTAGTGGAGTCACAGACGATGACCAAGGCTACTATATGTGTGAAGGTATCGTCGATAACGTTCCAGTTGAGAGCATCTATGTATTCGTGGAAGTTGAAAGTGAGTTTTGATTTTTTCCATTTGTAAAATAAATTATATTTGATAATAGGTTTTCTTTGGCTCATCAATTAGAAGCAGTTATCAACTACGTTATAGTTTATGTCACTGCCAATACAGTGAAAATAACAGAATTTGATTTAGCAGTATAACAAAATAAGTGATGTCACAGGTAAATATGAACGCTTTATCAATCTTCTAATCCATCATAAAATCCTTCATGGTAAGATGGTGGATGGTCTAATAGAGCTTACAGGCAGACAAATTATAAAGAAATCAACCCTGATGTGGTAGATCATTTGACATCTTTACCTAGATTGAAAGGTGGAAATGTTAAAGGTTGAACAAACGAGAATAAAAATTTAAAAGGATAAATAAATCTTGAATTTTCTCGCTAACCATACAAAACACTATATTTTCAAGGCAATTCAGGCCAAGTTATGATTAAAAATTGAGAAATTATTCTGAAGACTCTCGTGTTCTCAACCACGTGAAATGTATTTTTGTATAGGAATACCAATTATAATACTGTGTTAACTTAAAGGACGTGAACCGCCGCGCGTGGAAATCTGGCCAACTGGAGAACAAGCTGTATCTCTGGGTAGTCAGTACGAGCTTCACTGCCGAGTCATGGCTGGTATACCGGAACCTGCCGTAATGTGGAGCAGGAATGGAGGAAGAGAATTGTCGAGACATGTACAGATACTGCCACAAAACATCCTGAGGTTAGTTCTATAATAATTCTTCTGTTCAGTTGTAAATTTTTATTTTAAAATTTAGTTTTTTTAATTTAGTCCCAACAAAAACTCAAATCTAAAGCCTGATACTTTAATGAAATGCTAGAGCAAGTTAAAGAGCCTGTATATCTAAGGTGCATAGGAGGTAGAAGAGATGGAAAACATTGAAGTGGCAGGCAATAGGTGGAATGTAGCGCTAAACTCTTTTATAAATAGCCGGAAGATGTCTATAAAAGCAGTCCTGGCTGCCCATCAAGGGGTGTTAGTACCAATATGCAGTAAAAAGAAGTAACATGAAATTAGTTTAAACGCAGTTGAAATGATAGCTTTGGGAAGTATTTGTAAAGTTAATGTATGTGATATGATAAAATACAGCGTAATAAAGGAACGTTGTGAATTTAAAGAGGATGTAGTGGCAAGAGTTGAAAAAGGAATGTTAAGGCGTTTTGGGCATGTAGAGAGAATGAATCAAAATTAAATCACAAAACAAGTATATGACAGCAATGTGTCGGTGCCGGTAAACGATAACGTACTCACTACGATCAAATTGAAGATATCCTGACGAAAGGTCAGATAAAAATCCCTTTAAATAAGCGTGTGTGAATGAAGAGATTAATGAAAGTTGATGAAGTGAAAAGTTTTGTTTGGATCGTACAAAATGGAGATCCATCGTTTCTGCCTACCTTAATGGCAAATAGGCGTGGCAATATATATACATTTTTCTTTAAAGTGTATATTATATTCCTGTTACCTAAACTAAACTTTTTCCCTGTGCCCATTTATTATATTGTGATAGTTAAATAGGTACCGCCTCCGACAGTATTCGGTATTATATTATATTATACTCGTACATGTATATCCTAGGTCTCGTAACTGAAATTTGCTTAACCAATCAAGAATTGTTTTTATGTTCTTATCCATATTATTGATTATTGATACATTAATATTTAACACCAGTTACGATCGAATTTTCCTTTTCGTTTCTATTTATTCTCGTTTCTTCATAACTGAAAATAATAGTATTTATTCTTCTTCCATGGTATTAGTGACTGTAATACGCAGATGTACACAAGGATTTAATCGATAACGCCGCATCTCCAACAAATTAATTATTTGAGATGCGCTGTTGTAATAAATTTAAACATTGACAGATAGCTCATGTTTATACATTAATGTGTAGTTGCCGCACTGATCTTGAGCGTTCGACGGAATACTAGAAGTCATTATCCTCGTTAAGTACAGCTAATGTGATACGATTTATCAAAATAGCGATACATTCATGTTTTATTCCTTTGTTCGAAAGGGATAACCGCTCTCACTCCGAAAAAGAACCGAAAATTCACTGTATGTAGGCTAAAGCGACCGTTAAAGAACCGTGCCGGGAACTACGACAAATCTTCAATGCGTTATTTTATAATACTATAAGTGAATTGCATTTCGCAATTGCCACTAACTCCTACATAGCAGGGCAGCACATCAGCAGAACATAAAATATTACTTCTTACGTCATGATTGTAACATTTCTTAGAATTTTCGTTTCTAAGCAGTTTGACATGGGTGTATCTTTAATTATTGGTGCATATTTCTAAATAATAACAACTAATATTTTTCAGATTTGAAAATATTGACGTGAACGATGAAGGCGAATATACCTGTACCGCAACAAATAATGCCGGCTCGGAGAGTGCAAGTGCCAGTATCAAAGTACGGTCCCCTCCAGAAATCACACTGACTCCAAGTGATTACGTCAAGGCCGAATTTGGTGAACCAGTGACTGTGGAATGTAGAGCTAATGGATATCCCGAACCACTTGTTTCCATTAAATGTAAGTTTTTTTTATATTTTAATAATATTCATTTTGTGTGTCAGAAATATTTTTTTCAACCAGTATCCAGTTGCTTATAAGTGGTCAAACTTTAAAACAGGAGCAATCGAGTCTGCCAGCCAATTCAATTTATTTCACTTTACAGATCTTTAAACCATTAATTCATACTCTAATCTTATCACCGTATTCTCGGATACCTTCCTAGGTGCTATACAATCTAAAGGCGTCCACTGCCGCCATGATACTTAACCTGGACATCTGGATTACTAAGTTTATCAAATGTTATCTCAGACGATTATTATATCTCTAATTTCTTTAACAGCAATTGCTGACCAACGAGAGATAGTTCCTCCAGCACCTGGTATTGCATCTCTGCGCATATCTTCGGCTTCTTACAACGACGAAGGTGACTACACGTGCACGGCCACTTCAGCAGCGGGAACTATCGAAAATCAGTTCCGTATCATTGTCGCCGATAGAGGAGACATAGGCGAAACAGATTTTGGAAAAGATTGTACGTATAATTGCCAATGTTTTATTAATAACAATTATTGCAAGTCATGCAGTGTCAGTAATTTGCTTTGAATATTTCTCTCCCCGGATCCCTATCCCGGAATAAATGTTACTACTATATAATTTTTTATGTTTCCTTGTAGGCAAACTTGCAAACGGCTGATGTTGTGTGGTTATCGTCGCTTATGCACTTTTTAACATTAAAAGAATCAATGCCAGCCTCGTTTGGCCTATAAATATGTGTTTATCCCCTTTTTGAGAAGCTCACTATTGCAGGTAGCACTTTCGGAATACCCTGGGATATAGTTCATATTACCAATTGCACAACTTTGGCAGAGAGCCACGTTCTGTGGACGACTTTCAAATGTCGAGGAAATGTAGATGAACCGCTAATTGTCGGCATATTATGCAGTGGTAGAAAAGTGATATTGGTATAAAAAAAAATCATTAAGACACTTCCCGTAGTATTAATATCTTCCGTATAGTCTAAATCTGTTTCTTATTTTAATTCAAAGTATTGAAATATCCTACAGTTTACTTTAGGGAAAGTATATAACACGAGCGTTTTTTTGTTTCTTGTTTCTTAGACTTTTGATTTTTATTCTTTTAGCTGGAAGCGGCGAAATTGATATTGGTGATAACAACATCGGTCCGGGAAGCCCTGACGAAATGCAACCACCCAGCTCTTTAGTAGCTCTTGAAGGAAGAGACGAGATCACGATAGAGTAAGTCTGCGCTAAGCTTTATGGGTGATTTTAATTAGCCCTAGATGGTTGCGTTTGCATACAAACTTATTATTAATTCCTCCTTAGCCTTCTATAGCAAATCTACAGAAATCATATTTAGTCTTCGTTATTCTTCAGAATGTTTTTGTAGTTTTTATTTATTCGTCAAGTCATTATTTAATGCTCTTTTTCATTTATCGCCATCGATCGATTGATCACTCTCACGATGATTCAATAGCCTGGCAACTTATTTTTCATTTGGGTACTGTACTGGCTGTTTTTCATTCCTATTATTTTCATCGTCAGCTTTAATAAAGCAATAAAACTCAGTTCCTATACACACTATATCACACCTTTAAATATAATGCATTACTAGATATTTTGCAATAAATGCATTATAAATGCCACCTATCTTAAAATTATAATAATCTTTTTCTTCTTCTATTTGAAATTTGGCATAGAATATAGCATTTTCTTAAGTTTTCGCGACTTGTACACATAATAAAACTACGTTTTAAGGTAGGGTAAACTACGGTTTAAAATGAACAAGTTGGCGGTAGGCTGAATAAAAAACTTTGACAATACACGTTTGACAAATGTCATCTCTGTCTTCCGTGACCACGGCAACTGAAAAGCGACCGAAACGTCGGAAAACCTAAATAAAATAAATTACCGCGCTTAAAACCGTTAAAACGTAGTTTTATTATAGAATATAGCGTCAAAATTTTCCACTAATGAGCAAAATTTCATCGTCTTAATAGATATTTAATATTGTGTTCATATCGGTAAGGAAGTGTTTTTACATGAGTAATGGTGAAAATTTAAAACATTAATACAATTATTCGAATAAACACAATACAGCATATCTAGAACAATACCTACGGTACGAAAACGTTTTCTTTTTCTATTTTAAAAATGCGTAAACTAGTTCTTCAAATTGACTTACTTGTTGAGTGACTAACGTATTGCTTTATTTCCTAGATGTAACAGTCCTCCCGGGTACGAAGTACAATGGGACAGAGGCGATAGGCGACCCTTGCAACCCAACGCTGAAAAAAGAGACTCGCGTTTAATTATTCGTAATGTAAGTACTTGCAAATCTCTTTAAAACGAGTCTGACTCGCGTGAAGTAAATTTGGTAATTGAAAATTGTTGAAACCTAAAATTTTGATTATATTATTATATTCCTATAAAGCATGAGTGAATATATAGTATCTTAGTCTTAGTGAAAAATGTGAAATTAAATTTGTTGGTATATCAGAAGTCTTTTTCATTTAGTAATGAATATTCCCAAACATTTTTCTAGTCCGAGCAAAAATATTAACATGGGCTTGAGTTTTCATTTAGCCTGAAATATAAATCTTATTATACATTTTGACTTAAAATAAATAAACATATTTGTAGTATTTTCTATACAAACATTTGAAATATTAAATACCATTTTATTCTACTAACGAATATTTTTTGTTAACAGCTTAGATATAAATCGATGGTCATGAAATTGTTTGCATGAGAGAATGAATTTCTAACTATTGCCTTTACTCCACAGTTATCGAAGGCCGATTCCGGTGATTATATATGCAGTCTGACTAGCACTGTAACTGGCGTCGTCCAGCAAGCCGCATATACCAGACTCCTTGTGGTCAGTGCACCAAAGATAACCCTCCGCCCACCGACCCAAGTAGTCCATCCCGGTCAGTCTCCCAATGTTGAGTGCGTTGTGGATGGAGAAGATATCATCGATGTAACCTGGAGACCGTATAGTGGAGCACTGTCAAGGTAACTTACCAGCACCATCTGATTTGTTTTATTGCTTTAAACAGGCAGATAGCTCATCTGTTTTTGAGGTGAAGGTCCTCCGCCTTCCTCATCCAGATTGTCTGCCCAACGGGTTAGAGAGCGCCCGAAATTTCATTTACCGAGACGCAGTCTCTACTCCCGGGCTCAGCTGCACCATCGGCCATCGGCCCTGCGAGCAACGTGACCGGCCCACTGCCACTTGAACTTGCTAATTTTGCGAGATATATCGATAACCTTAGTTCTCTTACGAATATCCTCATTTCTAATTATGTAGGTGTAGTAGCTAAGGTAACTAATTTTTCAAAAACCTAATGATACCACTTCAGTTTTATTAAAATTGGCTTCGAGACTTATTTGAGTATTTTGCGCTATTTTCTATAATTTAAGATTTAAATCTGATGGCGCACTGGAAAAATTAATTCTGTATATACGCTTAGTCTAGATACTTGTAGCTTGCAGATCTACATACCCAGAATTATTTTCGTTAAATAAGGACAAGGGTTACCGGAGGTCATAAAACAGATTGAAGATACTTGCAAAGAAAACTAGTATGAACATGATAACTTGAAAAGTGAACTGGTTTGGATATGAGTAGTTTTTTTGAGATGCAGGGTATTTCGACAAAATGCCTAGGGTAGTAAAATAATAACATAAAACTTTGTCACCTTCACAGTGTGTGAACTGACAAGCACTGCCGATTGCTCAGAGCTTATAGTTATTTATTGAATAATTATTTTCAAACATGTCTCTGCAAGATTAGTGCATCTAGCCTTAGTCACGTATTAATCGCTCGTCAAGTTTTATAGTAATGAAAATTAAGCCGAACAGCAAAATATCATTCTTCAAGCCAAACACTCTTTTGAATAGTTATAATAATATTTTCATTTTTTTCTAGCCGAGTGGAAATACGTGACAGGATGTTGATATTCCACAACATCGAAGTAGAAGACGCAGGTAGATACGAATGCATTGCAAGGACCAGAATCGCGAACGCCAGTGGCATAGCCGAAGTTATGGTTACAGGTAAGAAAGTTTACTAAATAAAATTATAACACACTTAGAGGTATTATAAGACCACACTGGTTGTAATTGCACTATATTATACTCAAAAAAATCGAATAAACAAAGTATCGTATCTGTACAATGTTGACTATTACATATATATATATATATATATATATATATATATATATATATATATATATATATATATATATATATATATATATATATATATATATATATATATATATATATATATATTTAAATTTAAATAAAAAGTAAAATTATCTATTCTATTACAATGGCCGCAACACATTAGACATCACTAGTAAATACAAACATATCAATTAGTTATAGATATTAACTAAAAACTAACTAATAACAAAGAAAATAAAAACTTGAGAGGTGTCAAGGGACACCCGAGTGGAACGAAGTTCCTTTTGATTAATTTGTGAAGGAATTGTATATTTTTTTTAAGTTATAATAATATTGTTTTTATTATTAACAAATATAATGTAATATAAACTTAATCAGTAGGCTCAATTTTAGTAATAATTGGCTTGTTGTAACTGAAGTAGGAAACATATGTTTGGGTTTCTATTTTATTTTAATGTTTTGAAAAAACTGAATCGATGCTAGTATTGTATTTTGTTGTTGATTCTGCTGGATTATTGTTTATTCTTAAAAATTCTTATATTGAGAAATGATTGGTCTCTCATACAAACCAGTATTTCAACCCGTTCTAGTTTTATTTATATATCCCCCGTCTATCTATCTGAAAACAACATAAACGACCAATGACCGTATCTACCACAACGCCCAAAACTACCACAACTACCAACCAAATCTACCACAACTACCAAAACTACCACAACTACCAAAACTACCACAACTACCAAAACTACCACAACTACCAAAACTACCAGTACTACCAAAACCACCACAACTACCAAAACTACCAAAACTACCACATCTACCACATTACCAAAACTACCAATACAACCAAAAAGTTGCGTATTATTTGACTAAGCTTGAAAAAGTTATTGCGCAGCCAAATCTTCCTTACAACGGCATAAATGATCACATGAACTATATATCTAAATACAGTTTCACTTTCACCATCTACTAATAATTTGAGGTTAACCTACATGGTCAACAATCATTTCATCCGGTGAAATGCATCCATTTTTTAATCCATCTCTTGTACCCATCGACCTATCAGTACAAGTTTGTTTTTGACGCCTGATTTTGACAACTCTTCATAACATGCTCATATCACTCTAACCATCGTCTTCTCAATTTTTTTATTGAGTGGTGCCATTTTTAGAAACTCCTTATATATATATTACCCTTTGTAACATTACATATATAAGGTATATCTATCTAAAATTTTAGTTAAATTACAAAAAATAATCTTTTATTTTTTTATTAATTCATCCTAGGTTTATAAACAACACACTATCTCTATTACATACATCTATTAAAGTACAAAGCTTGTCCACAGTTATTGCACAGGTTGCACATTATGTAACAGCACCTGTTGAAAGAAAAACCACTGAAGACGCATTACTGCATCTTATGCATGTATACAATCAAATTTCGGCATTAAATTTAATATTCCAGTCATGAATTTACTAACAAAATCAGATTCATGTTACTTAAAGATATTTTGGAAAAGCTGTAAGAATTTTGGATTAATTGTTAACTTGCTAATTAGTATATTAGACCTTGGTCTAAATGTTGTTATAAATTTTTAAGTAACCCAAGCTTTTTATCTTCTATATACTGTGTGCGGTATTCCATCAAATGTAGCTTGGAATATATACCTTATTTCCAAACCTTAGTGAGAGTTTTTAATGTAAAACAATACTTAAACAAGGTTAATTTGTAGATATTCTTTATGGAAATATTCACAAATCACATTGTAAATGCTTAATAATTAAATTAAGCAAGAAAACAATTATCCAATTAACGAAAAGCCATCTTGAACAATAATATCACAGAGTACATTAATATAATAGGAGAAACATTCCTGTTTGAACACACGTATTGTCGTAGTATGGCTATCCACAAAGAGTATATAGTTTTAGAGCTTCTTTGAGATGAATTTTTAGACAGACTACTAATCAAAATGTCTATTATATCTATAAATAATTGTATGGTTAGGCATCGTATAAGTAGCAGTTTGCACATCAGTGTTGGCATTTATTTGATTATCATTAACAGGTACTTACTTTAAATTTATTAGCATAGTTAGATTTATCACACAAAGAACAACAGATTCTAAATGTTTCTCAGTTGCAATTTTTATTCATCCACCATAAGGGAGCTCAGTTTTAAAAACTATTATAATAATATAGTTTTCATTATATCTGAGTTCGAGAATATATTCTTCGGACTTGCATTAAGGTACCTTTCAGAGAAATAAAGTTGTACAAACAAGTGAAATTCTGAACTTCCACACGATCCGTCTTTTACATTTCTAGTGTTAACTATTTGACTCTTACTTTTTTCCAAAATATCTTCGAGCATGTTGATATTCTAAATGATTATTTGATACACTGCGATTGCGTCTCCGGTGAATTAGAGAGCACTATGAACGTCACAAAAAACGCTCTCAATGTCATATATTATAGTAACTGCTTGAGGGCTCATTGCATGTACACATACTTTAGAGGAGACAGATCGAGCAACCACCGAGTCGCATGATAATGAGCAATACGCACACGCGGGAGCCGCCGTCCACCTCAGCTGTAATGTTACACAGCCAAATTTAAGCATTAAGTGGACCAAAGATGGCAGATCTATACCGAGATCAGTGATCCAAAGGATCGACGGATCACTCTTCATAAGGCTGGCACAAAAGTCAGATAGCGGCCGCTATATGTGTCACATTAGAAACCAGTACGGAGGACGAGCCAACAACTACATCAACCTCCATATAGTGGGTTAGTCTAGCCGCTTCAAACTGTGAACGTTGCTTGGCTTATTGTTAGCTTGCACTTTGATTCATATAGTTACCTTATCGTCGGATGAATTCGAACAGATCCATATTCTTCATTAAAGTGGAATAGACAAATGAAAAATAATTAAATTAACAAATTTATAAGCTTGTTCCAGCATGATTTGAAACCAATCTAGATAGTCAACAGGAAATTGTATGCGTACAATGTTTCCGTTGATATTAGACCGATCATTTCTGTGTTTTAATTTGGATGAATCGACTAAAGTGATCTAGATAAACATCTTAATCATACATACTTAAATAATTCAATATCTTTGTATGCTTTTATTTTCTTTTAGTTCTGTGCCTTTCGACCAACTGCTTTCAATGTGATAGATCTGTCTAATTTCAGCATTAGTCTGATTCTTTGCTGATGGTCTCAATTTGTGTTGGAACAATCTTAATACTTTTTATTCTTATTTTAAAATGACAGTGGAATGAATTACTGGTCGTGGTAATGTTATTTCATTATCGAATGATGTGTCGACCTCCGTCCGCATCATTGTGGTTGATGGGATTATCCTTCACAGCAAAATTTTTGTCCGCAGTTTGGACACAACCTATGTTTTGCAAGAAGTAATAAATACGGCATGTTTCACCGACACCTACGATATGCGATTACGCAACGTAGATCTTATAGGTTTTTATCAAAATGGCTCGCAAATGAAAGTAACCTAATAGATGAATCAACGTGAAAGCATGCCTGAGAGTAGCAGTACAGTAGTGTAAATTAGGCTTGCTTTCTGTTAGTAGTTGTAGACAAACTCTTGTAGCTTACGGGCATGCTGTCGTATCAAAATTAATTTAAGTAATCATTATCAGGTCAAAAATTCCTTTTAGAATTTGAGTACAAGTCAACACCACGCTGTAAGACTTAATTTAATTCTAATCAGAGTATACGTAGTAGATAGTGTAGACACATTTTTGGCCTCTTTATGGTTACTCAGAAGTAATTAAACTGTAATAAAAAATACTGTGATTTACATTACTCACATTAACTATGGCCCTATATAATATTTTATTCAAATAATTAGGATGTGTTTGTGTTGTTTACTCGTATTTATTATAATCGTTAAAACGTATGCAATCATCGTAAAAATAAACACAGATTGTTTTATCGATATCCTCCGCCATAGTACATGAAGTCTATTCTTTTATTTTGGGGAAAATAAATGTGGGCTTCGTTTCTTTAGTTTTCTCTTTTCTTTTTACATGTCTTATAGCTATATATAAGATAAAAATGTATCTTATATCTAATCTCTAATGTAATTTACAAATCTTTAGGAATTAACGAATTTTTCTACATTTTTTTAGTGACTGGCGAACTTCGACAAATCTAACAAAAATGCCGAAATATGCATAACTATGAATTTTATATCAATTTTTTTTATTCTTTTACATATTTTAATTTGCTATATTATAATAATAATTAAAATATACAATCAATTATATAACTACAATTAATCTACTCTGTAGTTTATGTATGTACCTATTAATAAAAAAATATTGATTTAAATTTCAACCGATAGTAAGGCAAATGAACAGTCGGTAGATATAGATATAGAAATCAGCCGTAAGAAGTCTTCCACGACGTTAAGCCCTATTGGAACATAGTGGAGGGGCATGGCTAGTATTTGTTTTCCATGTTACTAGTTAGGATCCGTAAAATGTAGATATACCAAAATGCCGTTGACCCTTTAGCAGCTTGCCCTTTCCTTTGTATCCGGATGCGGGAATATCCGGACGCAGTCCTTAGGTGTGAGTTTACACAGTCAACGCATCATATTCCTCTCCGTATCCTGTCGGATTTCCTACAATATTTGGGTGTTAATAATTATGTTCATTAGATACAATTTAAATTATTAATTTACCAGGGCATCTTGTGCTTGCGTATATTTATTGGTTACTTAACTCTCGACATCTCGCATTTTTATATGAAATTCCCTTGTTAATCTTATGTCTATACACCTATATATGTATATATACAAATTTCACTCGTCGGGTAGTTTTCGGCAATCGAAATCAAACAATGCGTTTTCGATACGTTCACGTCAGTTATTTATGCTCTTATCTTTACGTCGGCCGCATATATGTATTTGGAAATAACATTATTATTGTAAGACTTCAATATAAAAAACACGATCTTTTTCATTTTATCAATATTAGTTTAATATTATGTTTTTGCGTCTGTGTTTTTGTGTGGGTAGTACTCAAGTGTTAACTTATCATGTAACCAATCTGATAGAATTTGTTGTATGCGTTCTTTTTGTTTCTAAATATTTTGTATTTTTTTATAATATAGTTATAATAGTTTTATTATTATACTTAGTTAGATGTTAATGTTTTAAATAGCTTTGTTATGCTTTTTACTTTGTATTTCATATGCTGTCGCTTGTATATTCAAGTAAAGGTTATCTGTCATCTGTAGCAGTCATACCCAAAATGCTGGTAATATATATAATATTAGTGATGACTCTTGGTGCGAATATAAAGGTTTTATTTTATGTTTTTTAGCATTAACAAAAGTTACGTTCGTTGTCATATGACATTGAATCCTAAGCATTGAATTGCGTAGACTATAGTGACCCTAAATGATATTATTCCATTACGTAAAGGTATCGATTGCGCGGAAGATCAATTCCGTTGCATTGACAACAGCGGATGCCTCGAATCGCAGTTTGTGTGTGACGAGTATCAGGATTGTGCCGACAATAGTGACGAGCTTAATTGCTCGAACCGAAGTAAACGCTATCCGTCATACAGGAGATCTTTTCAAAGCACTGGTAAATGCAACGGACTAGATTATTTTTACAGGCATTATACAATCAATTAAACATTATCTAGATTTAATTATGCATTTATCTGTTGTAACATAAGTGAGGAGTGGGTCGATGATGTTTAGATAGGGTGACGCACCATTGGCGAGAGCCCATGGCTTTATCACCCTTGAGGGGAGTACAAAATAAGACGATGTGCTGTACTCTCTGAAATGTAATGCCACCTGAAACTATGTAAACATAAACATGGGTGTTCTGTTTTCTGCATTGACAGATTTTGGCATGTACCTACATGGACTACTAGTCGGGGATACACCGTCCATTTATGCTACTGATTACTGTCAAGCTAATTTTCCGTGAATAGCTTCATTTTGATGGCACACCCAACTTTTTCTATTACAAACATTTTCGATTGTGGTAGCTAGCAGAGGTAGCAGCAATGAAATATTTCAATTTAACTTTTGGACATAGGACCGGGGTAACGTACCACGCAATTTGTAGGACAGTGTTGCTGTTAAATTACATAAATATGTATTACGCAACAGAAAAAAAAACAGATGATCAGTAATCATTTTTGATGACCACGCTATCAATACGTGTTGGGTGGGGACTCTTGGATCATTTCGTACCATACATTTTGTAGGATAAATATTTTTTCGAATAAGTCATATAATTATTTTGAGATAACGAAAACCCAGTTATTAATATATTTTTGAGAATCATCAAATCGACTTGTCCCTGCTACCCCTCTTAGCTACCACAATCGAAAATGTTTGTAATAGTAAAAGTAATCAGTAGCAAAAATGGACGGTATATCCCCGACTACACTCAGTTATAACCTTGCTAATTATTTATATTGTGCCATTTGGTAAAATTTGTCTATAGGTTGATGATATAAAATTAAAGTTATAAATTATTTAAAGATATTTTTTAAAATCCCTCTGTCTCTTGATTTTTACATACTTGTCCCTTGTTTATCCATACTATATGTTTGTTTGCTCCTACGATATAACAAATCTTACGATATAATAAATCATGTATCATAAAATTTGATACACGTACATGTTGTATAAATTGTATTGAATACTAAGAACATTTTTTAATTTTATCAGAAAAATTAAGGCGTTTTCACGTAATATGTGAAATAACCGGAAAATAGCCGCATGGAATGCTAGAGACATATAGGTTTGAGCATTTGATGGAAGATATTGAAGCATGTTATGTTAATTAAAATTGTAATAAGTCTAAGTTAAAGCATGAAGTAAATATATTTACGAAGTTATAATAAAAATATCTCTAAAACTTTCTTACAATAAAACTGCATAGCTTAAGAGCCCACGAGGGCCAGACCTTCGTCGCCTTGTAAAAGCTGAAAGTTTTCTGCGGATGTCCCCTATACAGGTAAAACAACCAACGTCTATAGAGTTTATGTCGTGGTTATTTTAGCAGGTAACAGGTAGTAAAGGTGTATAAAATAGTACGTTAATTTCGTTAAAGTATAAAGCTCAATTTATTAATATTTTGTTTGGGATAACTTTAGCAACCTCGTCATCCACTGCCGGACACTTATGACAGTTACTTCCCCCTGTCAGGCAGCCCTAAACTTTCATAAATTATAATTATACTTTCGTTATAGTATAAAAGCTAAATTTTATATATGTTACTTGGGGACCGATAAAAATCAATAGCGGACAGTTTTAATGGTTTTTACATCTTGCCAGAAACATTGAAAGTCCACTGTAGATGCGTGCGCGAGTATTTATTCGGTGCGATCATTTAAGTACATTTTGTTAAAAATATATTATTGAAAATAAAGGTCTGAAAATAAATTCCAAACGCACCTTTCGTAGGCTTCCGTAGGAAACATTATTTTTAATAAGGCACCAATAGTAATAACAGTCCATAACTGTCCTGCTGCTGGGCTCGGGCCTCCCACTATAGGGGGAATGGCTTGACAGGTTAGACACATCGGTTATCTCGATGTGCACGTTGCATCACTATGTTTACCTTCACCCTTCTTAGCAGGTAGTAATTAACAATATACACATTAGGTCAGAAAACTGCCTAAGTGGTGCAAGCATTCCGGCCAGGATTGAATCCGCGCCCTTTGATTTCGAGACGCGTACGCTAGCCATTATTCTAGACACCAATTAATTCCAAGAGGACTAAAACTATGCAAGTAGATGTTTTTGTAAACAGATTATACTAAAAAATCCACTTAGGTATAAGTAACATTTGTTTCAAGAATTTTTAGAGGTACTTGTCGCAAAAGTTGTCAGGTCTCAATGTCAATCTCTTACTGTAAATTTTTTGAAGCTTCCTCCTTGAAAAGCGCGTTGTTGCGTAAATCTTGGTATAGTCAAAATTTATTTATGCATTTTCTTGTGTGAATTGTCTATTTTTACTATATATTAATACGTAAAGCAAAAACTTTACTTACACCTTTTTACGAAAATTGCGCGGACGGACGAGTATAAAATCGCACACTTAGGAGCGACAAATTCCATTTTTTTTTTTAAATTATCCGTAAAAAATATATTACACTTTTCTTTATTGCTAAAGTAAAATTAACAGTGTAGCCAGTGTAGCATCTGTAATGCGAAGTAAGTATTTGACAACAAATGATAACTAAATATTATTAGACTTGACCTATTGTAAGTTTGTGATATTCTATTACAGCATTACGGGTAAAATTCTATTGAAATGGTTAACGATCCTAATTTATTTAGAATAGACCTTACTGGTGTTAAGTTAAATGCTCTTTTAACATGCTATGTGTTGATAAGTTATTACTCTTGTGTCAATTTGCTTTCTAGTGTGTAGATTTTGTGCTTTGTAGATATCGATGATGGAAATTCAAAACTCGTTATGGACATCTTAGTGATTGCTCATTTATTTTATTACCATTTAATGGACATATAACAAAAATAAGTTACAGTCAAGGAGGCGAAGTCAGTGGGGGAACTCCATACACCACTCATTATTTTCGGTTTTGAATAGTGATAAGAAATCAGTCTAAGACAGTAGCTAAGACACCATTAAATTCGGTCTTTGAATTGTAACTGGCGTTAAATTCCATTTAAAAAAAGTTGAAAAATGAGCGGTGTATGACCGAATCCGTAAATATCCGTAAATAGGGTATTTACGGATTTCGCCACCTCTAATTAATTTTTGACGCTTTTTTTACGGGCTTACCCCTTATGATATCAGCATTTTCCATCGTCGATACTTACGTACACGCATGTTTTAAGTTTGTTTTATGTTTGATGTACTGTCTTTTATGTGTGTTTTTATGTTTGCTACCAAATATGTTTATACTTTTTTTTCTTTTAACAATATACATAATATTTTCATTTACAAATGTTACCATTACAATTAATGTTAATATCATATTTGGTATTTAACATCTATTTGATATCATAATTTTGTACTCAGAATATTTCAAACTTCTTTCATTGTTATTAATAAGGCTGATGAATAATGGAGGACTTGTGGAATATTCCTGAGCACCTAACGTCAATACTGAAATCAATTTATAAAACCAGTTTCACATTTTCTATAGTATTAAATCCTATGTAAGAATTTAAAAACTATTTATATGTATATACATTGTTTATCTTTTGGCCTATAAAGTCAATACAAGCTTAAACTACGCAACCAAGTTTAATCCCTCGTTTTCAATTGTTTTGTAACATAAATTGCAGTAAATCGATCGACAACAGTTGAAACCATCCAATTGTTTAAACTTACCCACAGGGACAGTTAAACTGTTCTGCGTGGAATGAACAATGTAACTATATTTGTCATTGTAAATGAATTAAAAAGTTTTTGTCTCATTCGTTCAAACAACCAATATATATAATAGAAATTTCAGAATAAATCATGTTGGTACCCAATGCATACTAATTAATTACGTAACGGAGCCTTTTTTCTTATATCAACTACAATATAATATTTGCATAATACTAAAAACAATCCGTAAGAACGAATGAAATGTTAATAAGATAGGTGATGTTGAAAAAAGCCCTAATTGAGGTTAAGTGGATCTATTAATTTTTCGAATTGATATTACGAGACAGGTTCAAAACATCGATCAACTTTTTTTGTAGATTACGAATTCGATAGTTTAAACTGAGTTTAAATTTACAGGCCTTATTCGTACAGATGAAATTTCACAACATAATATTTATAATATTTAAAGACTTTCTAAGAACTTTGTCAACTTAAAGAACATCGAAATAACCTATAGCTAGAATTAAAATTCTATTCAAAGATATATTTCGTAAGAAAAACAATGTATATACATACAAGTTGCATAGTTGCAAGTAACTACGGATTTATCTGGGTTTTGTTACGCATAGATCAATATTATAATTTTTTTAATGTGTGTGAAATTGCATGATAATTTTATGTCCCATATACAGACGTGTATATTAAAACCACAGACTTGCTAAACCCCAAAACACACTATGACTAGGTAAATAGCGTTTTTGGTGAAGATTTCTAGTTTGTAGTCGTTTTCTTTGATTCAAAAACGGGCCTTCATAATATTAACGTCCTTAAATCTCTTTGTTTTAATTTTCTATTTCTACTAACAAGATTCCAACATTTATTTTCTGAGAAATATATTTCTGTACAGTTTTACACACTTATAATTCTTCTCGATGTACTTATGCAGTAGACCAATTTTAGTGGTATGGGAATGCATAACAAGCAGCATACCATATACATGTCAAAAAACGGTCTTCACTTTTCTACCCTAACTAAAACTGCCAATCGGAATTATAAGTAGTATAAAACTATAATGCATTCTTGTTACCATAAAATTACAGGGGAGACCATTGTTCGCACTATGTGATTGGTACTCTGTCAATTTATTTAAGATATTAGGAAATCTTAATACATTTATTTTGTAACCATAACATAATATTACTACCGTTGTATGATTACAAAAAGTTAATGTTTTGGATAAATTAACATGATGCCAATCATTACGGGGGTGTCAAGAACGATATGATGATGAATGATATTTTATCCTACTATCCTAGGAATTTATAGAGATTACACTGTGCATATATATTATGTAGCATAAAATTATTTTCTTAGAAATAATGGAGCTGCATGTATTGAGAGATGGAGAGATAACAACTGTTGTTAGGAGATCAGCCATTAAAAATTCACTCTTATTACATGTAAAATTTGATCGTGTTTCACACTTACCATGTGTGATTTTGGATCCTTTACTTTCTACTACTAGAATGCAAAATTGATGAAAATTTTAATTATATTCCGGCTGGTTTAATGAAAAGATTTATCACGTAACTAAGCTTGTGTGATTAAATCAATACTTAACGGTTGATATCTGTCTCTCTATGTGGATGAAACAACCAAATTACTGTAGATTGATTTCTGAACAAAATTAATATATTTTAGGTACTCCTGAAAGTCCAGCACAATTGGTATCCATCGTTCAGCCTAGAAGAATGTTTAGGGTTGGTGAAAATGTCAACGTCCTCTGCAGAAGTCAGTCGCGAGATGTTAGAGTGAAATGGGAAAAGCTCGGCACAAATGAATATGTGGACTTCAGGGTAAGTCATTGTAATATATCCGGGCAGGAACGGGGAAAGCATACAATTTCCTGCGGCCGGGCGGCCTGTCGTAAGAGGCGATAAAACAACCCACAGCCAGGTGGTAGGGCATTTGCCCCTTGGATGGCTACCACCCCTGGTCTAGAAAATGTCGCCTTAGCAACCTTGAGGTGTGTGTCGGCATTAGTGACCAGGTTCCAGTCTCCCTTAAGAGTGCAGCAGCGCATTTGTAGCACCTTTGGTGTTGCAAATGTTCATAGGCGATGGTAACCGCTTTCCATCACGTGGGCCATCTGCCTGTCTATTGAACTCCTGCAATTAAAAATAATGTTTTTCTTGTAGTCCTACGGAGATGGTGCTATGCTCAATTTGATCAACGTGCAAGGTGCTGACGCTGGAATATACCGTTGCATTGGTTCAAGCGCATATGACTCATCTTATGAAGACTTCGAGCTTGAAGTCGAAGGTGCTCCACCAGGTATATTTACATCAACTCTTATATAACATAATTTAACAACTATGATTTACTTTGATTTTTGTATAACCAGAAGGCTTTAAGTGGTGGCTACAGCAGATTCATATTACGAACATGACAAGTATTGAAATAAAGTAGGACGATGTACTCTGTCGTTGTCTTATACTTACTAGTATAAGTGTCAATTTCACAAAAGGATTCTCCAAAAGCTGCTTCAAGCTCCTAGAGGTCAAACACAATGACACTGATTATGAATTGTTTATCATGCGATGTTAAAGTGTCTTCCATTATATTTGTATCGTTATGAGTTTGTGGGATGTAAATTTAAAATGGCGTTGGAATTATCACAAAGTTTATCAGAAGTTCACGTAATTCACAGTTCTTACAAGTACAACCGAATATAACAAGTTCAAACTGTAAAGTAGAAAATCTTAATGACAATCGCTCAAATTCTGTTGTTGTAAGACACTCGTTCCGAAAGTACACTAGGTAACGTCTCGTTTGGAGTTGAACGTCAACGAAATCAATCTCCGACTGACCGACCTTATAAAGTGAAACCTGGTTGAATGAGACATCAAGGGACCTGCTAGTATAAGATTCCGCTATACAACGACCTTCACCGAGATGCTTATTTGATGAAACCTATTTTATACTTAATTTAGTTTGTAGTTTGCATATGGGTTGCCTAAAAAAATTCAGTCCAGTATATGATTTATTAATAATTTAAAAAAAATTTACATTTCACCGGTTGGTTTGTTCAACAAATTCTATACCAATCGAAATTATGACGCCCATATAATATGCAAATGTTAGATTACCTATTCTTTTCCGGTCACAACTCTCGGGTAGCCAGGTATAATCCTTTTCATGTTCAAGATCAAATAGCTTGCGCACTCTCTTTCTTTAAATGGACGGACTTCAAACATCTGCTATGCTATGTTCTATGGGCTTCATACTTTCGATTGGTATAGAATTTGTTTAATAAACAAACCGGTAAAATGTAAAAACAAAAATATTTTTTAATTATTAATTAATCATATACTGGACAGAATTTTTTTAGGCAACCCATATGCAATATATTTATTGACATCTTTAATTGTGTTGTGTTCCGGCATTAGTGACCAGGTTCCAGGCTCCCTAAAGAGAGCAGCAGCGCATTCGTAGCACCTTTGGTGTTGCAAATGTCCATAGGCGATGGTAACCGCTGTCCATCAAGTGGGCCGTCTGCCTGTCTGCTGATCTCCTGCAATAAAAAAAAAAAATATATATATAAAATAAGTTTCATCAAATAAGCACTCGGTGAAGGTCGTTTTATAGCGGGATCTTAGACTATGCAATGTGGTTTCACTTATAGAGGAGGTATAGCACTTATCCAGTGTCTCAGATATCCAGGTGTAAATAAATATGTGTATCATTTACAGAGGGTTCCATTAATAGAGGTCAGAATACAGGATATTTCGGTTATAGAGGTGTGATTGTTAAATAAAATAATGTGTTATTTAAACATTATAAACGAGTTTTTTTATAAAGGTAATCATGCAAATGTAATAAACAAAAAAATATTCAAGCATGTTTACATGTATTACAAATATGGAAACAGAATGTATCAATTATAGAAATCTTTCATTTTAGTTGAGGCTCAAAATTACTTACGTAGTTAAGTGCAGAATATGACCACGTTGCTGAATTTCGTAAAAAACTCAAGTGATTGCCAATTCGCTTTCGCCGGAATACTCATATTCTTTCACTCCTGTACAGTGTATTGTTTATCCCCACAACCCCGTATTATCTCAAGGAACGCTTTGAATTCATCTCTTCCTCTCATAATTTACGACCTTCTACGAATCTCAGACTTAATACTCCCAAACATTATTCATCTTTTTTCAACAATTCTTTTACTGTACAGGCTATTCGACTCTGGAATGAGTTACCTGTTACTGTTAGACAAGCTAAATCGCTAACAATATTTAAGAATATGACAAAAAAGCACTACCTACAACTTAGTGATGTCTGATATTTCTACGTATATTTATGTTTGTGTATATATAATAATATATGTATCTATATATTTATGTATGTAATATCAATAGGAGTATTTATATATGTCTATTTAGTATAAAAATTTATGTAAGTTGCTGCATATCCTCTAATATTTATGTATACCACCTTTAACCAATTTAATATGTTTTTATTCCTGCCTCGGGTTGTCTGGAAGAGATCGCTTCTTAGCGATAAGACCGCCCATTGTGCACATATAGAATATTTTTAGGCTATAAGTTCATTAGTTTTTTCTGTAATGGTGTAGAATAAAGTGTTATCTATCTATCTATCTTAAGTGCAGAATTTGCGGGTAGAATAAGAATAGGTAAGTTAACAAAAAAAGAATGTTATCTCAGTTACAGAGGCATATAAAATTCACTCACTGAGGTACTTATTGAGGTTTCTATGACGATAAATCGAAAGAACGAATCCCAGACATAGAAGCTTGCTTCGACCCACTAATAGGGGTAATTCGGTACTGAAGTGTGGGACCTCAGCATACGTTTCAGTTATGGAGGTTTCTCACTTATTCAGGGCCCACTTAACCAAGTTTCACTGTATTTGTAAAATAGTCTAGCAAAATGCCTACTAGTTCTTGGAATCGTTAATTTGTAAGCTTCTAAGATTGTGCATGAAATAAACAATAGAAAGAACCATTTATAATGTCTTACCGGGAGCTCTACAAAGGGATTAGATGGGTAGAGCTAACAATAGATCATTCAAATTCGAAGGGGTAGTAAGATATCTGCAAAAGACAGGTTCGCAACAATACAAAAATATCGTTTATATGTGAGATAGTTTTAGTTTGACGCTCTTCATTAGTCAGACTGTATTAAATTTCTTGTAAACCCTTGTGCAATAGGTATGCTTCAGGCACCTTGCAAAGTTTATCGTGTGCCTTATTTATCATCTCTGAAACTTAAATAACTCTATTTGGTTATAAAACAAAGTTAAAAACGTGAAAATTATTTTCAACATTAATAATTATAATATACTGTTACATACCGACCGACACCGACACGCCGTTTATTGCCCTCTTTGATTTAGGATTTCTTTTGTTTAATTTATGTTTAGAATTTTTAATACAGAAAAACATGCTATTGTTATTAACATGTTTTATGGCCGTCGAAGCTTGCCAGGTGTGCGGGATTAACTCGGCAAACGCGATCCTTTGTTCTATTATACACTTGAGTATAAACCAATACCTGAACGGAGGGGTGGGGCAGTCAAGCGACGACTACGATACGAGTAAGACGTGTGTAGCACTTTCGATTAGCGATATAGTGGCGGACTTTGCGCGTGTTGAATTCCATTGAATCGTGCATTGTGAACTGGTTGCATCCAGTTTAATTTGTACCTGTTTTATACGTGTTTGTACAGTTCTAATAAACTCTACAGAAGTTCCAACGGCATTTATTTTAATTCGAGTCCTGTAGCGCGTGACAATACTATGCTGCAAAATATTTTTTTATATTTTCAGTAAAGCGCCGAATGAAACTAGGGAAGTAATTATTTAATATTTTTTTCTTAGATGCAGGATCACAGCAGATATACCCTGGGCAAAATACAGGATTACCCCAAACTCGTTACACTGCCCGTTTGAAAGACTCCGTAGATTTGCCCTGCACACATGACCTGGAGCCACCGTTTACAATTGAATGGGCAAAGGAATTCTCCGTCTTGCCCTCTGAAGTTAGGACTAATCAGGTGACATTTAAAATTTTCCAAATTTGTCTTAGAAGATATTTTTTTATTCTTAATTATATAACATGGACTAGATTGTGACATTTTCAATTATACAAGAATTATAGTACAACTTCGATGTTACGGTTTTAAGCGCGGCATTTTGTTTTATTTTTTATTCCGACGTTTCGGCCACTTTTCACTAACTGTTATTTTGTTTCCGACCCATTTTAATATTGTACTAACTTCTGCCCGCGACTTCGTCCACTTGAAAAGTGTTTTTAACTCTTTAATTTTTGTAATCAAAAGTATCCTATATGACTAGGGATATTATAAGCTCCCACCATACAAAATTTCATTTTAATTGCCACAGTCGTTTCTGAGATTAGCCCGTACAAACAGACAGACAATTAGAGAAACAAAAAATTGAAAAAATCTTAAATTAGTTCTATTTCACTTCTTACATCCCCCTGACTCAGTTTTCAGATTTTTTTTTCATTAAACAGACATTCGACTTCTACAGTTTTATTATCTGTATACATAAATTATTACAGCTAGGCTTATTGCTGAAAAGTTTCTAGCGCCGTATCTATATTTTGCAAAGCGGAGGTATATTAGATTAGGGTTCCATAAAATAAATAATAACCATAGAAAATTTCAACGAAAGAATTAAAATGCACAAGTTGGCAGTAAGATAACTAAAACTTTAACATTACTCATCGACACTTGACATCGTTATCTTCAATGATCACGATTACTTAAAAATGGCCGAAATGTCGGAATGAAAATTAAATAAATTACCGTGCTTAAAACTATTAAAACGTAGTTTTATTACATGAAAAGTCGCGAACGCTTAAAAAAATAGTTTCCTAAAAAATATTTATTAAAATACGAAGGAGGTAGGCAACTCAACGGCTCCCTTAGTGTTGCAGATGTCCATGGGCAACGGTAGCCACCTATCACGAGGTGGTCCGTTTGCTAGTTTGCCTATTAGAAAACATAAAAAAAATAGAAACAGAATCATTTATATTCAACTTATGTTTTGGGCACTTGAAAGCAATACTCACATATTATAGATAGTCTTAAGACTTCATTTGCATTTTTAGCCAATTCTCCGCTTAGAAAGAGTGACAGAAGCTGATGCCGGAACCTATATATGTCGCATAAGTAACAACCGAGCCACTATAGAAGCCAGAGCTATCTTACAAGTTGAGGGCATCGTCCCCCGGTTCAACGGCGAGAGCTGGCTTTCCTTGCCTACCCTAAAAGACGCTTACAAACAATTTGATATTGAAGTCTCTTTCAAACCAGCCGGTAAGTCTCGCTAATTATATAATTAAAAAGTTAATTACGTAGAATGCATCTTGTGTAAATTAACCCTTATATATTCTCTTCACTTTTGCAACCTCACCGCTTGCCAGCGACGGTATGTTCACCCCCATTTCCTTGAGCTCCCACGCTAAATACGCAACGGTTCTCTAGAACGTTGCGCTACAACATGGGGTTCTTTAAGAAGGGCGTTATAAAAATTCGTTAAAAATAAGTCGTCCATAGGCGACAGTAACCACTTTCCATCAGGTGAGCCGTCCGCTTGTTTACCTGCTTCAGGCAAACAGTCGCTGAAATCAGGTTCTAAATTTTATTTTATAGGTCAGGACAACATCTGCTGGAACTGATAGTATTATATTGTTTTACTTTGTTTTTTTTACGTAGATTCGAATGGACTAATACTATACAATAGTCAAAACCAAGGTAGCACTGGAGATTACCTAGCTCTGCAGTTGGTAGATGGTGTTCCTGAATTCATAGTCGACACTGGGACTGGTCCATTGGAGGTGAAAGGAGACCACCCTCTGCAACTTAACACTTGGCATACAATCCGGCTCAGTAAATCCAACTCGAGAAGTAAGTTATTCAAGTCTCAGATTGTCGTTTTAGTTCCACTCCAACATTGAATTAATCTGTCTTAATTTTATCAAGAGTCGCATGGTTTATGATCTTTATGTGTGTTAACGCTGACCTGGTTGATCACCACCTCTTTGTTTCTTCTTTCTTTCGCCACATCTGTCACTATGCTATGTGACATACAAAGAGTACATTGAATATATGGAGAGTGACATAGTCTACGTCCGTCCGCTGTTCGCGCTGCTTCTGCGGAAACCTCGCCGCGTTTTGTGTGTAATGCCGCATTTTACACCCGCTTATATCAACCCGCGTGCTGGAAAGTACCCGCTGTACCCTATACAGCTGCTCGACTCGTCGAAAGAACCGCAAGAAATGAAGAAAGGACCACGAGCCAGATGTGCCTGTCGCTGCGAAACCCACATCATTCGATTCTTGTCTGGTGTGGTGACCTAACCTGTAGTAAGAAAGACATTTCCTTCTCTTGTATCCCCGCTCCCGCCCGCACCAACAATGTGTTTTAGGAGGCGGGCACTGTAAATCAGTGCTGTGTCGGAATATATTTCGGCACAGCAAAAACTGAATGCCAACTTGGTTTCGTTCATTGCGGCACACGTTCGCATTGTTATTTCTATTATTCTTATTGATATATCACTTGCAGTCACAATGGATGTGGGACAAACTGGACCTTTCATCGCTGAATTAGACCCGTCAAGCACTTGGGCTGTCCTAGAGTTAAAAGAACCTCTCTATATCGGTGGAGTGCCTTACCGTGATCAACTTCCAGAAACCTTGGCTGGCGCTCCAGGGTATGTCATCAATCTTATTAAATACGTTTTATAGCGGAGACTCGATTATCCGACCCTGATACGGGGAAACGGGCAAACGTAGCTTAGGACGCCCGCCAGCCCGGTGGACTGACGACCTGCGCAAGGTCGTCGGCAGGGGCTGGATGAGAAAGATGGGAGACCGGGAGGGATATGTGGCTCGTACTTGGGGAAGCCTACGTCCAGCATTGGACTGAAATTGGCAGAAGAAGAAGAAGAAGTTAGTTATACGGGATTATCCGAACTACCAACTCTTTCAAATAACTTTATACCTTCAAGTAAAATTCATACATGCACTTACTACATGTCCAAACTTGCATTGCCAATATTTTTATCCCTTAACCTGAATATATATTTTATTTATTGATTACCAAATGAAAATTATCCAATATTTTAAACAAATTAAACAACATAGTACATATATATATTATTTCATGATGGATATTTCATAATTTTAGTAAATTAAGAATTTTTCTTATCTTTTAAGAGGCTATGTACGCCTAATTCAAATCGGCATTTCATAAAATCAACCCCGCACGTCCGATATTTACTTCGATGGAACAGCGCCAAATAAAACTTCGACCGTGGCGAAATATTGCAATTGACCATACCGACGCGCACCGCGCGCCTTGCCGACTTGATTCAATTTATTTGATTCTAAAGCCCACGAGAGCGAGACAAACTGTCCTAAAGTGAGATAGACCGTTTGTATGCGTAATTCCTATTGAAATTTTGACGTATCTTCCTAAGCGTCTTTAGCCCAACGGCTTACCATGCTCAACAGTAACTAGGAGGTACAGGGTTCGAACCCTCCCCTCAGGCTTTACGTTTTTTTTCCAAAGACTTTTTAGATAGGTAAATTTTATTAAAATTATTTAATTGTATTATGGAACAACAATGAGTTGAGCCTGTATATTCCTAATTCAAATCGGTGTTTCACATAGTTTACCCCCGCGCAACCAATGTTTACTTCGATGGAACAGCGCCAGTTTAAGCCGTGCGTGCGTGTGGTAAAATATTGTATATCACCGAACATGCGCTACATAACATAAGCAGTAATTATAAAGTACTCTCTGATAAGTAGGTACGTAGCTAACGTCCACGGCACGATATCACACTATTCATGCGGCTGAGAACAAGAGGAAGCGAGACAAAACATCCTAAATTTCCTAAATCCTAAAGTGAGAGATCACATGGATAATACCTATTGAAATTTCGACGTTTAATATTAAACATATTTAGTCTAATGGTATTCTAATACTCTGGTGGTGAGGAGGTATAGGACTCGATCCCCAAAAAATTTGTTATTTTTTTCACTTTTTCTAACTAAATTTGATGCAGTATAAAATATTTTAATGATATTAGTTTTTAGGTAGGTAAATTTTATTGAAATTATTTCATTGTATTATGGAATAACAATGAATTCATATTAGCTCTTCCCTATTAATATTATAAATGCGAAAGGAACTGTCTGTCTGTTTGTTCCGTTTTCACGGAACAACTACTGGAACGATTTGCTGAAATTTAGGCCATTTCAATCATTTTAGCCATTTCAGCCATTTGGACCATTAAAGCCATTTCAGCCATTTCGGCCATTTTGGCCATTTCAACTATTTTAGTCATTTCAGCCATTTGGGCCATTTCGGACATTTGGGCCATTTAAGCCATTTGGGCCATTTGGGCCATTTCAGTCATTTGGGCTATTTCAGTCATTTCAGCCATTTCGGCCATTTCAGCCATTACAGTCGTTTCGGCCATTAGGACCATTTGGGCCATTTCAGCCATTTCAGTCATTTCGGCCATTAGGGCCATTTGGGCTATATCAGACATTTCAACCATTTCGACCATTTCGGCCACTTCGGCCATTTGGGCTATATCAGTCATTTCAACCATTTCGACCATTTCGGCCATTAGGGCTATATCAGTCATTTTAACCATTTCGACCATTTCGGCCATTTCAGCCATTTCAGTCATTTCGGCCATTTCGGCCATTAGGGCTATATCAGTCATTTCAACCTTTCGACCATTTCGGCCATTAGAGCCATTTTGGCTATATCAGTCATTTCAACCATTTCGACCATTTCGGCCATTAGGAGGGCCGTTTGGGCTATATCAGTCATTTCAACCATTTCGACCATTTCAGTCATTTCAGCCATTTCAGCCATTTCAGTCATTTCGGCCATTAGGACCATTTGGGCCATTTCAGCCATTTCAGTCATTTCGACCATTTCGGCCATTAGGGCCATTTGGGCTATATCAGTCATTTCAACTATTTCTACCATTTCGGCCATTTCAGCCATTTCGGCCATTTGGGCTATTTCAGTAATTTCAGCCATTTCAGTCATTTCGGCCATTAGGGCCATTTCAGCCACTTCAGCCATTTCGGCCATTTCAGCCATTTCAGTCATTTCAACCATTTTAGTGTTTTTGGACATTTCGGCTATTTCAGTCATTTGGGCCATTTCAGTCATTTCAGTCATTTCGGCCATTTCGGCCATTAGGGCCATTTGGGCTATATCAGTCATTTCAACCATTTCGACCATTTCGGCCATTTCGGCCAATAGGGTCATTTGGGCTATATCAGTAATTTCAACTATTTCGACCATTTCGACCATTTCAGCCATTTCAGTCATTTCGACCATTTCGGCCATTAGGGCCTTTTCAGTAATTTCAGCCATTTCAGCCATTTCAGTCATTTCAACCATTTTAGTGTTTTTGGCCATTTCGGCCATTTCGGTCATTTCGGCCATGTGGGCCATTTCAATCATTTCAGCCATTTGGGCCATATCAGTCATTTTAGTCAATTCAACCATTTTAGTGTTTTTGGCCATTACAGTCATTTGGGCGAATTCACTCAATTCAGCTATTTCGGCCATTTGGGCCATTTCAGGCATTTCGGACATTTGGGCCATTTCAGTTATTTTACCCATTTCACCCATTTCAGTCATTACGGCCATTTGGGCCATATCAGCCATTGCATTCATTTCAGCCATTTCGGCCATTTCAGCGATTTCAGTCGTTTCAGGCATTTCGGTGATTTGGGGCATTTCAGCCATTTCGGTCATTTCAGCCATTTCGACCATTTCAGCAATTTCGACCATTTCAGCTATTCCGACCATTTCGGCTATTTCAGTCATTTCAGCCATTTCGGTCAAGTCAACCATTTGGGCCATTCAGCCGTTTGATCATTTAGACCCGTTCGGCCATTTCAGTCATTTCAGCCATTTCGGTTATTTCGGCCATCTGGGCCATATCAACCATTTCAGTCATTTCAGCCATTTCGGTCATTGCGGCCATTACACTCATTTTAGTCATTTTGGCCATATCAGCCATTTCAGCCATATCATTTTTTTTGTCGTTTCAGCCATTTCGACCATTTGAGCCATTTCGGTCGTTTCGACCTATTGGCCATTTGGGTTATTTCAGCCATTTCGACCATTTCAATCATTTCAGAAATTTGGGGCATTTCAGCCATTTCGGTGATTTGGGCCATTCCAGCCATTTCAGTCATTTCAGCCATTTCAGTCATTTCGATCAATTCGACCATTTGGGCTATTCAGCCGTTTGATCATTTAGACCCGTTCGGCCAAATATATTTTCATCTCGGAAACTATCTCATTTTTCGGGATAAAAAGTAGTACTTGGCCACCCTCGGTATTAACATAACATATGTACCCAGTTTCAGCCAAATCGGTTCAATAGTCTTTCCATAAAAGGATAACAAACAGTGAGACAAATATACTTGTGGATTTTTTTTCGTGGAACCCTAAAAACGTAGCCTAAGTTACTTCTTATAACATCAGCTATCTGCCAATGAAAATTACGTCATATTCGATCCAACTGTGTCAGAGATTAGCCGGAACATCCAGACACACAGACGGACAGGCAAAAATTCTATAAATAGCATTTTCGGAATCGCCTAGTCCGATTATTTTAGATTTTATTTTGGGATTTCAAACAGGCACTTCACTTTTATTTATCTGTATAGATAAGAACTATAAAGTAAATAATAATAGTTTCAAAAAAACTAAAAAAAACACGCTTTCATAAAAAATCCAGCTAAAAACAGATAATAAAATTTAATACATTTGGTTTCTGATGAATGGAGTCTTAAAAAAAAGCGAGGGGTGTATTCAAAGCGCTTTTTTTTTAACTATTATTTATTTTTCATTTTTTAGTTGTTTTTTTAATGTTTTTAAAACAATCTTTTGAGATCCTGCATATCATGTAGCAGCAGAGGGCTAGCCAAGATAAGTAAAACGAGCTCACACACGACGGGTCTATCTTGTTTAGTACATGAGTTCCTATAGCCACCTTCCGACTCCATGATAAGATCAGCTTCATAGTACCATATTATTGCATTGTTACGCGATATAAACATATGAGCCCAAACACGAAGGGTTTATCTTGTTTAGTACAGGAGCTCCTATGGCCACCTTCCGACTCCATCATCAGATCAGCTCCATGGTACCATATTATTGCATTGTCATCGACCTTTGACAGGTGTGCAAAGTTTGAATTAAATCTGATCGTTCAAAGTAGGACAAAATCGAGCTCAAAGGGGTCGGTTACAAACAGACATACAGGTGAAGCTAATAAAAGCGTGTTAAAAACATAATAAGGCTAAATAAAAAAAATAGTTAGAAAAGGAAAATGGAGCGAGCACTCAACTTGAATTTGAATCTTCATATTATTTCTAACTATCCACGTGTCAACGTAATTTTCTATTGAGAAACATAGATGGCGCTTTCGAATTTTTATTTTACCTGTAAGATTGATTTAAATACGTTTTATTGTCAATAGTATAAAAGTAGAGATGAAATGAAATATAAAAATTTAGAAAAGTATTTTCTTGCATTTTATAAAATTATTTAGGAAGAGAAACAGAGCATTTTATCAACTTTCATATAAAAATAAAAAAATCTTCTAGATGAAGTGAAACTAATAGGGTTCGAACCCACACATCCTGTGATTTAGAACAGAATTCTACCGTATACGCCAAATAAGTGCAGCGCGACCGCGTCAAAATTCTGGTTATTATTGCTCCTTCATTTATTTAAAATTACTTTTTAGCAGCGGAGCTACAAAAAGCGACATGACCGTTAAGCACGAAGCCGTCCTGCGGAATGATAAATTCCATACATTGGGACCGGCAGGCGGGATTTTTGCAGTCATTTTTAATAAAATAATTAATTACTTCCAAATTAAGTTAAGTAACCGAATAAAACTCTATAATTGTATTTGTTATAATATGATATGTTACTGTTATTTATTTTAGCGATGTACGATTAACAGTAATAACAATAACGAAGATTGAATAACTCGTTTAGAGGTTACTTTGCAATTATTTTCTATCGAGAAAATTTATCGCAAATGCGTTCCGAGTACAAAGTTTACTTCAGAAATATGATCAAGATTGACATATATTTTTTTCACCGCAATAAAGTGTGTATAACTACTGTAAACACTGTTGAGAAATCGATCTAAAAACGCATTCTGTCTCTTATAACGCTGTTAATCATAAATATTGATTTTTGTTAAACCTAACAATATGAAGTACAAAAACCGATTTATTTCGTTATTAGGTTATTCGGATTTTTAATTATCCGAATGCTCAACGACAAGAGTAAGCTTGGTTAATCGAGTCTCTACTGAATAGATTTCAAAATTCACTCGGTACTAGATGTGGTGTCTTCATCGTTCTTCATTCTTTTCTTAATCGTCAGCAAATAAACATTTAATAAGTTCTACGCATGGTCACATATATTTATATCTGTTAAGATTCATTGGCTGTGTGAGCATGCTGGTCCTTGGCCGTGAGGAGAAGAACATCATGTTGGACAGCATTGGGAAATACCAAGTCACCGAATGCGACTCCTGCTCACCAAACCTTTGTCTCAACGACGGCGTTTGCCAGGTTTGTTATATGCGCATTTTGCTGTTACAATCCCCAGTCCTGCTGTTCTTGTCGACTATTCTGAGGATATTGTAATTACTGAATTGTGACTATTGCTCTAAGACTACCCTATATATACGTTTGTTACGACCGACAAAGACCCATCTGTAGTTTATTGCCTTTTCGGCATTTAACTTCTTTTGTTTACTTTGTGTTTAATATTTGTAATTAGAAAACAGCCTATTGTGTATTGTAATATTTTATAGAAGTCATTAGTCAGGTTTGATTATAAGAAATTCAGTCTGCGCGGCCGAGAGACATGTTGTAATTGTGCGGTATAAAGCAATGCCCCTTTGGAGGTCTTCAGGTAGAAGTGAAACAATGTTGTGTGTTTGAATTGCAGTTCAGGAATGCATATTTATTTGGTAAAAATACCGATTAATATTTTACAATAGAGCATACATTTAGCTGCTAAACAAAATATAATATTTAATAATAAAAATACGCGCACTCGAGAGTTGACACGTGTCGCGGTGAGGTGAGGCGAGGTATGCGCGGGGGGAAAACATTGGGGGCCCGGCAGGGGCAGCGCGCTACGCGCTTGCCGATCATTTGTGAGCGGCCGCCGTGGTGATCGGACGTCTGCGGCTACACCCCAATGAAGAGATTGGCAGTCTAGACATAGTCACAAGCGAGGCAAGACGTTAGCGATGGACTGTGCGCGTGTTATTAAATTAATTATTAAAGAATTACGCACTGGTTGTATTCAGTTGTCTTTGTAGCTGTGTTATGCATGTATAGTTCTAATAAATTCTATAGAGATTCCAACAGCATTTTAATTCGAGTCCCGTAACTCGTAACACTATTGCACATGCAATAAATATTATTAAAAATGTATATTGTATCAGAATATAGCATACGGAAACTCAATAAACATACAATAGTCTAAGTGTTTTTTTATTCGTTACAATTAAACAATTCATTGATTACATCAAATCAGGTTGGCTTCGACTCATGCCCATGTTTTGCTGAGAAACTGTTTAGAATATATGGACTTAATTTCTTTGTTAGTGTAGTGAATTGTACAAGACACAATAAAGTTATAGGGCTAATATATATAAAAATTGTATGTGTGTGCAGTAAATACGCAGTAGAAGCGAAATACTCACAGATGATTCTTCTTGAACTTTTATTAATATAAAAATAATTAAATTTCTTTAGACTACATCCGCCAACATATTATAATGCTTTTTTTTTGGCCAGGGGAAATCCGTTTGAGGACTAAGCCGCGACAGGCACAGAAGCCTGGGGGGATGTTCGCGACCCGGTGAGAGTGTGGGATTTGCCAAATCGGGGGTGGCACTAGCGTGCCCGGTCAGAGCCGGAGCCACGCTATTGCCACTCCCCAGTTAGGGATACCCACTAAAACCCCTGGGTGTTCCGTCCTGCGCCTTATGCCAGGGCTACGTGTATGCGGTGTTCCCAACTCCGCGTGCCCTGGCAGGCGTGGGCCCCGCTCACTGGGCCTCTTTCAATACCAGGGAACTAGGTCCCTGGCCACTACTGGGTCTTTTCCGGCGTGGGGCGGTCTGTAACTCGCCCCACAGGAAGAGAGATGAGCGCGCGCGGAACACTCGCGCTCTCATCTCGACGGCATGTGCGGGTGAGTGAGAACCCCTATACCCCTAGGGGCCCCACCCGCGCCGCCCGCTTACGGCGGCCGAAGGTCACTATCCGACCTCCGGCGTCGGCGCGTCCTCCTTTGTCGGAAGCGGAACAGGGAATTACGCTCACGCTCCCTTTCCGCCTCCTCCTTCGCAAACATGACTTGCTCGCAGAAGGAGGAGACGGCGTCCCATCCGGTAGAGCTCCCGACCATGGTACGTACCACGGCCGGGAGCGAGGTGTCTAGTCCGGTATGGGCGACGAACTCCCGGCGCTGCTCCGTCCAGGCTAAACATTCCTGGAGTGTGTGCAGCGCCGTGTCCTCGTCGCCCGTGTCACAATGATGGCACCCTGACGTGGCCTCGCGGCCTATACGACACAGGTACCTTCCGAAGCAACCATGCCCCGTCAGGACCTGTGTCAGCCTGAACGTGACTTCGTCCAATCCATTCGTGCAGGACGGGCCGCATCGCCTCAATGGTGGTGGGGCCCGCGCTGGGGTGTCTTAGGCGATCTTCCCAGACCCCCATGGCTACCTGGCGGAGCTCCGACCTGCACGCCTCGATCTCGCGAAGCGCGGGTCTGGTGCCCCTGGCCAGGGCTTCTTTGCGCCATACGTAGAGTGACGCCAGGACCCTGGCTTCTAGGTCCTATGGGGGGATCCGGCGAGTAGTAGTTATATTTCTGAATTAACTTCGTGCAACGCTATTAACAAATCTCGTCGGAAACACATTCTCGAATGTGTTCGTTTCTCGTTCCGTCAACTTGCAAATTCATTAGTTCGGGAGCTTCCCGTTTGGACACGGTAACTATTTTGACGTTTGTGAATAACCCTTGGTATAGAGTATGCCTTCATTCCAACCTTGAATTGAATATTGGCATTAGTAGCCAGTATTTCCTTCGACGGCAGCGCCATTGTATCACAAATACTTATTAGCGACGGTAACCATCTACCATCTAGTGGACCGGCTGCCTGTGTGTTGTAGTCCAGCATAAAAAATTATATTTCTTTTGCAGGAATACTTGAATGAGCTGGGTTACATTTGTATTTGCGCCCCGGGATACGCCGGACAAAACTGCAGCCGGACGGGAGAAGCTTGCAGGATCGGCTTATGTGGTCCCGGAAAGTGTACTGACACGGCTGATGGATACAAGTGTGCATGCCCCGTTACGCACTCCGGTAGAAAGTAAGTTCGTTTATTCTGACTCCGTAAGCCATACTCTTCTGAATAAGGCAGAGGAATTTAAACATTAATTTACACTTCAAAGGTACCCTGCTTCTCTCCTCCTTTAACCGGCGTCTTCTTATGTATGCGGAAATAATAATAGTGGTAAAGTAGTCACGCCGCTGTAAGAGAGAGGTTGACGATCATATAGTATCATAATTTGGGCAAATCTTTACTTTCTTCTTTACATTTTTTTTATTATTGTTACTTTTAACAGCATTAATATTGTTAAATAATTATTAATTGTGAAAAAAAATATTAATACATTATTTTTTTATTTTAGTTATTATTATACGATTTAAAAAATGCGGACGGCGTTACAAGTTTAAAAACCCGTACACACATGAATTAACACGTCATAATTATGTAACGTTAATGCTCTAGTGTTAGTTCAAATATTATATTTAATTAATGCAAAAATACGAAGTACGTTAAAGTGGGGCTTCATCTGCGATAGTGTTACAGATATAGGTAATTTCACATGGTTACGGCGATGGGCTTAATGTATTATTTGTGGTGCGGATCTTAATTATTGACAGATAACGTTTGTATATATACTAATATGGATATATGTTAGCGGCGTTATTTTTTAACGATTCAATTAATCGCATTCAGCCACAATCATTTTAAACACTAACGCAAGTGCAGCCGCTGCATTAGGGTAAAAATCAATTGTTCTCTCATCAGCAATGACATTTATCATCACTATTACACCAACGGTCACATCTTCAAAACAGGTCCTACCCTTTCACAATTACCAAATGTTAAAATTTGTTTCAGCTGCGAATCAAAACAGAACATCGAATACCCAGCGTTTACTGGCAGCGCTTACTTCGCGATCAAACCTCCAGAGACCTCCAGGTCTTTGAAGATGTCTATGAAGATCAAAGCCATGTCACCGGTCACTGATGGAATCATAATGTATTGCGCCGAATCATCTAGAGGCTATGGCGGATTCACTTCCCTCACTGTTCATAACGGCAGACTCGAGTTCACTTACGATCTTGGCAAAGGTATATTTAGGTTACAACAGAAAATGAATAATAGCAGTAGTATGTTAAAAATAATAAGACTCGTTCAATAGAAATATTAATCTAATAAGCTTTACATGGCAGTCTTAAGACGTGTTTGTATTACTCGTGTACCTACTGTATGATTGTCATACATTGTATTATTCTTCCATTCTATTACATTTATACAATGACGTACAATTATCCCATTATGTACATATATTCATACTATTATGTACAGGTGGAAGACCAGTGATACTTAGAAGCAATAGGACTCTTTTACCAAACGAATGGTCCGACATCAACATAGCCCGCGTCGGTGCCCTTGTCTCCCTCAAGATTAACACCAATCAAAACTACGAACAAACCCTCGACTCTCCGAACTCTGTAAGTAATTTTAGACGTATTTTGTTTCTAAACTATAATAACATAAACAAGGAAGTATAAGTTCAAGAAGTTTTTGGATCGAAGTTCTTTTACGCGGCTGTCAAGATTGAACTAGCAGAGATCGTCACGTAAAAACAAATCGTTACGCCCTTTAAGTGTATATATAATATTGTTTTGTATAATACAATTTATTTTTCAGATTTTGAGTCTCGAGACGCCTATGTTCGTGGGTGGAGTCGATGAGTCTATTATACTTAATAAGAATACAGGAGTCACTGCCGGTTTTAGTGGATGCATTAAAGACGTAAGGAAACTAACGTAACGTCATTAGTTAAAATATATCCAAATGTGAATTACACTCTGATATATATTACTTGCTTACAGTTGAAACTGCATGGGAATTCAATTGATTTCATGAACTCCTCGATCCAGTCAGTTAACGTCCAGGACTGCCAACGACCACAGAGAGGTGATATTCCAGAGGTGTGTATAACAAAAAATACCAACCCATAAGGCCTCTTGTTAACGACAACGGACAACGGCCCGGGTTTTATAACGGGCGACGGGCTGACGTGCAGTGTTCAACGAAACTCAACGGATACGCGGTCGTCGCCCCTCGGCACGACGGCAGTCGGCCTGATGCAGTGGACCACGTCATTTCATAGAAGTGTGTTGATGACGAAGGATGTGCGCACGTTATTAGTGTCAGCATGCCTTAATCCATCATATGCCAGTTCTAATAATTTGCGAAAACTTTCATGAGCCATTCGAAAAAAGTTAAAGAACTTTCTTCCGTCTTTCTTTAAATCCTCCGTGAGAGTATGGAATACTCCATAGGACTCTCTTTCTTATAAAATAGAATGCAGCTGCTGCTTTTTAACCGACTTCGAAAAAAGGAGGAGGTTCTCAATTCATCGGGATCTTTTTTTTGTTTATTTTTTTTTTATTATTTGTATGTTCACCAATTGCTCCGTGATTTATGATCCGATTTACGTGATTCTTTTTTTGTTCGACTCGGAATAGCTTCCAATGGGTCCCCTAAACATTTTACATAGTTTGGCCCACTAGTTGTCATTTTATGAACATTTTTTATGAAAAAAAAATCCTTTTCGTTCCATATGTACAACGATTACTCTGAGATTTATGATTCGTTTTGCGTGATTCTTTTTTTTGTTCGACGCGGAATAACTGCCATGTGGTCCCCTAAAAATTTTACATAGTTTGCCCCAGTAGTTTTCATTTTACGAACATTTTTTTGTTCCCGTTTCTTGGGATCTATATTTTTTAAGAAGCGCGGCACCATTCGTAGTTCCACCCATACATAGCTAGACACTAAAAAGTAACAAATAAAAAAAATCGTTTAAAAAACCGACTTCAAAAACTAAAAAACTAAAATGTATAAAATAACTTATTTCTAAGCTATAACTAAGCTAACGAAGTTTTTATTTTTTTGTATAAACAGTAGGCTAGAATAAGCTTTTTCTTTGGACTTGACATAACGTACGTGTACTTCTTCGCCCTTCAAGTACAGAACTGATTTCGACAACAACAGACGTGCTCACATTATGTTTAGCGGATCGTATACAAAGGTAACCGTTTCCAGTCGGCCCATTACCCGTTGACAAAGACGGTCGTTAATAAGAGGCCTAATTGTTCCAGTGTTCCCTCGGACCTCTCAATTCGGTAGTTGACAGTATGCAAAATATAGGCTGATTTTAATATATATCGTAGATTACGATCTAAATATGACAAAAATAAATTGTTTTAACTAAAATATTGAGAAATAAAATTGTTATATTGCAGCCATTAGCCACGTGACACGCTGAACAGAGCGCGTGACGATATAGTGTGCAAAACACAAAAAGTTATCAATGACTTCTCAGATAACACTTCAACGAAACAGAGGTTTGTTTTGCACACTGTGACGTCATGCGAGACGCCATGACAGCTTGACGCGTTTTTGTGACGAAATGTCAAAATATTTATAAAATTGCTAAATTAAAAATGTTAATGTTGTTTTTTTACTGAGATATTAATATTTTGACTAAAATAGACCATAAGCCCAAAATAAACTTGTTCGTCAAAAATTGACAACTACCGAATTATAAGACGCCATACAGTGTATTTGCCACGCGTATCGATGGCGGATTACTAGGTGATACACTAATTACATCGATCTTTTACTTCAACGTCAGCATTCGATAATTGTAAAAATATGCACATTGTAGAAACCAACGGCATTTGAAACAATTTGAGAATGTTCGCCACTCAGCTATCACTACACTATTGTTACGACCTAGACGCCGACAAAAACAAATTCCCACCTGTAAAAACACATTTTATTAACTTTGGGCATTGGGACTTCTTTTATTTACTTATTTATTGGCATGCTTTTACTAATTATTCTAAAGAACAGTCCATTGTTTTATTGTACTCGTTTATGGCCGTTGCGGTTGCACTCATTAGCCAGGTGTTTTGTATTATGATACGAGTGCATTGCATTTGTGCAGTATAAAACGATGACCTGATTCAAGGAGGGGGCAGTCGAGCAATAACCACGAGTGAATCAAGACGTGTGTACTACAACCGGGAACCCTAGTGACGTTCTTCTGCATTTGTTGTGTTGGGTTATATTTTTACCTGCATTTTAATTCGAGTCCGGTGACTAGTAACACTATCTCAATTTGTCAAGCTTGTTTTTTAAAGAGCTTTCCTAATAAATAGCAATTTTCTTCTTGCAACTTTTTCGCTTAAGATTATCATCTATCGATCGATTTTCTGTCATCAGAAGCGTTACTGTTCTCGAAGAGTTTAAATGTCGTACCTGTTAAGCAATCCTTATTTCTATAAGATTATATAGTTTCTTTCTTTTCTATCTAGTCTGATGGAAACTGTCAGTGCAAGAACGGTGGAGCATGCACATCAGACTATTCGGCGTGTTCATGTCCCGCCGGTTTCACCGGCAGGCTCTGCGAGATCCGCTCCTACTACCCTCCACAGAGGTCGCCACCTCCCAGCGACCCCTGTATCTTCCAACCATGTCTTAATGGAGGCACCTGCAGATACGACCCCACTTCTAAGATGAACCACACCTGTGACTGCCCGCTTGGATACGCCGGTGCATTCTGTCAAATGCGTGAGTACTATTTCAGCATTAGTCTTTTTACGTCAGCAGGCTCTAGAACAGTGTTTTTCAACTTGCGAGTCGCGACCCCTGGGGGTTGCAGAGCCGTGGTCGGGGCGTCGCCGGCAAAAGGGAAAAGGCTATTTAAATGTATAATAATAATAATTTTACAGAGTATAGGTCCTAATAATTAATATAGGTAACAAATTAGAGAAAAACATAAACGCAGTCTTTTAAATTACTAACTTTTTATCTGTCTATGACCCAAAGGGGTCGCCAAAATTTTTCAAACTGTAAAGGGGTCGCGTATTCAAAAATATTAAAACCACTACTCTAGAATAATTAAACCCTGTAGATACGGCTATTAGCGCTATTTGCATTCAAATAAATAAAATCTTTTGGGTGTTTTTAGACACAGGTTTATTTCACGTACAATAATGACTTGGAGGGAATGTCCCGTCGAAGTTCTCTCTGGATTGGAGATCATTTATTTTAAATAGGGCGTTATATAGTAGGTGTGGCCCTGATGTTACAAACGTCCATAGGCAGCTAAGACCACTTTCCAACAGGTGGGCTGTTTGCGTCAGCCGTAGGACTACACATCAGAAGTTAAGACTTCATATTTAAACTTGAGGCGTTGTTTTAATTAGAGAGGATTGTACGATGATACGATGCGTTCTCGTCGTGCGATGTAAATAGTCGTACGATGATTCAACAGAGGTATCCTAAAAGCTCGCGCGATGCTCAACGAGCCGCCATCAACTATCCAGAGCGCCAAAAGCTTCATGCAAACAATGAAAACACAAAATGGCATCGAGCTGCGAGTGAGCCGAATGCGTATATTACATGTGCTTCACTTGTACAATGTATGTACATCACTACATGTATGAATGAATAACTGAATACGAAGAAAATTAAGTGAAACCTTAAAAACTAAATTATTTATCGACACCTTTAATAACAGTATATTTAAACTAAACTATGAAACTATAAACATATTTACAAGTAAAAGATGTAGTCCAAATCGCTGTCGATGGGGAGCGTTCCCAAAACGCTGGCCCCCTCGTTCCCTCGCTGTATGGCAACGCTTATTCGTTGCCCTAAATATAGGCCAGCCCTTTGGTCACGCGAGACTTCTTTCAATCGTCTTGAAAGGTCTCGATAAAGTTGATAAGCCTCTCGTCCCCATGGCCCCAAAGTCTCAACCCCGAAAGCTAAAAATATGTATCCGTCACCGATGGATACATATTTGCGGCGTTTCGGGGTCTCTTGAAGTGCGGCAGCTCCCCCGGCAGTGATGGCTGTATTTGGAAGATGGAAAGCCGCCAACTTAGATGAAACTGGATGTACATCTCTAATCAATCAAATCGAATTCAAATCAATTTCTTGACAAAAAATTACACAGAAGTAAGGCTTTCATAGGTTTCGCACTAGGACTAGCCTGTATCGCCAACACCAAGTACGTGTGTGACTGACTTAACAATTTATATATCTAAGATTAATTTTTAAAATAGATGTTAACTTGTTTGCGTGTGTGTGTATGTGTGTTTTCTCAAATGTTGGATCACAATATTCTGATATATATAATAATGTTAATTCATATTATATTATATAAGTTTTCAGTTTTTTGGTAATCTAGTTGCATTGAGCTGCGTATACGCTAGACGAGCCGAGCACGTGCCGAAGGAACCGAAATTCGTGTATTGTGTACCGGCTTACGAGCATCGAACGAGCGCGCTTCGAGCGTTCGGCTCGTGCAAGACCGTTGGCACGTTGTCGATTTTTTGACGAACACAAAGGGATTTGCGTAAGGCTCGCAGTGCGCTCGTGGACGCGTTAATTGGCATACGCTCGTTTCGCTGGCCGGAGCATCATGGAAACGTGGACAGAAGACGTTTCTTTGCAATTCGTTGTATTATATTAAAATAATCCTATGATATGGGACCCAAAGATTACTTTTGGATCTGTCTTTATATAAATTTGTAGATCCCCATCGTCTTGGCCTCCTACCTGTTACTTTGGCTATAATAATCACTGTATTAGCAGCAGCGGTTGTTGCAAACAACATGTCCATCCCCGCCGCGAGCCACGAGCACACTACGGAAACCTATGTTCGAGGAGAGTGATTGTTGTAGGATCGTTACACGTCCACACTTAACACTGCGAGCGAGCGGCTCGGCTTGTGTTCCGCTCGTGGTCGACTCGTCTAGGGCATACGCAGCTTAAGCCACTTTTGGGTGGTTGCTATGATTTCATGTCTGTTTAAATATTACGATGTCACATTTATCATGTACCTTTTTGTACAGTAAAGAACTGATGACATAAAATTGACGTTTGGCAAAGCTAGTGTTACGGCACGAATAACAAAGGAACGTACACACCGGTTCAGCCGGGCATGAACCAGTACGCTCGCGCCGGTGTGTACGCACAACAACATGAATAGTCTATGAGAAACACTCGTAGTCTACGGCCAACGGCAATATTAAAAATCTACTTCGACAAACCGAACTTTTGTACGCGCAAACAAGTTTTATTGTAAAAATTGTAAAATATTATAATAAACGCAATATTTCGAGAAAAGTTGCTTAATTGAAGAGCTCCTACGCTTCAGCTAGTATTATGCGGGATGCAGGGGCATATTATTTTGGTATGACGTTTTACCGTTTCGTACCTACCACCGGTGTTGCCCCTCACCTTGCATGAACCATGAACCATGAACCACCCTTTGCATTGCCGTGGTAGTGCAATGACTCGTGACTAATTAGGGCACTCAAAAGCGATCAGTATGTTTGATTACGTGATCGGTCGATCAAATCCATCCTACGCTCATTATTAAACATAGATTGTGCACGCGCGACGGCTGCCGAACTTCAATTAGGTCACTGAATAAATCTATATGATTGAGCTCATCGCATGACGAGAACGTATCGTGTCATCATATGATCCTTGTCAACTGAAACGACGCCTAACTATCGCGTGAATTCAGTGCATTTTCTGCACCCCAAAAGTTCCCAACGTGCCTAAAGAACAAGTCTGATCCTTTATTACCTTTAAATATCAGAACTCTATTAAACACAATAGTGTTACGTGCGTACCCCCACTAGGGATTGGAAGAAAACACCAGTTTTTGCTTAAAAGCTCTTTTATTGACTAACACAGTCGCACGTAATACCTCTCTGCAGGGTTGCCCCTTTGCGCACGACTAACGATGCACTGTCCCGACGATAAGGGGTCTCACTCACAACACCGTCGCTGATATTGCGTAGACCACCTCCTGCTACTGCAGTGCTCACCTCCGAAATTACCGCGTATAGCTCGCTTCTGGTTCGTCTCTCGAACTACGCTACACTCCTCCTTCGCTTACTGTCCACTAAACTTCACTAAATTCACCACTAAACTCGTCAGTGTCTTCTATTAAACTCTTCTTCCAACTCTTGCGTATCGCACTTGTCTAAATTGCCCGGTAGGTGCGCCTAACGCTGTTTATATACCCGGAAGAATTTTCTAGAATCTATCTATGTATCTCTATCTCTTCCCTCCCGAACCTTCTGTTCGGGAACTTACGTTTATAAATCTATCCCTCTCTAACATCTATCTCTGCCTTTCGTTCATCGTCAATCCCTTTCTAACACCTATCTATCTCTGCCTTTCGTTCATCGTCTATCCCCTTCTAAAATATATCCGTCCTTGTCTTTCCCTTCCAGAATGTCCTGGTTTTTTCTAAAAGTTCTTAAGATAACTAGATAGTTCCACCATCATTCGCCGCAATAGTATCGGAAAAATCCTGATGCGACTAAGTCAGCACTGTTTGTTCAACAGCATTGGAGCTACTTCAAAGCGTCGGTTTCAACGGTAACGGCTACTTGGAGCTAAGACACGACTTGCTACGCTATGACAACCTGGACACCGATCCGGCGGTGATTGCGCTCGCCATTCACACAACATCCGACGGAGTTCTTCTCTATCAGAGGGAACTGGGAAGTTCAGTTTTCAAAGGCGATTATATCTTACTAAGAGGTATGCTCAATTAAACAAAATGTATGCGTATTAATTATAATATGTCGTATATCGTGTTATTAAAAAACCCTTGGCAAATTCTTTTCCTTTAAACTAGTACTAGGGATAAAACATTTAAAATCACATCACAAATGGCGAATCTTTGTGGTTTTAAGACACTAAGAGCGTAAGATATATTACAGTGCGAACTGCCTTTAGTGGATTATTGGCCTTACTACGCAAAAATACCTCGGTAATTTAAAAAATCAACGTTTTGGAACACTTTGATGCTTAATAACTTTTGTCTATCAGCACCAATATCTATGCAGAAATGGAAAAAGTAAGAGTAAGAGGCGATAAAGCAACCCATAGCCAGGATGTCTACCACCACCTTAATGACTTTGAGTTGTGTTCGGGCAAGTGGCCAAGTTCCAGGTTCCTCTTCAAATCCGGCAGCACCTTTGGTGGTCCATACGCGATGGTAACCACTTTCCATCACAGTTGAACCATCAGCCTGTCTGTTGTGCTTATGCAATAAAAAAAGAAATAAACATAATATTTAATCTTTCCAAAATTACCTTTAAAATCCTGTGTTCAATAAAGATTACCCTATCATTACCTTATTAGTTTTTAGCATATTATGCTAGTGACACTTCGTTGGCGTTGCCATGACGATGATGTGTTTGTTATTGAATTGTAACGGCAACACAAAGTGTCCTAAGTGTTAACCTGGTATGTAAGCTAATTCTGAAAGCCTTACTCTCCAATGTTTTTCGACATTCGTTCTCGTCCGATCATCCTGAAATAAAGAAAGAACATAGATTAATATGTGTATATAGAAGGAGGTAGGCTGTGCCCTACCCAATATGTTCTATTGCTCACCCCAGTATGTTCTAGTGCCTACGCCAGTATGTTCTAGTGCCCACGCCAGTATGTTCTAGTGCCCACATGCTAAGATGAACACCCAAGAAATTTCATACCAAAATCATTGAAAATAAAAAAGAATGTACAGCCGAGAAAACTATATGTAACATACTTAGTTTTTATTACATACATACATTTGGTTTAGTTACTATTGAATACACTGCGTACTAAGCTAGAGTACACTTCAATCTTCAATTCCGCACCACAATGCGACGCAATTTACATGGGCGCATGCCTCATAATCTGTCGCTCCACCGGAGCTCAGGCGCCCAAGGGTCGCTGTGGTCAGCTGTGAGCCAGTGTCTTAGTGAATCGGCCCAAACCAAGCGCCTCCCCAAAAAATAACCCTAGATACGCCAATGTATTGTTTTTTTTAAACTACAAAAACATCTATAATAGTATAAAATTCTACAAATGCCGCGTCTTTATATTGAAGCTATTTTAAATAACAACTGGAACACAATATAAAAACGATAGAGAACACGATGCAATTTTTTTAGTCTATTTATGTCGGTTTGTTCAAAATTTACGTAAAAACTACTAGGCCGATTTTGATCCGGTTTTCGTTGATCGACAGCTAATCCTAAGACTAAACCCTGCGCTACTTTTCATACTGGGAATCTCGCAAGCATTTTTATGGAAATGATTTAAATTAGATTAAAGAAAACTAAAACAATAGCTGCGGTAGTTTGTGTCCCGGGGATTTCAAGTCAAGCGTAGATTAAGTCACGAGCATATCGTAGTAGTGTATGTAACACAAAAATAAATAGAACATACAAGAAAATTTAATTAAATAAAAATAAAATCTATTCCGTAGTTTTGACGTGATTCTCTTACAGAGAGACTACAATTCTTAAAGTAGCATTTTAGAAACTGCTTGTTTATATTAGCACCTTAGTTTGATTCTCATTTTTAAATTATACAAACTCAACACCCCGAAAAAAATGATTATAATGCTGGTATTTTTTTTTTATTCCAGGAGTTTAGCAGACAGGCAGACGGCCTACTTGATAGGAAGCGGGTACCATCGCCTATGGACAATTGCAACACCTAAAGTGTTACAGACGAGCTGCTACTCTTTTAAGAGAGACTGGAACCTGGTCACTAATGCCGGAACACAACTCAAGGTTGTTATGACGACATACTTAGACCAGGGGAGGTAGCCATCCAGTCGGACAAATGCCTTACCACCTGGCTGTGGGTTGTTTTGTAGCCTCTTACGACAGGCCGCCCGGCCGCAGGAAATTCTATTCTTACACCGTTTCTGCACTGATTGATATTAAACGGTTTAACTAAATCGAATAAATAAAGTTTATGTTTATATGTATCACACTGGTTGATTCAAATTGAAAGACAGAAATGAACCGTCATAACTTAGCTATTATACATAAATTAATTTGTGGTTTGTTCTAGTCGAGAGAGGTTTCGTCGTGCTCGACTGGGACTTCGGCAGCGGCCTCTCCTCCCTTACCATTGACAGCGTCAACGTCCACGATGGTGAACGTCACCAGGTGAGTTACAAGTCTCGGTGTTCGAACCCTAAACACTTTTCGCAGCTCATTTGGTGGAAGGTTGTTACCGTCGCCTAGATCCGTAGTTTTCTCGCGTACCTTTTTAACGGACTTCCAAAAATGAATGGAAAATGAGAAAATTTTCAAATCAACTGTAATTTTGTGTATGTGTATTACGCGATTTCTCCATCAATTGCGAACCGTTTTTCATTTTTTTTCTTTATTCGAAAGAGTAAACTCATGAGGTGGTTCCATTGTCAGCAATTCAGAATCTGATGAGTGGATCCCGGGAAATATAGACCAACTGTTTTGAAGAGCGCCGAACGGCTTTACATTACTTATTGTCTATTTACAGATTATTGCTAAGTTGCAAGAAGAGAATATGATGTCTCTATCAGTCGACCGAAACTCAAAGACCGCCAGTACGACTGGCATCTCGATTATCATGAACGCAGATTCAAACATATATATTGGTAAGATCTATAAGCGACTCACCTAAATAATAATCCACCAACACATGCGGTTGTTTCCCTAGAAAGTTTCTCGTTATATTTTGTGTTTGGTGATTCACATTTATGTATATATTATGTATGAATATATTTATGTATGTAATATCAATAGGTGTATTTATATACGTCTATTAAGCATAATTCTTAGTTATAAAAAAGTTTATATTCTCATATGTTTATAAATGAATGAAATATACTTAAGTAACTGCATATCCTCTAATATTTATGTATACCACCTTTGACCAATATAATATGTTTTTCAACACACTTGCTCATAAAGTGGCTCTATGGTCACCGCAATTAGGCATAGAATGACACCCATTATCAAACTGTGAGTAAAAAAATAACTCACTAGTGAGTTATAGATTTTTTTTAAATTTTATTGGTTGAGTTGCTTTGTTCTTAAAAAAGTTTTTATTCAAAAAAAAAGATCGTGTTCTATAGAACAAATAAATTAGTGTTCCTATTGCTTGCTCATTTCATGCAACTTCTTATTTAAATAGATAATTTTAACTCGTACGTGTTTAATAAATAAAACTTTCACTCATATATAACTTTTTTTTCTCTGTAATAAAAGAGAACTTTAAATTCCCCATTTTGTACGTGGCAGAATAAGCGCAAACCCTATGCGCGGAAAAAAAAACCTCATCCCTTTAGTCTGTGGTCGATCGCAATGCGCGCGCATAGGAAAACTGATTTTTTTTCCCGCCATAGGGAAACATTTTTCACAACTCGTTTTCACTGTTGAAATTATAGTTATTTATTAATTAAAATGTAACAAAGTAAACAAGTACCAGTTACGATGAAAATGATATATGTTGTACACCGCCCGATGTAAGATGTGAAGCCCTTTACGTTATGGAAAGTTTACTACCTGAAAACTCCAAGGAAAAATATCTATTTTATCTACTAAATAAAATGAGTTTTTGTTGTTATTTTATTCACAAGTGTGTTGAAAAACGTCGTATGATACACGTGTGTATCGATGATTACCGTCCTCGGCTCTCTTAAGACCCTCGCCTACGGCTCGGGTCTCAATGGCGCCTCGGCGGTAATCACCAATGTTACACACTAGTACCATAATGTACTATTATTTCTTCCACGGATTCTCTGGCAGAGATCACTTCTTAGCGATAAGACCGCCTATTATGCACATTTCTAATAATTTTAGGCTATAAGTTTTCCTATCCTTTTTTCTATCTATCTATGGATGAACGATGATACGAACATGGCAGATTTTTTTATTTAGACCCCTTTGTTCTACAGTGGTGTTGCAGTATAAAGAAAACGACCTATCTGTAAACTAGTTACTTCTACAAAATCTCTACATGAGTGATTTGAAATTTGTCTTGCATTGGCTTTATTATATTTAAATAATTGTGTTAGAGAATCTTTTACGAAACATATACAAATTGTTTCAGGCATTTATTTTTATAAAAATACTAAAACTAAAGATCCTATTTGGAAATTTATTGTGTAAGGCTGTGAATATTTCTGGGTCATAATATACATACGTAACCTTATCCGTGTATTAACTCAGCGAATGTTAAAAGCACTTAAGCCGTAGAAATCTTGTTATTTAAATAAATAAACTACATATGATATTATTCGACTTACCGCCTCAATCAACTTGGTTTCATAATGTAAAACTTTATTCTATGCATATTATGTGGAATCTAGTTTTGTATAGAACATATTTTTCATATGTCATAATTAGAAGCGTAAAAAACGCTTAGCTGCTAGCAATGACCACAGGGCCTAAAGCGATCGCCTTTGGAGAAACGCGCAGGCAGTTATAAAGCATATTTCACAAAGTTTCACTTTTTGCTAATACTTGTCATCTTCATTATATGAATCTGATATAATAACATTTTAAGCCCTCAGGTGGCTTAGTTTAATTCATACAGTGAATCACACTGCCAGCGTCACTTACAACCATTGTCCCGGACGCAATTCTCTAAGGCACTATAGCTTAATATTGAAACATTATATCGCTATAAGTTTAAAAGTAAATTTCTTTGCTCGTTCTTTTAAAGCCATAATAACAGACCTTTATGAGGAAATTATATAACATTCCATACCGTGAATAAATTCACTATCATTTTGTTTGTCTCAAAAAATATGACCGTTTATATATTATTCATTATATAATACAAGTCAAAAAAGTGAAATATCGCAATGTTTATTATTTGAACAGTAATTAAGATTTTGTACGTATTGTTAGAATTTATTGTAAGCACTATTTTTATTAATAATTTTCTTTGTCCTGTACAGGTGGAATTCCAGATAATTACAACGTAGAACGGTACCCAGGTCTCACCGGGTGCATCGAACAGGTTGAATTAATGAGCATGACTAGAGGCTTGCAGCTGGGACAGGTTGCGGTCGCCGGCAGAAACACCCAGAGGTGCAAAGAGTGAGTATCTTCGTGGTTTCAGCCAATTATCGTTCATATTTTAACCGACTTCAAAAAGAGAAGGAAGTTCTCAATTCATCGGATTTTTTTGTTTGTGTTTTTATGTATGTTCACCGATTACTCCGAGATTTATGATCCGATTTACGTGATTTTTTTATTCGACGTGGAATAGTTGCCATTTAACCTCTAAAAATTTGACATAGTTTGGGTCACTAATTTTCATTTTATGAACATTTTTTTATGTAAAAAATTCCATTCCGTTCCATATGTACACCGATTACTCTGAGATTTATGATCCGATTTACGTGACTCATATTTAGTTTGATGCGGAATACTTGCCATTTGATCCCCTAAAAATTTAACCTAGTTTGGCCCAGTAGTTTACAATTTACGAACATTTTTATGTTCCCGTTTCTTGGGACCTATATTTTTTAAGAAGCGTGGCACCTTTTGGACTTGATCTGCCTTGACCACCCCGTCCTCTATAGCTAATGTCCCTAGAAAACGGCGATCCATTATTCAACATAAACATCTAAGTTTGTTCATTTGAAAGCTTATTGGAGTTTGAATAACTTTATTTAACGACAACTAGTTCACAATTGGTTGCCCCCCCCCCCCCTAAACATCACTGGAAATCATATCAGAGCTAATCTATGTGAAATACTCGTATAAGCCCTTAATTGGCAAAAAACAATAAAAAATGAAGTTCTGTCATATCGAAGGTCAAAACGAAACACACCACAGTGTATGATCAGTCCTCTTCTCCTAAACCATAGCTTAGGAGAGTAAATTCTCCTTTGTTCACTTCTTCCCAATAATGTTGTGGCCAAGACGATTTGCGTGCGTCAGAGAGGCAGTTGTAGGCTTAGTATGTAGTCTGGTAACCGGCATCGCCCAACTGTTTATTTAGCGTAGGTCGGGGCATCACGGCTTAATATCTACAGACAGGCCCCGTGGTGCCTCACCAAGACACAGAGAGACGGTAGTAGGTATACTGATAAACCCGGTGGGCGACATCTAAGTTATTCCTGATGGAAAGTGTAGTAATGGTATAAGAGCCTATAGGAGTCCACATATCCTTATAGATCATCTCTTATAGTCCAAGCGGATGCGTAAATGCATACGATATACAAAAAAGTGATTTTTTTACACGTAATTTGCATGCATATCACAACACTTGCATTGATGAACATGAACATGAACACATGAACTTTTCATCCGTGCAGGAACGGAGAAAGAATACAATTTCCTGCGGCCCGGCGGCCTGTCGTAAGAGGCGACAAAACAACCCACAGCCAGGTGGTAGGGCATTTGCCCGACTGGTTGGCTACCACCCCTGGTCTAGAGTATGTCGCCATAACAACCTTGTGTTGTGTTCCGGCATTAGTGACCAGGTTCCAGGCTCCCTAAAGAGAGCAGCAGCGCATTCGTAGCACCTTTGGTGTTGCAAATGTCCATAGGCGATGGTAACCGCTGTCCATCAAGTGGGCCGTCTGCCTGTTTGCTGAACTCCTGCAATAAAAATAAAAAATAAAAAAATCGAGAGAAAATCAATAATAGTAAACTAATGTAGTAAAATGCATAAGTAATGCATTTTATAGGCCAAGGCTTTATATCTAGTTTATATTTCGGGAAATTAATCCCAACGCGTGATTCGAAACATTGTACGGATTACATTCTATGAAATCGTACTTAGTATTTTCATTATTAAACATAATCCGCCTTTGAGTTGCCAAGTTAATTGGGATCAGCCGATGCTCATTAGCATTGTACAGAATTATATTTTAAGCCTTTTGTTTTGCATGCACCAAAATTATAAACGAATGCAGGTAAATAAAGGACGTCGTATACTCCCAGTATATAAACAAATACAAGTATATTGGCGAAAAATAAGTTCTTAATTTCAAGTTGGTAAACAGGCAGAAAGCTTAACTCAGAAAGTGGGTACCCACGTATATCGATGTTGGTAACACTAGGGGAGAAAAGGGGGAAAAAACGCATTGCCAGTCTTGGCAGGATGGTGTAAAGGGACTGAGATAAGGGAATGAGATTTTTGAATATCCTTGATGCGGCGGGTGGTGGTGGTGTTGTGGTGAAGTTGACCAACTTTACCACTCTGCATCCCGGGGTGACCAAATTCTGATGCGCGGATATAAATGAGAGTAAGTTTCTTCTAGACCTCGTATTTTTCCAACACAAACGCGGATATGGGATGAGGCTTAGGTTTAGCAAGGTAGTTGGTCTTCTAACCAAAGTCCACGCACACGCTGCGCGGCATTTCCCGCCGCGGTTGGTCCCCTTCCCATTATTGGGACCCAGTATGGTATGAAATGCATTCAAAAAGAAAGGGGATACTCATCACAGAGGTTAGACTGCAACTCGGAATGCAGCCAGGCTAAACATCCGTTGGTGTAATGGTCCACCTTGGCCAATCTAGCGCACGGAGCGGCTTCGTGGGAAGAAACTACTTATATTAGATCCTGTATCGTCCCAATTCGTGTGCGTTAAAGTGATGCAGGTTTAGGTTTAGCTAGGCAGTTGGGAACACTTTCACCATAGTCCTCGTTCATGTCTGTGCCGAGTTTTAAATTCACTCCATAGTCGGTCCATCTTCCTGAAGGACCCAACTAAGTATGTTCGTATTTATTTTATACTTTTTAGTTACTCTTGAGGTTAGTTTCTTATTCTTGAACAGCTTTATGATACAACATAAAGATTTTTTTTAATTTACTCAATTTTTTGAAGTTTTATAAGCAAATGAAAAAAGCAGTGAATGTTCGTCACCGTCATTAGACAGGCTCTAAACCAATATTTTATTTTCAACCCATTTGCTCAAAAATGCATTCACGAAACCTGTATACATTATTCGAAAGATACAATTTACACACCACAATGGGTGTAAATTGTATCTTTCGAATAATGGGATGTGCAATAAAACAAATACTTAATTGAAAAAATAAGAATTTCAACAAGAAATTTCATATTATGAGAATAAACAAGCTGAACAATTAAACCTCCTTCGAAGCGTTTTTGAGTAATAATACATGTGAATTTGCAATTGCCATTTTCATTTTAGAAACGTCAAAGATTGTTTCGACTTTCCGAGTGATATTTGTTTGTTTTGTTACCTATTGTACTGTAGTTCGCAAATGTGTTGAAACATGTTGTATAACATACGTGCGGTTAATGGTTTTTACAAACTCATGACTATGGTAAACACTAGACTTACTCTCGGGCTACAGTCATGTACTCGTTTGTAAAAACCAACTTACCGCACTAGTATCATAAATAGCTATTCTGCATTGCATATATTATACTACATTCGTTATAAAAAAATCTTCCTTGTTTTCACGCTGCTCTGGATCCACCAGCTCCATGTTCCCTGACATGTATCCCTTCTTCGAAGACATCGAAGTGTTCGAATCCCCCCCACCTGGTTATCATTTCAACAGTGCGACCAAACAGCCCATCAACTATGGTCATCTCTTGATAATATTCGCTTATGTGTACTCATATCCTTTATTCCTCTAAGATGAACCACATGGTGGAGAGGTAAGTGAAAAATCGCCTGCAAAACAGTCCTTTTGTGAGAATGGTATTATGAATATCGAATTATTATGAATTTGGGGGTTTTTAAATGTTTGGTCACAAAAGCGACATCAATATCCTCGTGGGATGTCTGGTGCTCTTTTGGGCTATGTTCAAATATAGCGCGCAGCGTTTAACCTTTTTTAAATGGCTAATTGGGCTTTTTTAACTTTCTGTTTGCAAGAAATGTATTACTACGTTAAATGATCAATGAGCACCGTAAGCAAATTTACAAAAAAAAATGGGTCAAATAGTATGGATACACCCCATGTGTCTATTCTGATAGGTGCAAGAATTGATATAAGGTTCCACGTTAATCATAATCCGGCCTAGACACTTGTAAGTTTTGTTTGCATGAATTTAAGCGTCCACATGCCTACATTGTAAGTTTCGGACGCATCGTGTCAAACTGATCATAGTATTTTTGTGGCAAGTGCCAATGCGTAATGTTAAAGTTATTAGTCAACAAACTCCCAACTTGTCTATTTTAATTATTTGATTTTTGTTTTTGTATTTATGATTGTTATTTAATTTACTCCATGGGAGCCAATTTAATGAACACCGCTTCGTGACATGTTGTGGCTTTAAAAGAAGAACTGGCGTTCAGTAACATGCCTAGCTCTAATAATTTTATATACAATATTAAAATGCGTGAGAATTAAAATAAAAAGCAAAAATTATCAATCAAGTTGGGGTGTGTTTCGGTGCACGCAGAAAAAGCTCAGTATCCTAAGGTCTGGCAAAAATTAAAAAAAAATTGGGATCCAATCATCATGACTCATACTCAGCAAAAAACTGCTGAGTTTAAGTCTTGATGATTGGATCCCAAACAGGACCACAATTCTGCTATTACAATATCGCCAAAATTGGCAACCACAGGCGTCGCACCGATTGTTTTTCCATGAAAAAACAGCTATCATGGCGCCAGTAGTTGACCATTCTGACTTTATTATAATAACAGAATTGGGCCCGTTCGTATTTGCCAACCATCTTGTGTACTGAAATTTGGCTTTTATTGTTTCTCTACCGCAATATTTTTGGTATAATTAATAAAAATATAAATGAATTAATGCCGCGCTAAAAACTGTTAAAACCTAGTTTTAAAACTTACAGATGGAAGGGCTTATATGATTCTGAAAAGTAACTACTTTTACTTATATGAAGGATAATACAGTTGCGCATTGTCTATGATTCGAAGCACTGGTCAAATAACGTATATACATTACCTTTTAGCGCTCGTGTGGGCGGCACCTTGGATGAATCGCCGCACTATTTTGCCTTAAATTACTTTCTGTATATAATGGTGTGCGTCTCGGGACGCCCGACATAACTGATAACTTGCGTGAGAGAAAGGGACCCAGGCAGACTGGCGCCGTAACGCGTTACGTAACGAAGCGGTTTAGCAGGGTGCTATAAGTTATAACTTCAAAAATTCTTTCACTCGATATATATGCAGTTTTTTTTTATAATTTGCCAATATTCCAAAATAATTCATAGTTTCATTAATTGTTGGGATAAAATTATTCAAAGCCATTATCTAAGGCAACAAAACCACTGTTTACTATTATGTATGGACTATATATACAGTGTGACGGACAGTGGGGGTGCGATGTCAAATTTCCTTTGAGGCCTCCAGCGCGTTGATGCTGAAGGTAACCGCTTTAAACCTGTCTGTAAAACTTAACATACTGTAAATGAAAACAATGTTCCATACATACATACATACATAACTTCACGCCAGGTCCCTTGCGGGGTAGGCACGAACAACAGAGCGCCACACAGGCCCATTCTTACACACCTCACTTGCTTCTTTGACATTCATAGCTCTTGTCATGCACGCTCGTCTGTTTTTAAGGCTCCTAACATCACCTTCTGCTAACACATGATCAATTTGATCATGGAAGGTGTGTCGTGGCCTTCCGCGACTTCTGCATCCATCCACTTTTGCATTGTATATCTGTTTAGTCATTCTTTCATCATTCATTCTTTCCACATGCCCGAACCACCGGAGCATTCCTTTCCATACCTTCACCCCGACACTCTCTTTCTTACTTCGGTATTACGAACGCAGTCCGCGAGCGTCACTCCGCAGATTTTGCGCAGTGCTCGCATCTCGACCGCGTTTACTCTACTTTCATGCTCTCTATTCCATATCCAACTCTCGCTTCCATACGTGAGCGTAGGTACCAGAACCACGTTGTGTATGGTAAGCTGGGCCTTCTGGCTGAGGTTCTGAAAACAATGTTGCATTTAATAATGCAATGTGAACACAATAGAGGCTGTAATTGAATCGGTAATAGTGTCCACAACACTGAATCGATCTTGTGTGAAAACAAATTACCACAGGCATTTCCTCTTACAGCGCGACGCTCAACATAATGGAAAACAACCATGTAATTCTAATACAGGCCAAGGTTTATTTCAAATGTTTATTACACTAGATATACACATATAAATCTTTTTTCAACACACTTGCTCATAAAGTGGCTCTATGGTCACTGCAATAAGGCACATAATGACACCCATAATCAAACTGTGAGTAAAAAAAATTATAACTCACTAGTGAGTTATAGATTTTTTTTTAATTTTATTGGTTTAGTTGCTTTGTTATTAAAAAAGTTTTTATTCAAAAAAAAAGATCGTGTTCTATAGAACAAATAAATTAATGTTCCTATTGCTTGCTCATTTCATGCAACTTCTTATTTAAATAGATAATTTTAACTCGTACGTGTTTAATAAATAAAACTTTCACTCATATATAACTTTTTTTTCTCTGTAATAAAAGAGAACTTTAAATTCCCCATTTTGTACGTGGCAGAATAGGCGCAAACCATATGCACGGAAATAAAAAAAACCTCATCCCTTTAGTCTGTGGCCGAACGTAATGCGCGCGCATAGGAAAACTGATTATTTTTTCCCGCCATAGCGAAACATTTTTCACAACTCGTTTTCACTGTTGAAAGTATAGTTATTTATTAATTAAAATGTCTACAAGTACTGGTTACGAAGAAAATGATGTATGTTGTACACCGCCCGATACAAGATGTGAAGCAAGCCCTTAACGTTATGGAAAATTTACTACCTGAAAACTCCAAGAAAAAATATCTATTTTATGTATTAAATAAAATGTGTTTTTGTTGTTATTTTATTCACAAGTGTGTTGAAAAACGTCGTATGATACACGTGTGTATTGATGACTACCATCTTCGGCTCTCTTAAGACCCTCGCCTACGGCTCGAGTCTCAATGGCGCCTCGGCGGTAATCACCAATGTTACACACTAGTACCATAATTTACTATAATGTCTACTTTTAAAGAACACTGTCCGTGTGCCTGTACATTATTTTTTAACACTATATTTAAAAGTCTTTTACGATTTATTAGCTAGTCACCTTTTACTAGACGCCATTAGACACCCTCTCCTGCATACACGAATATAAATAAATACACCCCCTCCTCACATCCATACACAAAAGCGTATTGTTATTACTAACATCTTTGAATATAATTGAATAATTGCAATTCTGAATTTAACAATGGATAATTATACATGTAAATTATTTCTCACTACACAAGACATGTTTTGAAGTGAAATTTATATATAAACGGGGGTTCTTAGGAATTTCTGTCACGAAAAAACGTTACGGTTGGGCGGCAATAATTTAGACTAGACGTGGTGAGAGGCAGTATAATTTTAGAGTATACTATGGAGGCGTTTGTAGGTTCCGAATTAAATTCAGTCTTTATTATTGATAAAATAAAATATGCTTAAATAAAAAATGCATCCATTGAAATGTACCTGACCAAATCATAATTTGCGGTAGACCTGCGAAAAATCAAAATGTGGGCTAGAGGTTTTAGAGGCAGGTTTTCAAATTGGACAAGTGCATTTACAATATGCCCCTAAAACTTCAAGTTAAAATTTTGTTGCGATTCGTTTTGCAACTTATCCGTTGACATTCGTTTTTGCACTTGTCCATAATTTAATTTAATTGATTTCTAAACGACGGCACGAGCATACCTACCCTGGACTTCCACAAATAATTCAAAACCAAAATTAGCCAAATCAGTCCATCCGTTCTCGCGTGGCAAGACCTGCTTTGATATTAACCATATAATTTTTCATGTAAGTTTTGTGGAAAAAAAAATTAAATTAATTTGATCATTCTTTTCACAGGTACGGTCTATAGGAGTCAACGTATTGAACGAATCTTCGACGTCTCTACACATGGATTTCTAACATGAATGAAAATGTCAATTTATAACCAATTAATTAATCTCATAAGTCTAAATATTTAACAATTCGAAACACTCTATTGATGTTTTTGTTCGTTGCAAAAAACTTTAAAAAAAAACGGTTGATTTTTATGCGTAGAGAAATTTACTTGTAACTTGATAGGGTTAAGGTTATCAAATCAGGACAATACATATAGCTTAGTATTTAGGTAAAGATGTTATATAATATAAAATAAATATACATATATATCAGATTATCTGGAGGTGTAATGGGGTGACGCTCGCTAGAGCTACTTGGTGCCATAAATGTTTGAATAAAATGTGTAGTTAGGTATCTATTAAATTGTTTTTTCATTTCGGTTTTTTCGGCATATGCGCGTACCCTTACCCACTTACCAATTTTATTTTGAAACCGCAGCACCCCAGTGATGTCTTAATTAATGTGCCAAACATGATAAAATGCTTATTACTTTGGTCACTTATCTATGTTTACCACTGCCATGTTAATTTCACTTACAATGTATTATCCTTTTTTCCGAACCAACGTCGGTAGCATTTAAAGTATTTTTCAATTTTTTTATTTAACCTTTTTTTATGATTTTTTGTATCTTATAGAATCGTATGTGACTTTTAAAGTACTGATGTGTATTCTATATGTAATGACTATGTAACGAACCTGCCTGTAATATTGTAAATCAAATATATCGCCGCTAAGTGAACAAATGCAACTAACTTTAAGATATTAAAAACGATGAAAAATAAATTGATATGTTTTATTTCATTGTCCCTCATTTTTTAGAACTATGAGCTGATACATTTTAAATACGAAATAAAAGAACAAGCGCACGAACGAAAGTTTATTTGAATGAAACACTTTAATATACTTTTTGGGATCTCGAGTATTTTGTGAAAATCCGCTACGGCTGGTATCCTCTCCGAGAGATTTTTTTTATTACTGAATCATAGCAGAAAGCCCAACTGTGATGGAAACCGGTTGCCGTCGCCTATGCCGGGTGTCTGTCTCGAAGCCCGGGGTCCTCTTTCTACTTTATCCCACGGGACTTTGAAGTCACGAGCATATCCTAGAATTTTGTATAATCAAAATTAATATTTATTTCATAGGAGTAAACTTTCCTATATATATAATAACGTTTTATAGATATGTAAGACATACCACTCTCTTTAAAACAGAGTTTTATCTCTAGTGCTGCTGATCAGGTTGATAGATTGTCCTATCATTAAATATAATGATAGGATATAAGTAGGATAGGATATAAGTTTTTGTTTCACGTAATAACGTGAAACAAAAATTTTGTACCCCTTTTTACGAAAATTGCGCGAATGGAGGACTATGAAGTTTCGCACACTTATGGTTTGTATTGAGAAGACATGTTTTTTTTTAAATAATACATATAAAATACATCAAAAATAAATTTAAAAAAACTTTACACTCGCTACCATGTATTTGACACACACACGCATATACAGGATGGAATTTTTTAATTCCACCTGGAGAGAAAATACACTAAATAATACAGATAAGAAATTTTACTCCAAAGAAACATTTCTTTAATTTTGAAAAGAAATAAAAACTGCATTCAAAGATTTTCAGAAATTCTCTTGCTTCACCCGGGAATCGAACCGACTAAATCTGTAAAAACTACATCCTGTAATTTTATTGCATCGATCGTTAGGGTCAAGGTTGAAATCTCTCTAGCATACATGGTAAATTTAATCAAAGGAGTGCTTTCCCTCCAAGTGGCATTAAAAAATTATTCAAAAAAAAATCCATGTATGTTTTTGTTTATTATTTAAGGCAAATCAACAGTGTAACCTTGGTGAAATCTGTGATTATAGTCTTTGACATCAATTATTATGATCCAATTTCAAGCACAAGCTACTTTAATGATTGAAAAAGAAATGAAAACTAATTGTGAGATTTAAAATGTAACTAAAATTACTAAGGGATCCGATACATAAAAGAAATACGATAATGAAAACTCAATATAAACAGAGAAAACGTTCCATCATCAAGGCATCCAATAAACTTTCATCCACTCCCGTTTGAGATTAGATAGGTTTATAACTTTACTAGATAAATTGCGGAAATTCGTGTGTATATTACAACCGTCCGCCCAATTCGCGCATTTCTTCTCTATAGCATAATATAAGTCGTTGGGAACAAATGGTTCCAGATCTATATATAATTCTGTATTATTCCGCGCTACGTTATTATATGCCGAAGTAGTATTTGAAAATTTGTCTGCTGATATCTGTTTCCTGTTTGAAGTATAGCTTGATCTATTATTTAAAGGCATTGCCATATATATAAATTGTTTTGCACTTTGTCGCCGTGTTACACCTACTATGAATACTGCATGGTATTCATTTCCAATATTATCAAGTAAGTCTTCAATTTTGCCGTCGCCTATTGTTTCGCATAATGGTTTTACTTTGATATCTGTCAGATCTTTCAGTAGGAGCTTCAAGTCTTTTTGTATAATGTCTTTGGTGTCAGGTAACACATTGTTATTTATTAAAAGAATATTACTCTTCAGGTCTTTATAAAACAGCGCCGTTGCTATAATGCCTTCTGTATTGACGATAATAGTATCTAGCAATATTGCTATACTTATGAAGATCCTGCAACAATTCATTTTTTTACATAATTGCATAATTTTACATTTTTTCTGGTTATGTCACGATAGCCAGAAAATGTTCGGTGGAGACGCAATCAGGCAATCTCTGCGGGATGGAAGTTATGTGTGCTCAATATATGGCCATCCCTTATTCCCCAATTAAGAACTGGTGCCTGGAGAACAAAGAATCTTGCACTGACCTCGCAGCCAGCTGATGAGCCCACGACAGCACTGGTTCAGGGGGTCTGCCCCTGCTTATCATGTGGCGATACACAAAGGTGGCAAGGTCTTTCTACACGAGCCCCGGGGCGCAAGGGACGCAGATACACTGACTACTTAGTTTATATATTAGATGAGGCGAATGTCCTAGTAACTAACTGAATGCGGAAATCTTCGATAGCTTATTGTGTGTGGTTCTAAAGACAGGTGCGATACTACATCCTGTGCGTCACGGTAGCGTGGCGTTTAGCAACGTACTAACACAGGCGTAGAGCGGGCGAGGCTCGTCGATGCGAGGGCTGCAAGACGCTATAAACCCAAAGCACAAAAGCTTATTGGGAAATAAGTGGCGCCAACAGTCAGACATGACGATTTTCTATGGACAGATTCTTTACTTTTAGCAAAATGGCTACAGGACTATTAAATTAAACTTTTCAAATAAAACCGACAAATCCAAGTATAACTTCTCTTTTGCAAACCCAATTCCAGCGCCAAGTATTTTGTTTAGATTAATGGGTTACTATATTGAAGATTTAATAGGAATCCCTAATTTCTATAGAGCCTTTTTTTTAGGCGAGGGAAAATGCCTGACCGATTTACGCACTCTCTGGGCCGTCACTAGGAAACGGCACGCATCCACCGGGGGCGATAACGCTAGCAATAGTATGCTTTATTTGCGCTCCGTCCGCGATGGATTACACAGAGGAGTGTGGAAGACTCAGAGCGATGCCGCACGGGCGAGCAACCTCAATACCCACTAAAAACCCCCTCCTCCCTGACGACCCTGCGCTTTTGTGTGTTGGAAAGACTGAGATATAGAACATAGTTACGCAACAGTCGATCCAGCGCAATAAAGTGCTTGAAGTGTGCCCTGGGAGAACACACTCCACTTCGAGACGGGGGTAGTTGTTAAATCCCTTGCTTTACCTAGTAGCTAAGGGCCCCCTCGTTCCGGAACCTAACTCAGGGAGGGAAGTAATGCACGTACCTGCCTCTCCGGGTGCCGGCTGAAGGCCGGCGACCTCGAGAAGAGACCGTAGTACGCGCTGAAGGACTTCGCTCCCTATCCCTTTCTGCGGCCTCTTTGAGAGACATTACTGCCTCACAAAAAGTAATCGCAGCATCCCAGCGGTCGTCGCTCTGCAACATGGCCGTTACCAAGTCGCCGATTGATCCGACGGCTCCTACGTGCGTCTCGAGCTCGAAACGCTGCGGCGTCCAGGCAGCGCACTCGACAAGCGTATGAAACACCGTATCGGGTGCGCCGCACTGGCGGCAATCCGGAGAAGGCAAGCAGCCCACAATGCGAAACAGATACTGGTCGAAACAACCGTGTCCGGTCAGTATCTGTGTCGTCCTGAAGGTCAGGGTTCCGCTAGTGCGGGTGACCCATCTCTCCAGCTGTGGCCTGATTGCATCCACCGTAAAGCCGCCGGCCGCAGGGTGTTCAAGGTCACGAGACCAGTCGACGAGGCAGCAAGCGGTTTCCCGCTTTCTGACCGTCTCTATCTCGACTTGACAGAAGGTCAGTGGTCAGTCCTCTAGCTAGGGCATCCTGCTGGGTATGACGAACCCTGGACAGGACGTCTGCCTGGAGAGGCCAGGGCAGCTCGCCTGCCAAGAGTATCGCCGCCGTCCACGACACTGTGCGATACCCCCGTATGGTTCTCACGGCCAGAACCCGCTGCGCGCGGTGCAGCAGGGTTCGGTTGTAGCGGTGAAGCGAATCGAACCAGACGGGCGCACCGTAAAGTGCCATACCCCTCAGGATGCCAGAATAAAGTTTCCGCGTCGCACCCCCCGGCCCCACCACGTTGGGAGGAAGCCTGGAGAGTGCGCCCGCGGAATTCACGAGTTTGGGAACTAGCTGCTCAAAGTGCGCTTTGAACAGCCATTTCCCGTCTAGGACTAGCCCAAGATATTTCATCTTGGGCCCTACTCTAACTGCCACCCCTTGAACTGTAACGGACAGGTCGGGGGGGGGGATTCCGAAATTTCCTATGGAACATGATGGCCTCCGTTTTCGCGGGGGAGACCCTCAAGCCCAGCCTAGCTATTCGGTCTACGACAATCGCCAACCCGTCGTTGGTGACGTCCACGGACTCCGCGAATGACGCGGTGCGTGCCGTGAGTAGGGTGTCGTCCGCAAAGCAGATCAGCCCTACCCCGGGCCGGACCGTCACCCGAAGGATCCAGTCGTAGCCTACATTCCAAAGAATCGGCCCGAGGACCGACCCCTGTGGAACGCCGCACGCGACACGTCGCCGACCTAACACGTGATTGACAGACTCACCGCCCTCCCAAAGGACGTGCCGATCTCGCAGGTACTCGCCCAACAGCCTCGTGAGGTACGGAGGGACTCCGTGCACACGGAGTCCCCCCGTACCTGATCGTCTCATGAGGGAGGCTGTTGAAGGCGTTCGCTATGTCTAGCGACACTGCAATAACGACGTCCTTCGCTTGGACGGCTTCGTCCGTCAACGTTCGCAGCGTCTCGAAGGCGTCCATCGTGGAGCGCCTCCGCCGAAACCCGAACTGCGTATCTGAGAGCCCCGGCTCCACAGTGTCTAGATGCTTCACGAGCCGCTCCGCCAAGATCTTTTCGAAGACCTTGGTGACCTCGTTCAGCAGCACTATGGGCCTGTAGGCGGACGGATCGTCGGGAGGCCGACCTCCCTTGGGAATAAGGCACAAACGCCCCTCTTTCCATTGCGACGGGAACCTGCCTGCGCGAATGCAGGCTTCGAAGAGGTCCCGCAGCTGGCTGCGTAAATGTTTTGCAGCCAGGAATAGGAGTCGCCCTGGAACGCCGTCGGGTCCCGGTGCCGTCTTCCTGCCCCGAAGCCGGTCCAGGGCAACGTCTAGTTCCCCCTTGGAGATGGAGTGAGGCTCCTCGTCCGTGGGGGTGTCGGGAATGGGTGGACCCATACTGGGGGGAGTGAAGTTCCCCGGATCCGGGATGAGCCCATCGATAACTGAACGGAGCACCTCAGGTTCGAGCGTTTCCGTGACCATGGATGTGCAAGGCCGCAATTTGTTGCAGGCCCCACGGTACGGACGCCCCCAAGGGTCCCGATCGAGCGTCTCGAGGAGCTCGGCCCGAGCCCGGGCTTTCGACTGCAATATTGCAATCGAAAGGGCCTTTCTGGCCTCCCTAAACTCGCCCACGAGTCCGCAACGAAATCCGGAGGACGGCGCGCCCTGCAGCGTTTGAGGCTGTGGCTGATGATGCGAACTGCCTTTCGCATCTCGCCCAGCTCCTCGGTCCACCAGTGGATCGCTTGCCTGCACGAAGGCTGCCGCTTGGAGACGCGAGGTATCGCCGCGTCGCAAACCCTCGTCAGGGTCTTGCGCATGTGCTTTGCCTGCGAATCCAAGTTCGCGAAATGGGTAAACCCAGCTTTCCGTAAGTGCCCACTCCTCGGCCTGCTCCGGATCGAGCTTGGTAAGGGCCCATCGCGGCAGGAGAGGGGGGCGTCGTTGAACAGGGCTCGGACCGGAGGAGGGGGTCGTTAGCTCAAATCTGATATACCGATGATCAGAGAGCGACTCCACCTCCTCCAGCACCCTCCATCCGACCACTCTGCGGGCGGCCGCATGAGTGGCGAACGACAGGTTGATGATCGATCCACCCCGTGCGGCCTATATTAATCAGGGACAAGGTAGCATTCGAACAATGAAAGAATTTTTGAAATCGGTTTTTGAGTTTATTCGATATAAAGATACAAAAATACGAATCTTTCCTCTTTATTATATTAGTATAGTTGGAAATATATGGACTAACTACTATAACTAAAAACTGTTTCATATCTGGCTATCAATTTAGATGAATCAACCAAAATGATTAATATTAAATTATAAATAACCTTGAATCATTCAATATCATCGAATAACGTCGTGTCCTTTCAAACAAAATTTTCAATTTGGTTGATTTATCTGACACGAGCTTTATAGATTAGATAGTTTCAGTCGTTAAAGGCAACAATGCACAGATTTCTATTCACTCACATATTGTAATCAATAACAAATCTTTTCATAATATTTTGATGTAATTTAAAATAATTATTAATACAAATAACAGGCTTTGAATATTTAAAAATCACTTAAATTTGTCTATTAAAATTCTCAAATATCGTTTATTACCGTAAAACTTGTTTAATCAATATTTTCATTTTGCTATAAAAGAACATGTGATGTAAAATTTAAATTAAATAAGCGGTGAATTTTATAGCAGATTTTATCTTTCCTTTGTTTTACCAATAATGCATGTACTCCGTAAATAATGTGATGTAGATATATCTGACCCAAGAATAGATAAGAATATATTTATTGCTTAATGCATGTACAAAGAAAGATGTTACGGTTTTTACAGTATCAATGCATTCGGCCCATAATTGGGCGTGCAAAATTGAAATTACAATATTCATCTATAAACATATTTTTACAATCAATGAATAAATACAATTAAAATTAATAATATCAAATAATAATAATCAAAGACGTACAATATAATAATCCACAATTAATCTAAATAATAAAATGACTAAACAGATATGCAATGCAAAAGTGGATGGATGCAGAAGTCGCGGAAGGCCACGACACACCTTCCATGATCAAATTGATCGTGTACTAGCAGAAGGTGATGTCAGGCCTTAAGAACAGACGAGCGTGCATGACAAGAACTATGAATGTCAAAGAAGCAAGTGAGGTGTGTAAGAATAAGCCTAAATGGCGCTCTGTTGTTCGTGCCTACCCCGCAAGGGACCTGGCGTGAAGTTATGTATGTATGTATGTATGTAATAAAATGTCGACCATTACAGCGTGTCAAATATATTTATTTCAGTGCATAAAGTTTTGTCGTCCATAAACATGTTTATATTATAATCACATTTAGGGCCGCTTGGATAAGGTTGCTTAAATTTATTTAAGAAACACTAAACTCATTTAACACCCTTAAATACGATTAGCGTCATGCACAACACAAAATTTGCCGCTAAATATGTACAGTATACATTATTACAGAACAGTCAAAACGCTTTGTGTAAAACGTATTTAGGCGGTTTAATATAATCAACTAATTTTGTTTAAAGGCGATCGTTATGCAAGCGGTCCTTAGTGGTGAGTAGCGATTTTTTTTTAATATTGTACATGGCAGTTCGGAAGCTTTTTGTATAAGAATGGGCCCAAATCTATGAATCAAGCTAATGTCTCAACACAACCATTAAAACATTGACAATTGGAGATCAGTCCTTCAGTGAATGTAGCTTACTCGAAGGAACTCTACATCACATTTTCATTGAGTGTCCCTAAATAATTACTGACAGTAACACTTACAGACTTTGGTCTGAAGCTATCCTTTTTTTTGGCCAAGGGAAATCCGTTTGAGGACTAAACCGCGACAGGCACAGAAGCCTGGGGGGATGTTCGGGGCCCCTGTGAGTGTGGAATTCGCCAAATCGGGGGTGGTACTAGCGTGCCCAGTCAGAACTGGTGCCACGCTATTGCCTCGCCCCAGTTAAGAATATCCACTAAAGCCCAGAGTGTTCCGTCCTGCACCTTATGCCAGGGTACGTGAATGCGGTTTTCCCAACTCCGCGTGTCCTGGCAGGCGTGGGCCTCCCTGACTAGGCCTCTTCCAATGCAAGGGGACTAGTCTCCCCGGCCACAACTAGATCTGATCCGTGCGTGGGGCAGTCTGCAACGTGCCCCACGGGAAAAGCGATGAGCGCGTGCGGAACACTCGCACTCTCATCTCGACAGCATTTGCGGGTGAGTGAGAACCCCTATACCCCTAAGGGCTCCACGAACACCGCGCCGACCGCTTACGGCGGCCGAAGGTCACTACCCGACCTCCGACGTCGGCGCGTCCTCCTTTGGCGGGAGTGGAGCAGGGAAGTACGCTCACGCTCCCGTTCCGCCTCCTCCTTCGCAAACATGAGTTGCTTGCAGAAGGAGGAGACGACGTCCCATCCGGTAGAGCTCCCGACCATAGTGCATACCACGCCCGGGAGCGAGTCTGAAGCTATCCTAATCTAACCAACTGTCCTTATTACTTGCCATGACCTTCAACCACCCCTCACACCTATACTTTGTTACATTAACAATGCATATTATCTGTAAAATTATACCGGGGCCCAAGGCAAGGCCCCCGCCTCCGTGCTTGCCTTAACCAGTCGGTACGGAGTGGGGATCGCTATAGCTAAGACTCACGCTCCAGGGGTGGAAGTGATAAATGGCATCACGTCAGAAGTAGCTTCGGTGAACTCTTAGCTCACACCCATGTTGCCCCTGTCTTCTATGGCATTTTTTGGGATCCAGGCAGAGAGTGGTGAATCACCGTCTGCCCATTTTTCCATGTTCCCCGAACATTGCGACGGGCAGACGCAATAGTCCCCATATTTCAAGTCTCCATATTCCTAGTCCCCATATTCCCAGACCCCTAGTACCACTAGCAGTTAACCCCTATAGCCCGGTACTTTTGTTCTCATTTCCCACAATAGTACTTCATTGGCTGGTGCTTATCCTTGGATGCATTTGTATATAGTGTAGACAGGGATAATCGCCAGTCAGTGTCACGCCACATTTACATTAAATTTGTCCAGGGGCCTCTACCTGTTGGCCTTCCCATGACCCCACGCAAACCCCCCAAAATTCCGGGCCATTCTTATGGCTCTTGGTCTTTAAAGATATATTATATAACTAGCTGACCCGGCGAACTTCGTACCGCCTATTTTCTGAATTCCTAAAAGACTTTATTCCATGACACAAAACCAATATCACCAAAATCGCTCCAGGTGATCAGGAGGATTCTAGAACCCGATCTCAGCGCCACCTACCGGTTCTAATTGCGAATCGAAACCATTCGGGAACCCACTCAAACACACAAAAACAAAATCACCATAATCGCTCCCGGTGATTAGGAGGATTGTAGAACTCGATCTCAGCGCTACCTTCCCTGTTCCAACGGGATAAAAAGTATCCTATCTTTTAAGTTGGATCAAACTGCACACGGTGTGCAAATTTGATTGAAATCGGTTCAGTATTTTTGAAGTTTATTGGCAACATCATCGTGACACAAGATTTATATATATATATATATATATATATATATATATATATATATATATATATATAAGATAATACATTGACATATACACACAAGTGGCAAAACGAATCGCAACAAAATATTCATTTGAAGTTTTTCAAGGTCTGGTCAAACAGCGGGACGGCGAAGCGACGCTAGCGGGACGGCATCGCGGCGTGGAAGTCACACTGCAGAGCGTCATGATCGCGCTAGGTTCGCATCGGCCGCCCGTAACACTCGTTGCGATTTCTCGAGCATTTCGAAAAGGGATGTCGAGGATTCCCATGTCGCAGTTTTCAAGTTCACATTTTTGTACTGTTGATGGCTCAAGTCATACATAAAGTTGTAGCCTCGAACAATTTTGATTAGTTTTACCACTTTCTCCACGTTCATTTTGTAAATAGATACAAAATTGGCGTCACGCCTAACGCGACGTGCTCTCGTCGTGCTGTCTATTTGGCTACTCAAATGAATATCCATAAAACACAAAGATGATCGCGCTCACGTCGCGATCGTGCTCCGTCCCGCCGCTCTCGTATTGCTTTCCCGCCGAGCGCGACGGCTTTATGTGACATATTCTACATTAACTAATATATTATAACTCTTCACCCGTCCCGTCCGCTGTTTGACCAGACCTTTCGAGCAGGTTTTCATATTGGAAAAGTACAGTAACAATGAATTCAAAAAGTTGCAAAAGTAGTTATCATCATAATATGCATGAGTACGCCACGTAAATACATCTCTAAAGTTGTTATATATTTACAACTATTGGAATCGTTATATCTCAGAACCGGTGGCTCATAGGAAAACAAAGTATTGATTCATTTGTATAGATAATTATTTTTATGATATACAATTTTTGTCGTGGTACTTTTATGATAAAACTTACCATTTTACTGAAAATCGCGAAAAACTCGTGTTTTTGACCTTTGACCTCGAGTAAAAAAAATCCATACACGGGAATGATGGGAACTTATTTTTTTTATTTATAAATGTGTTTTGAAATGATGATGATACAAATTTGCAGCTTGTTGTGATTTTATGCACCTTCGAATGTCTAGATTTAAAGTAATGTTACATAAAGCAATTATAACTACAGTAACAGGCAGCCTTAAGCTCGCGTTTCAAATGACGTGGGTTCTTATCCCGGATGGGCAGTGTGCACCTTCAGCAAGTTTACGTACTTAATACAGATATTGTTACACTTGCCGCTTGCTGGCTGTGAAGGAAAACATCTTTATGAAACCTGCACATTGCGATGCCTATGTATCAAACTCATCAATGCAAGTAGGACAAGCTGGGGTTTTAATGACACTATATTACATTTTACTCCTAGTTTTAGTGTGAACTTTGAATGTGTGAACGAACCTAGTTAGCTAAAAATGTGGCGTACAAATGCTCTATGTATAAGAAATGAATTTACGTCGCTATTTGTTCAAATACAGTTTTTCTTTCCTACTTTCTAACTGATTATTCATTTTCAACTTTCAATTTTGATAAATAAACCAAAGTGACCGATATAAATAATTAATTTGAATCATTTGATGTAATCGAATATCGTCGTGACCATTCAGCTCTTTGACTTGCTACCAAATTGATTGCTTTTGGTTGATCAATCTAATATTAGCGTTACACAATCATTTAAACTTTTCTTGGAAATTTTCCTGTTCACCATAATTAAGAACCTTCAAAATAAACTCAGATAGAAGATATTTATAACGAATACTTTACAGCCTTATTTTTAAAGTATAAAATAGTTTCACAATTATTATTTAAACTGCTTACATCGATTATGAATAGTCCATAAAATTTAAATTACAAGATATTTGTTTTTTAGTGATACATAAATGATCACGGGAACCTACCGCTGCAATAATCCTGCGCTATGACATTTACAACATGTCGTAGAGGTCGCCAACGCGTTAGCGACACCACTGTAATTGCAAATCCAAAAGGACATAGACGATGGTAACCTCCATCAAAACTTTCCATCATGTGGATTGTTTGCCTGTTTTATGGCAATGGCAAAGAAAAGGTAAATACCGGCCAAGTGGGTATCATTCCAAGCAGAAAGGGAGATCACGAAATGTTCTTCACGAGGAGAAATCTGTTTACATTACAGAAATACCCTGCTGTACAGACTAAAACTCTTCGGTTTTCTTCTTACGGAAATACTTCAGTTAGTCTCCAGACAGACAGTCGTAGACAGTCAGTAGCCACGCCTAATATAGCTTTATTTATTTCACTACAGCATTGTGAAATGACATGTCAATCGTCGGCGTAACTGCAGGAGCTATATTTTTATTAATAAAACTACGTTTTAACGGTTTTAAGCGCGGTAATATACCGAAGTTTCGGCTTTTCAGTGGCTGTGATCACGGGGGACAAATATGTCGAGTATTGTTAAAGTTTTATTTAGCCTACCGCCAACTTGTTCATTTTAATTATTCGTTTATGGTTATTATTTACTCTATGAGAGCCTAATCTAATTTACAACTACTTCGCAATATTTTGTGGCTGGAAGAGAATCTTCAGCAAACGTGACTTGCTCTAATAATTTTATATAATATTAAAATGGGTGGGAAAAATAAAAAGAAATTATCAATCAAGTTGGTTTGTGTCCCAGTGCATGCAGAAAGAGCTCACAGTATCTTGAGATCTGGCAGTTGGATTTTGCTGGGTTTGGGTCTTAATAGTTTTGATGATCGAATCCCAAACAGGTGGTACTTGCATCTTCTTTATTGAAATTTGTTTGTTTTTTTTATTTCAATAGCCTCATGCATCATTCTAGGTATGAAACCATTTTCTTTTGCGAGGATTTGTGGTTTAACGAATCTGATGTAGTGGTTGGGTTTGTCCAGCGTGTTTACTGAACGCAAACTTTGTAGACCTTGTGTTACACGTCGGCAATGTGTTCTTTTACTTGTGTTGTTATACTCCTCTTGGCCAATTTATGATAATCCACACTCACAATCGAGCTCGTAGACACCTTATTATATATACTTATCGCGAAAACTTAAGAAAATGTTATATTTATATTTTTTACGTTATTTTCTACTGTCCAGCTTAATTCCATTTCTATATACCCAGTACCTTTAGAGAAAAATCACTATGACATACAATGACCGATGGATATATGGACAGACGGGAATGGCGATTTCATAAGGAATCCGATTTTGCCAAAAATTACTTCGAAACACTAAAGATATGCTTGATTTTTAAGGATATCTAGCTCCTCTCAACAACCGTGCCCTTATACCCCTAAGGCTGCAATCATCAAGCCAATTCACGCACTTCTTCTCTATATCGTAGTATATGGAATTAGGTATAGCTGTTACGAAAGGATCCAAAGAACCAGGTCTCATAACTAAGTAGTCTTTAAGACCTTGTTGCTCAACGTAAGGCCGATTGTACAATTCTGAAGTTTTCTGTACTAATGTGGATCTGAGTTCTTTCTCTGTCAATTTCTCCTGCTCTATATCTGGTATTTCCTTTTTTCCCGTATCTTCATTTTCTGGTGTTATGGGCTTTGTTTCATTTTGCCTCAAAAAGAACTTCATTTCCGCAGAACCCATTTGCTGTTTTAGTTTCTTGAATAGCTCCTTAGCTTTGGCCACGTCGCGTTGGCTAAGAGCTCGACGGATTTTGTATTGCATAATATAATTGCGAGGTTGAAATAATGCTTGCAATATGCCTTCTCTAGTTACCACAGCTCTATTATTAGTATTTCTATGATCGTTAGTTAATATCTTTAGACTCTGGATAAATTGTAGCAATAAAGTAAAGGCCAGAAATGTAAGCTGAAATGCAAAGGAACGTTTTAATCATAACTTCCCAAGTGAAAATACATCGTTTTTCATATAGCTTTTGCTTGAATGTCCAAGAACATGCAACAAAATTCAAACCGAACTACGGAACATTGACATTTCATCGATCAAAGGTAAGATCGATTATATTTTATTTCATACTAGCTGTCCCGGCAGACGTCGTCCTGCCTGTAATAGCTTCAACCGATATGCCGACAGCAGCGCTACCTACCGGGTCCAACTGTGAACCACCTCAGAAACCTTCTTTGGCTGCTTCACGACATTACAACAATTTTGCTAAAGATCATCACATGATCATATGTTTACGATTCTGTAAAGGAGATATAGACAAATATTCATTTTCATAAATAAGATGAAGAAAAAGATCTTCATTTAAAACAGGCCTTAGTAATTCTACGAAACCTGCACCAGGTGTCACAGCATTGTCTTTTTCGACACTTGTAAGTCTTCAACGGCATATCGCGCACGCTTCTTCAAGACACACTTGAGCAACCTCCGATATGAACTCCCACCTACAGTCTGCCCATAGCACTACAATATGAGTGACTTCACAAAGGGCATCAACTGATATGTGAAGTCTAAAATTGGAGCCGTGACAACTTAGTAGTTGTAACGCACTCATATTTTAAACATTATAAGTTCTAATTCTAATTGGCCAAATTCTAATAGGACTAAGTCGTCGTAGCGTAATGGCTAGCGTAGGCGTCCCTAACTCAAAGGTTCGATTCTGGCCGGAACGCATGCACCACAGTCAGTTTTCTGATCTAAAGTGCATATTGTTATACTTACCACGTGCAAATAACGGTGAAGGAAAACATCGTGATGCAACCTATACATCGACATAACCGATGTGTCAACCCTGCCAAGACGCCTTGGACAAGCGTGGCGGGTATACTGTCCATTCCCCTATAATGGGAGGCCCGAGGCCAGCAGTGGGACATTTATGGGGTGATATAGTATAGTATATAATAATAATAACCCGAGAATGTCCCATTGCTGGATTTGGCTCTTATATTTTGATAGGGGAATGGACAATATACCCTCCATGTCCAAAGGCCATTTGGCAGGTTTGACACATCTGTAACCTCAATGTGCAAATTTCATAATGATGTTTTTCTTCATCGTTAATATGGTAACTGTAACAATATGTATCTCAATATTATATCAGGAAACTACCTACTACCTAAAGCAGTGCACACTTTTCGACCAGAATACGAACCCGCGCTCTTGGAGTTTGGATGCAAATGATTTAAACACTATGCTACCACGGCCTCTGACCTAGATAGATATTTTTCCAGGCCTAATATGTGTAACGGTATAATACCACGTGTGGACGGTTAAGGCTGCACAAGTCACATTCAGTCAACTAATGTGTAAAACCGCCAATCAGCCTTAGACAAACGTTGTTGGGTGGTTGCTAATAATATTTTTTTTTTTACACAAGAACTTAAAGTAATATATAAAACAGATATAAATTGGTTATTTACGGTAACTGACATCCTTGTTTAGTGAAAATATCAATTAATCGTTGCAGAATCAATATAACTGCGAAGTGCTTAATCAAAAGGAATATAGAAAATCTCTCGAAAATTTTATTAACAAATTCAATCTACTGTGAAATCAAATACTGATTTTTTTAATAACTCCTCTACTTTGATTTGACTTAATCAAAGCTGATTAGAATTACTTTTGCAAACAGGTTGGTATATTTTCTATTACCTGACGTGATGAATTTATTGGATATAATTTCAGTTAAAGCTTTGAGAAGCATATGTGACGTCAGGATGAATGACATGATAATGTACAGCGTGGTAAGGGGACATTGTATCTACAATGTTCTCTTACCACGCTGTTCATTGGCCCAATTTGTGACAATGTTTTTTAAATCTTGAAAAAACATATTGTCACAATTCCTACAAACAAAGCACATTTATTACACGCCGGCGTCGTTTGAGCTAATAACATTGAAGCGCTTTTATGACCGTATTCTTTTGTTTACTTTGTGTTTGAAATTTGTAATTAGAAAAATGCACATCCCATTTTGCATCTTTGTCTCGCATCTTTTACGGTAGACATTAGCGAGGTGTAATTTTTAAAAAAATCAGTCTGCGTGGCCGAGAGATATTGTAATTGTGCAGTATAAAGCAAGGTCCCAATGCAGAGAAGGGCAGACAAGCGATAATCGCAGGCGAGGCAAGACAATACTACATTCGATAATCTATATCGTGACGGACTTTGCGCGTGTTGTTGAATCGCGCATTACGTTTGTACGGATTGTGTTCAGTTATATTTTTACCTGTTTTATACGTGTTTGTATGGTTCTAATAAATTTTATAGTAATTCCAACGGCATTTTATTCGAGTTCTGCAACTCGTAACAATATTATTACAAGATTTGAAAAAGGAATGTTAAGGTGGTTAGAGCATGAAGAGAGATTGTATTAAATATAGAATCGTAGATAGCATTGAGAATGGTAGATTTGTTGCAGGTAGATTGCTACGGTCCCCCCACGCACACTGTGACCCCACTAATTACTTTAAATAACTATGAATTTTAAAACATTATTCTACCGGTGTGGGTGTAAATAATAGTCCCTAAATTACATGTATGATACCACACGATTTTCATATTAACATTTTCGTCAATTTTACTGCGTAGCAGCCTATAACGGCCAGCTACTTATCAAATTTCATCCATATAGACCGAGCAGTTACTGAGAAAAATGAAAGTGATATACAAACGTGGCCGGACAGCTAAGAGCATTTTATGATATTTTCGTACAATAGACAAAATGGCTACCGAAACGAATTAGGAAAGACTTTCTAAAGACGCTAAATTAACTTTATTTATTTTGTGGTTTAGAAATACGAGTTTTTAGTAACGAATCAAAAAGATCTTGGGCCGCTTGCATAAGATTGCTTAAATTTATTTAAGAAATAGAAAACGTATTTAACACCCTTAAATACAATTAGTGTCTTGCTTAATTCATAATTTGCCACCACATGTTTAAAGAACTGTCAATACGTTCTGTGTAAACGTATTTAGGCAGTTAAATATGATTAACTAAGTTTATTTAAAGGCGATCGCTATGCAAGCGGCTCTAAATCATTTGTTGGATAATGTAGGCTCGTAGTGTCATTTTTATCAAGACTTTTTTTCTTTAAAATAGGTATATAAGAAATAAAATTCTTCATAGATACATACGTTCTAACCGATTGAAGATTAAATAAAATCATATTTTATATGCAAATGTAAAACTCAGTTATCAAAGAGCATCCGCAGATTTTCCATAACAAAAAGAATCTGGCCAACGATAAATGCACACGCAAACAGTAAAGAATGGATGCGATATAATAACTAACCCACGTGCAGCCAAGTAGTCCTACGAAAATTGTATATTACAAGCATCATAATTGCAGTCCACAGAAATTAACCCTACGAGTAAGTCTATTATATAAGAGCCCTCTTCTACATATTCACAATTATTTGGATGCGGTTAGAAAACATTTTTTTAAGCCGACGACACTTATTATTTGGCTGTAAACCACTCAATGCGACGCGTGCTAGTGGCTAATATATACCAAAATCTGCAGACTACGATAATATACGTGATTGCTCCGATACTTTAATTATGACATTTGCCTTATGTTGTAAATTTTTTCTATATACATAAAAATTTTGGAAAATAAATGCACAGCAAAATATTGGTCTTCAAGTTTACATTATGTGCTAATCATTAAGACGTTATTTTATAATAGAATAACTAAATCGAATTTGATCACAGTAAATGGATACTTACGCCCACGCAGTGTGGGAGACATTAGAGAGTGCTATTGGAACATCCATTATTTTTAAATTCTGTGCGCATCAGTCCTGCCATGCAGTAAGGGACGCTCTCCACTTTAAATGTAGTCAAGCTTCGGATAAATCGGGCATTCGAGTTCCGACTTCGGACGTGCACGGTCGCGTTCTCCCGGGGGATCCGCGGATCGCGTTTGATGCCACCTGTACCCTGCAAGCAAGCGACTCGGGTAAATATATATGTTTTAAGTTTTGCTTTATTTAATAATCAATGTTTAATATAAAAAAATATTTTTCATATTTTGAAATTTGGTTTTTTGTATAAATAAGTTTCAATTTATTGCAACTAAATAAATTTATTTATTAATATTATACAGTTTGATTTTAAAACTAAATCTAATATAATATCATTTTACTTAAATAAAGTTGAAGCTTGTAAAAGTTTTCTAGCGAAAAGAAGCTGACTTCTAAACTAACTAAAAGGCAACAAATAAAAAATTTCAACAACATTTTGAAGTCGCTGCCTTACTTTTCAATTTGTTCAATTTGTTTAATTAAATTCGTTTTATTTTATTACTAAAAAGAAAAGTTACTAAATTTATTTAATTTTTATGTTTTACATAGCACAAATTTTATGATGTATTTTTTTTTCTTTTTGATTAAAAAATAAAAATAAAAACTCTTCTAGCAAAAAAGGAACTGACTTTAAGGGCCGCTTGCAGAACATCCCTCAAAGTTATTTAAGAAACATTAAACGCATTTAGCACCCATGAATTTGATTAGCGTCTTGCACAACACAAAAATTGACGTTAAATATGTTTAAAGAACTGACAAAGTTAATCACCCGAAAATGGGCATTTAACTGCCCTAAATGCACTTAAGGATGAAAAAATATGCACATTCTATTTTGAACATTTTCTGATATAATTATTTTAATTCTTAAAATGAATATTTAAATTAAATTAAAGTTGAATATGTGAAAATACGATTGGGAATCTGTGTAGATATGCCAGGTATACTTTATTTCAAATTAAAAGAATATAGAATTAATACATATAAATTAGAATAAAATTCAAAGAATAATTCCAAACCTGGTTGTTCACAGCGGAAACACTAATTTTGTAGTAAATTATTTATTAGGTCTCTATGATTTAGGCAGGGTCAAGTTAGATTTTGGTTGAGGTTTTACCCAATCCTAGATCTTTGATTTCACTCAATAGTTGTGATTTTCAACATTACTGCACAATTCTACGTTATTCTATATTCAACAACTATTGTTCACTTTTAACAAGGATTAATTTATTATTTGAAAACAAAATCACTCTTCAGGTTGACGCCAAAAACTTCAGAGCCAACTTAATCAAACTAACGAAATTTCAAAATTCGTGTTTGTTCCAAAAAATGGATGCAAGCGTGACACGGAACATTTATGGCTGTTTTACCGACGGCGTAAATACACTGCTAAATAACGGCTTCTTAAATACGTTTTGTGTAAAACGTATTTAGGCAGGCATAATATGATTAACTTAATTTTATTTAAAGGTGATCGGTAAGGAAGCGCGGCCCTAAGAGTAGTTATTCTTGAATTCAGTTTCTTTTTCGCTAGAAAACTTTTATTTCTCATCTTAAAGTTACGTATATGGTATCCAATAACAATCAAGCACAAAAAGAATTGTCAAAATCGGTTCAGACAAAAAAGTTAAAGCTGAAAAACCGTAAAAAATCTCATTTTTACGAATTTTCTGCTATGTCTTCGGAACCCAAAGTTCAAAAGCTACAAAACTTATATGGCACCAATACAAAAAGATTCATCAAAGCAGTTCGGAACCAAAAAATAATGGCTAAACATACTTACACGACGAAATGAGAACCTCCTCCTTTTTTGAAGTCGGTTGAAAATACATAATTTAAAGTTTCGTTGATTATTAGATAAACTAATTCCATACCTTCAAGAAAGATGTTAATGGAGTATGTTTCTAATTGATTCAAATATGTATGAGTATGAGTTTTAAAGATTTCCTACCAGATGTCGACTAATGACTGTTAGTTATACATCAAGTCTAATTCATAGAGAGTTAGAGTAAATTTGAACGCTTCTTTATTATGCTTAAAGAAACATTCAAATTTACTCTATCTCTTTATGAATAAGACCGTATATACAAATCTGTGAGTGAACGGGTGAGTGGATAAGTAAGTGCGTGAAGTAGGTTTTTTTTTAACGAAGTTTTTATTTTTTATTTGTTACTTTTTAGTGACTAGCTATGTATGGGTGGACTTACGAATGAAGCCGCGCTTCTTAAAAAATAAAGGTCCCAAGAAACGGGAACAAAAAAATGTTCGTAAAATGAAAACTACTGAACCAAACTAAGTCAAATTTTTAAGAGGACCACATGGGAGCTATTCCGCGTCGAACAAAAAAGAATCACGTAAATCAAATCATAAATCTCAGAGTAATCGGTGTACACATGTAACGAAAACGATTATATTTTCATAAAAAATGATCATAAAATGAAAACTGCTTTGCCAAACTACGTAAAATTTTTAGGGGACCAATTGGAAGCTATTCCGCGTCGAACAAAAAAGAATCACGTAAATCGGATCATAAATCACGGAGTAATCGGTGAATATACATAAAAAAAAAAGATCCCGATGAATTGAGAACCTCCTCCTTTTACGAAGTCGGTTAAAAATGAAAAAAAATATTATATAAAATACATAATTACAATTCAGGGCCTTACTGGTAATAATCTCGTTAATAAAGGATTAGCCATCTCTTAAATACGAGACTCTTACTTCTTTCTGATTTTTTTTATTATTTTTTTTCAGAAAAATCTCGTCCAGTATAACAGTTTTTATTTTTATTCTCCGGAAATCATATAACAAATTTAACCCATAAAAACATTGTAGTCGTTCATTATGGAACGATTATATGTCTCGATAAATCGGTAAGGAGTTATACCATTTTACTCACGTAAATAACTAATAACTCTTTTCAATAACATACTTTACCTAAATTAGTTATTTATAATCAAAATTCATAAACATTACTGCATATTACGATGTTGTTAAATAACTATACTAAAAAAGACAGTGGCAACTTTTAGAAGAACAAAATCGTATTGGCTTATTACAATTACACTTCATTCGATACATCGTACATAACACTCGATAAAAACAATATGACAAAGTGCCTGGGCTGAACTGTATAACTAGTTCCATTTTTGGCCGTGGGACTTTTTTTGTGACACACACTCCAAAACACCTATAACAAATCGCTGCCATTGAAGCGTGAATTTTTATACATAATCTGTGTCGATTGCTCCAACGAATAGTGAGTCAAGTGCCCGTTTAAGGTATTTTGACTTTTTCATGGATCTGGTTTTTAGACATGTTTACCAGCCTAGATATATAATTTGGTATATACTGGTGCAAGTTGAGACCTACGATTCCGTACTTCGTTTACATTTCTTTAACGAGCGGAAATCCTTTTGATCCACTGCGGGGGAGGGGTAAGGAGTAACGCGATAAGGAGTGTGCGATTGGCCACTTTGGAATGGCATTAGCACCGTAAATAAGTGCTATTGCACCCAAGTCGGGGATATACACTAAGGGCGTTACTTATAATAATCTCGTTGAGAAAGGATTAGCCATCTCTTAAATAAGACACTCTTAAGCCTCTTATCTATGAATATCTTTTTTTCACTAAAAACTGCTCTTAACACTCACTACCTCTTAGCAGTCATTTAAACTACTTCTCGATGTTGGTTATTTTTGACAGTTACATATGAATTACTTTACCACCTCTTATCCTTAAGACGAGTTTATGGGTACGATTTTCACTAATCACTTGCTGAATAGTTTCGTAAAAATGTACAAAGGAAAAGCACACGGTGTTCCGCCCTCCGTCCTTATGCCAGGGTTTCGGGTACATGGCCTAGCTGTCGCCCAACAGCCTCATCCATAGCCGAGGGAACAACGACCCAGTATCTTAGAACTCATCTTGATGCTCTCATCTTGTAGTAGCTTTAATATTTAAACTACTATAGTGCCCCCCCCCCCCCACGTTGGGCGGCGGCCTAATCTAAAAGTACTAATAGGTAATTTAAATATAACCTAAATTAACTAAAAGTATTCATACTAAAAAACTGTCCATTAAGAGTTTCTTATTATCTCTATAAATGCGAAGAGACTTTGTTCATGTGTTCTTTATTAATAGCTAGCACATACTGCACTTTTGTTTTGTTTATAGAACTAGTTGAAATGGTTTTGTCCTTTTGAGCCTATGTTGGATCACCTTGACATTGAGATGACGATGAAGGCGATGCTCGTGAGCTTCCCCGTATTTTCGAATAATGCTGGCGGCAAACTCCACTTTCAGGTCTCGATGGAGAGAAGCTACTAAACAAGAGTAAAACTTAAACTAGTACCTACTAAAACTAAACAAATTATGATACATTTTATTTCGGTACGCTCCTTTTAACACGAGAATTTTTCACTTAAGTTCCTATCCTTAGGATCCATCTTGTGTGATGTACTACTCAGTCACGCTAATCTCGACTCGCCAGAAATCATCGACTTGGCATTTTACGAGTTTGCATTAGGTGTGTGCGGAAAAATCTCACGAATACTTAGATGAGTCACCAGTAAAATTTTCGACTGGACTGAATTTGTTAGTTAACAGACGGCGCACGTTAGAACGCTACTGTCACACTCAGAGAGACTAAAGCCCGGATTCTATGTCTTAAAATTAATTTACTTCCAACTACTATTGACTTCAAATTTGGCGGCAGTCAGTGCTGACTTACTATTGGCACCATGTAAATTGTTTTGGACTCAGTACACCACTGTCAAAACAGTGTTAACTTTAATATTCCCGATTGAATATTTTGAAGTAATTCCACGCCACCCGGCACTTTTTTTCAAAAAAGGAAATCTCGATTCACGGCCATCAGCCCCGCGAAGTGGAATGGTCGTGGCCGGTGTGTGTAATTCGCCAGGTCGGGGTGCCACTAGCACCTGTAACCAGAACTACAAGTAATATTGTCACACCACAGTGAGGGATCCGCCACTAAAACCACTCAGTGTTTCTTCCTGCGCCTTATGCCAGGGCTACGGGAAAGCGGACGCTCGATCAACTCCTCATGTCCCGGGAGATGGGGTCCTCTGAAGCCACATCCCAGGCTGTCAGGGGACTATTATTTGTCCTCCGGCATATTCCTGGTCTTTACTCTGCGTGGGGTGGTTTGTAACGTGACCCATGGGAGAAGAAATGAGGCGCGGAACATCGGACCCCCCCATATCGACGGTATAACGCCGGGTGAGGCCCGTCCCCAAGGGATGTCCACCTACGCCGCGCGCTCACGGCGGCCGAAGGTTGAAAGCCTCCGGTGCCGGCGCGTCCGCCTTTGTCGGGAGTGTAACAAAGACTCACTCCCACTCCACTCACGAGCTCCCGACTATAGTACGAATCACAGCTTGCCCCCGAGGAGAATCCGGTAAAAGCAATGAGGTCTCGGCGCTATTCTGTCCAAACAGAAAACTCCTGGACAGTATGCAGCACCGTATTCTTGTAGCCTGTATCATAATTATAGCGCCCAGTTCTGCCCTTAAAAATATTGGCTCAAGGCCAAGGCTATACGGTTCCTGCACGGATGAGATGATGATGATGAGAGAGATTATTAGAAATATTCTTTAGCTTCGTCATAATATGCATTTTTAGCTAGTTTATTAAGACTTAGCAAGATATAAGAACCCGTTTTAGTGCTTCAAACGCTTATTTCAATTGTAAACTGCGTATTCCACGATATAAATGCTTCTTCGTGTGTTATTGTGCTTGTATCAGTCGGGATTTGCATTTTAATTTCCTGTCTTGTTCTCATTACGCAAAACTTTGGTGGAAATGCAGGCGGATGCTGTGTGCCTTTCCGGCACAGCTCACGGCAACATTAACGTCTTGGAAATAAAAACAGATGCCCTATGTCAAAGGCGTTTGATAGTTTACTTTTAAATGAATAGCGGTTTATCACTTACCCAGGCTAAAACGCCTGACTCGCCTGAATTTCATACCGGTATTTCGTTCCACAGCCAAAATCTTCTAGTTTCGTTAGCCGTCTGTATGTTACATTCATTTTCTTTAAAAACTACTACTGGGTCTAGATTGATAAAATTTAATAACAAAGTGCAGGGCCGTTTTATCTACAATATCGAGACTCGGGGTGCAAAAATATCAATAATTTGTTTCTGTTTTTTTAAGATCAATTTAAATCTTGTAATCATAAGAGGACGAGCTTGTAAATAATACCTAGTGCCGCCTATCTTTCATGGTGTAATAAAATCCTGTTTATACATACATCCATTCATATTACGCCTGTTTCCCATAAGGGTAGGCAGAGACGTTTGATTTCCATTTGACATACGTCTTTTGCTTCAACTACATGTTTGTTTATTGTTTAGTAATTTTCAGAAGTAAAAGATTATGCATGATACGTGTAAATACGACAAGCAGACGTACGAAGTCACGCCATTGGTTATATATGAATGAAATTCCAACAAAACGGACGAAGCGCTATGCTTCTACTTATATCATACGAACCGCTGAAGACTTTAACCCTTTACCGTCGCCTGTTTTTCCTGAAAATACTATCTAGGCGTCTTTAATTCTCGCGTTAACAGTTATCTTATAGGTAAGCGTACTCCACTTTAGACTGCATTTCCACCTGTCATGATAATGTCAGTCAAACGCGAACCTAGTCAATTAAAAAAAGTAAACGGCAAAGTCTGCGCCCCTAGGTTCCTGCGGCCGGGTAAATACAAAGAAAGAAAGAAGAATAATTAGACAGTGTAATCTGTATAACATTACAAAATTAAGTAGTACAGAAATAAAAACTATTGACCGCCATAGATGTAACTGTTAAAAAATTCAGAGCACATACACATTTATTGGGATATTGTTAGTAAAATGTTGAAAAATGTAATCTCATTGATTTTTTTTATTTAAGTTTATTTGTTACGACGAGTTGCCTCGAATGTTAGTTGCCGCCATATATCAACAAAATTGAAAAACAAATTTCAACTCTTACAATTAGGTTTCAGTTCTAAAGGAGGCTGTGAGGCAGCCGTACAGTCTTTGCGATCATTCATAGACAATAAAGGCGGAGAAGTTATTTTAAAAGTAGATGTAAAGAATGCCTTTAACTCTGTTGACAGGTCCGTCATGTTGGACGAAGTTATGTCCAAGATTCCAGAAGCGTCAGATTATATTCGTGAAACTCAAAGCACACAAATCTTATGTAAAACCGTTTAATATACCCATATAATATATAATAAAACCGTTTTATGTAAAAACGTTTTATCATTTGCGGGCTGTCAACAAGGCGACCCGCTAGGACCGGCCATCTTCAACTTAGTGATCCATTTGGTCATTGAATCTCTCAATTCAAAATTCAATGTGTGGTATCTAGCCGATGGTGGACTCTAGGCGGTGATGCAGACACTCCAAGACCTATAGATCCTGTTTTCAAAATCTAATACAATAGGAATAGAGTTTAAAAATCTGTCTAAAACGAAAGTGACAAGTATTCAATGTTGTCGCACATGGTATTACGGTCTGTCCTGTAGAAGGATTCTCTACGCTTGTTTGGAGTCTCCGTTCTAGATGAGACCACACCAAATTTAATTGTCTCTAAACTTTTCGATTTAACATTGTCTGTTTATATCAAAATTAACACATATCTTACAATGCGCTTTAAAAATTTTCTAATCTTATAAGACCACTAGATGACCGCATTAAAGATGTGCTTACTAAAATCATAAATTAAGAGCTTTCAGACAGCTGCTGGATTCAAGCTTCCCTAGCCATTAGATTTATTCACCAAAAAAGATACACTTAAATTACATAAATAAGGAATACAATTTAAATAATAGATTCTCAAAAAATACACACAAAAATAAAGATGACGTACTATAAAAAACATATTTTAAAATTTTCTTTTGTACTTTGTTCTATCAAACATTATCAAATAAAACATTATGATAAAGACATTTTTAACACATTTGCTCAATAGATTTACAAAACATGTATTGTTGTATACGTATATTGTTTGTAAATAAAAAATTACGCAGCATACAACGGAACGTGTGATAAAATATGTACTTAGGAGTAAAAAAACAGATTCCCACCAAAGTTTCTTATTACAAAAATAAATAAGCTGAATGATCGAAACTCCTTCGAAGCGCTTTGATTAATACATTTGTCTCACTTTAATACTGTATACTGATATTTATGTTTGTTTCCATTACGTATTGTACTTTTATCTTTCAAAATGTAACCTGGAGGCGAAGTCGGATTTGCGTTCCTCTACTCGTTTGTAAAACCCAACTTATGGCACTAGTATAATTAATAACATTTTTTTATGTACCAATTACTAATTACAAACAAAAGAAACTTTTTAATATTGCCCATTAATATATAAACTGAGACTAGCGAGCACAACTAGGACAAAAATGAAATATAAAGTACTGACTAGCTTATTTCAAAAAACTAACTCAAGTTGTATGGAACTCTCATGACTCATAATTTAACCGACTTCAAAAAAAAGACGAAGTTCTCAATTCGTCGGAATCTTTTTTTATGTACGTTCACCGATTACTCCGATATTTATAATCCGATTTACGTGGTTTTCTTTTTGTTCGACGCGGAATAGTTGCCATTTGGTCCCTTAAAAATTTGACATATTTTATGCATATTTTTTATGAAAACTTTCCATTCTGCGCGGCACCTTTCGTAGGTGTAGGCAGGTAGCTAGACAATAAAAAGCAACAAATAAACTAAAAAGTACGACTTCAAAAAGTAAAAAGTATAAAATAACTTATTTCTAAAGTTATTATTATTAATACATATTATCTAAAACATCTTGAAGTCGGTGCAAAGTAAAACATTACTATATTTTGAAAATAACTAATCACCGACTTAAGAGAGCAGCAGTGCATTTGTAGCACCTTTGGTGTTGCAAATGTACATAGGCGATGGTAAACGCTTTCCATCAGTGGGCCGTTAGCCGATCTGCTGATCTCATGCAATAAAAAATAGGCTTATTGATATATATGATAATAATAATAATAATAAGGAGATCGCTAGAGCTAAGACTCAAGCTCCAGGGGTGGAAGTGATAAATGGCCTAACGTCGGAAGTAGCTTCGGTGAACCTGCAGCCCACCTCTCTACACCCTTTAGCCACTCACACCCATGTTGCCCCTGCCTTTTACGGCATTTTTAGGGGCCCATGCAGGGAGTGGCGAGTCACCGTCTGCCCATTTTTCCATGTTCCCTGAACATTGCGACGGGCAGACGCCATAGTCCCCATATTCCCAGACCGCTAGTACCACTAACAGTTCATCCCAATAGCCCGGTACTTTTTGTCCTCATTTCCCACAATAGTCCTACACTGGCCGGGGCTTGTCCTTGGGTGCATTATTATATGGTGTAGACAGGGATAGTCGCCGGTCAGTGTCACGCCACATATTTACATTAAATTTGTCAAGGGGCCTCCACGTGTTGGCCTCCCCATGGCCCCACGCAAGCCCTCCAAAAGTCCGGGCCATTTTTATGGCCCGTGGTCTTGAAAGACATACATTGATAATAATAATAATGTTTATTTGATCCAAAAGTACATATACAAGATTTTTGGGGTTGGGACCTTCTATTAAGTATAAACATATACTTGTGTCAGAAGGACCCGCTCTCAATTAAATTAAACATTAAAAATAACTTATTATTACAATAAACCTTATACAAATAATTGTTATGTGTTGTATACCTATATTTGTGTGTGTGAATGAATGTATGTAAGAATGAGTGTGTGCGATATATGTTTTATTTTATTTTATTTATTAAGGACCGTAAATAGATATACACTAAAGCTACATTTTTTTTAAATAAAGGTATATAGTACAAAGTATCAGTGTTTATCCTACTACATTATCCACGAATATAAAATTGGTACTGTACAAATATTATTTAGAAGAATACGGACATATACAACACAAACGCACCTACACACACACACTCTCTCTCTCGCGCGCTCTCTCTCTCTCTCTCTCTCTCACACCTATTATCTTAAGAATATCCACATCTCTGATTTCATCCGCAAAACACGCATCCCAGTTACCTAGCAACATACTGCGCTGAACGGCATCCTTCCTGTATTTTCTAATAAAACCTAGATTTCAATACCACTTCATGGCTTCCTAACATTATTAATAACACGCTTACCTTGGTAGTATGCAATATATGAGATTCGCTGCAGATATGAATTTGTACATTTTAATATATAAAGCGCTACAAATTTCTAGTTGGGGAAATATTGAAGTTGAAAGTTCCTCCTTTACGTCCTTTAGGTTCTATAGTTGAAAGCGCAAATTATTTTCAAATACTAAAATCCCAAAAGAAACACAATTTTCTCATTAAAACAAAATGTGATATGAATTTTATTGATCCTTAAATATGTTACTAATTTTTCTTTCATTAATTATTCTGAAAGGAAACTATTTTTCCTAATTAATTTCAGCACACAGTGGATATACTTGGAATATTTTGATTCAATATCCAATTAGTTTACAGCTTGGAATGTTTATTAATGTTAGATTTCAAACGTGTGATTACATTGATCAAATTATCATCATTGTCATTGATTGTAGTAAAATTTATCTTGTTTGTATCCGGATCGGTGTTGGAAACATGCTAGAAGGGAAAATTGTGTCGGATAAAATTCCGGCACAGCAAAAAGCTGAGTTGTGCTTGCGGTAGCGTAATGGCTAGCGCACCCGTCCGAAACTCAAAGGCCGCAGGTTCGACCCTGGCATACACCGCTTAGACATTTTCCTGACCTAATGTGCATAATGTTACAATTACCACGTTCTAACAACGGTGAAGGAAAACATCGTGATACAACCGAGATGATCGATGTGTCAAACCTGCCAAGCCCCTTGGACAAGCGTGGCGGGTTTACTGTCCGTTCCCCCCTATAATAGGAGGTCCGAGCCCAGCAGTGGGACATTTATGGCCTGATATTATTATATGAGGTGTGTAAGAATAAGCCTGTATAGCGCTCTGTTGTTCGTGCCTACCTCGCAAGGGACCTATCGTGAAGTTATGTATGTATGTATGTATGTATCTTATTATAATAAGCTGGTGTAAATTTCATTTGCTGATGATGCGGCGTACATATTCTTAACACTTGCTTCTTTTTACTATAGTTTGCAATTAGTCTAAGTACGCCGACGTTTCTTCAAATAACGTCTTTTTCTTTCTGTCTTTCAAATTGCCGTCATAGATAGATAAATATAGATTTTTCTGTCGCAGCACTAATCAAGTCGTGGACAAACTTAGCGTAGGACGCCCTCCAGTCCAGCGCACCTACAACCTGTCCATGGTCGGTCCTACAACTGGATTAGAGAAGCGGAGAAGCTTTGTAGCGCGAAGCTTACTTCTATAGCGAAGCAGTAAAGAAAGGTTGAAAAACGATGAAGTGAGTGAGTGAAGAAAAGACAATGGTCGGTGGAAACTAAATAGGGAAATGATAACATATTTTACCAAAAGGAATCTTGCTTTAATTTTCAAAAGTTAACAAAAGTATTTCTTAAAGAATTTTGATGAATCTTGCTTGAGCTAGGAGTCGAAATGGTAAAATGCGAAAAATAAATCATTATCTATTTTTATAATAGCTATGGAAAGGGTACTAGTGTACTATATATAGTAGTGACTTAGTAACCTAGGTAGCTTAGTTGTTAATGCACTCATGCCATAAATTCACTTTTGCAATTTTCTTATGTATTATTACATTTGTCACATGCTAACGATGACGCAAAACATCGTAAAGAATCATCGAAATAATCTGTGTCAAACCCACCTTTGACCAGCGTGGCTGTATACTCTCCGTACCTCCCCTATAAATAGGTGGGTGAAATCCAGCAGTGAGACGTTTATGGTCTTATTATTATATTATACTGAAAAGATCAAATGCCGTTGGAATGATTATAGAGTTTATTAGAACTATACAAACACGTATAATACAGGTAAAAAAATAACCGAACACAACAAATCCAAACGTAACGCAGAAGGTCGTAATTCAATAAAACACGTAAAGTTCATCACTATAGATCTCCGATTGTACACACGTCTCGCCTTGATCATGGTTCTCGTTTGACTGCCCCCTCCCTCAATCGGGCCATTGTTTTATACTGGATGCTGCGTACTCTTTTTATCTGCAACCTTTTTTATGTCTTTTTTATTACTTTCAAGTAGACTTGTCAGAAAATAAGAGTCTCTCGGTCTGCCACATTGTATTTTACCATATTTTCAAAAAATACATTAATTCTCCAAAAGCTTATCATTCCTTGGGCTATCTCCGCAACGCTTCACAAATGCAATATGTCCACCCGATAACGTGGAACCTATTTCCTAGGATCAGCTTGTAGTTTTGTAACGTTGCACTTGCACCTTTATAAAAAAAACAGACCGCCAATGACAGTACTAATGTCAATCTATGTCACTGTCAAGAGAGTTACACATAAAAAAGCTGTGACGGCGGTTAATTTGAGACTCGCTCGAATTTCAAATATATCAGCTGCTACAAATCTATTCTATATATTAATCCAAACTATTAAAAACTTATTTTAAAGTTAATTAAATAACTACGTGTTCCCGCTGGGGTGAGTTCTTATTCATATAGGTAAAATGTAACTGTTCTGCTACTTAAAACTAAATATAATTGAGCTGATTAGTTTTATAAAGGAGGACACTGTGTCAAACCCTAATGCCTATTATTCATCATCTAATTCCAGGACCGAAGTTACCCTTACATATCTAGGAAAACCCTAAAAACCAAGTCAACATATACCCGACGTGGACAGTTACCAGTCGAGCTTAAACAAGAGCTGTGGAACATCTGGACTAGAAGAGCAATCAAGGCTTCGACAGGCCAGTGTACCTTATGTGTAGGGAAGTCCACCGGCTGTTACGGAACAGATTGAATAATAATTAGCTTATAGTGTTCATTGACCCACCTAAACCTATTCTGTGGCTAAGGAGGAAGACCTGACGATTTCCCCTACGTCACACTTTAAAATCCGTAACACCTGGCTAATGATTACAGCCGCAGGTGGCTATAAACGATTACAATACAAAAACAGGCCGTATGCCAATAAATAAGTAAACAAAAGAAGACGATCATAAAAGAATTCCAATAGTTTCAATGTTATTAGTTCAAATGCCGACGGGTAGTAAATATGCTTTTACAGATTTTTTTTTTATCGAAGTAGGTTTGTGTTTGACCACTGACTCACCTGAAATTGAGTGATGACGCAGTCTAGGATGGAGCACGCTTACCTAGAAGATACCTATTCACTCGTGCCTTGAAGACTTCAAGATTTTATTAGTCAGGAAAAACAGACTCCTGCAAATTATTCCACTCTTCGGCAGTGCACATCAAAAAAGATGAAGCGAGACGCTTGGTTCTGACTGGTGGTGTTTCCACCATGTACCGGTGGCGCAAACCGGTCCGTCTGGGTGTCCGAAAAACGTGGATGGAGGAATCAGCTCGTGCAATTCTAAGGAACTCTCCCCGAAATATATCCGATAGAAGACAGTCAGCCCCGCGACCTTGCGTCTATGCTCTAGACTCTGAAGTCGAGCATCAAAGACGATCATCCCCGACCAGCTTTCTGGCTCTTTTCTCAATTGATTCCAACGCCTCCAACTCATTTGGCTGACCCGTCCCAAAGATGAGAACAGTACTCCATGCAGGACCGAACTTGTGCTTGGTTCAGCAGTTGTTCCGACGTGAAGTACTGTCTCACCTTTGCGAGTACATCCAGCTTTTGGCCGCCACTTGCGCTAAAGACTCTATGTACGTGCCAATATTGAGTGTTGGAGTCAAAGAGATGCCCAAAAGCTGGAGTCTGTCAGTCAATGTAATGGATACATCCCTGAAAGTGGGAGTCAGATCAAATTGACTCCTGTTTGCGGAGAATGACGCCTGGTAGATATACAGGTGTGAATTTGTTTTTGTCGGCGCCTAGGTTGTAACAATACTTTTATATAAATTTTGTTAAAATTACTTTAGGAACATGCCTGTACTGAACGATCGCAAGTACTTAATATTCTTATTTGTTTAAATATAAGCGTACAGAATCTCATAAATATACTTTTATACGGGACGTAAGTAGTGATTCCTTTAAATTGATAGGGCAACGTGTTTCTTTATAGGCAACTGTTTATTTTAAAGAGACACGTAATAGGCCATGCTTCGCTTAAGATGTATGGCTGCGTAAAATTGCCTAATATCTGTAAGTATACATTTGAAGACTATGATTGAATATTGAATACCAATAAATTATTATAGTATATGATCTGGTGGGCACTGAGGTCCAAAGGGGTACCAGAAACCTATATTGACATTATCCGGGATATGTACCGTGATTCCGATTCCTTAGTTCGGACCGCTGTTGGCGACACTACACCCTTCCCCATTACCGTAGGCGTGCACCAGGGATCGGTCCTTAGCCCGTTTCTGTTCAGCGTGATATTAGACGAAGTCTCGAACAGCATCAGAGATGCGCATGAGCAACCTCCATGGTTGCTCATGTATGCTGATGATATCGCGCTGGCAGATTCGGACAGGGGGCGCCTGGTGCGACGCGTAAATGCGTGGAAGGGGTCGCTAGAGAACGGCGGTCTGAAACTCAATGTGGCGAAGACTGAGTACTTGGCCTGCAATACCACAGATCCCACATCCGTGCGCATAGGCGAAGATACGGTCGAGCGCACGGATCAGTTTAAGTACTTGGGATCTGTCCTTAGTGCGTCCGGAGATATCGACCTCGACGTCAAGGCCCGTATTACTGCAGCTTGGGCCAAGTGGCGTGAGGTGACAGGTGTCATTTGTGACCCCAAAATGCCGGTCAAATTAAAAGGGCAGGTCTATAAATCTATCATTAGACCTGTCCTTTTGTATGGCAGTGAAGCGTGGCCTGTACTTGAGCGACACAAGCAAGAACTGCGTGTCACGGAGATGAAAATGCTGCGTTGGATGTGTGGAGTGACGCGGAAAGACCGTGTCAGAAACTCCCGCATCCGTGGCAGTCTTCATGTCCGTGACATAGCAGACAAATTGCAGGAGTGTCGCTTACGTTGGTACGGCCACGTTTTACGGAGACCGGCTAATTATGTGGGGAACAAATGTCTAGCCATGCCACCTCCGCCAGGTCCCGGACGAAGGGGAAGGCCCAAGAAATGTTGGCTTGACGTCGTGAAGGATGACATGCGTGCCAATGGTCTCAAAACGGGGGATGCCGAAGACCGCGCGAAGTGGAGTAGAAAAAGCAGGAAAGCGGATCCTGGGCGTCGGAGTGAACGCTCCGAACGCAACCGGGATTTAACGCTCGGATGATGATGATGATGATGAGATTATTATAGTATAGCAAAACATTAAATTTGTCAATCAATGTGTGTTTACATGCACCTCGTACAACTCGTCGAAGATTTGTGACAATACTCCACATTTCAAAATCGAATAATATATAAGCTTTAAAATTCGCCAGGTGGTAGGGCATTTGCCCGACTGGATGGCAACCACCCTTGCTCTAGAGTATGCTGCCATAACAACCTTGAGTTGTGTTCCGGTATTAGTGACTAGGTTCCAGATTCCCTTAAGAGAACAGCAGCGCATCTGTAGCACCTTTGGTGTTGCAAATGTCCATAGGCGATGGTAACCGCTTTCCATCACGTGGGCTGTCTGCCATGCCTACTTTAAACAATAAAAGATACTTAATATATCTTCAAGGCTGAATAATTAAAGCATTTACATAAACAAACATTTCTGAACAATTTCAAGAGGGTCTTAATATTCTGTGAGTCCCCAGGTGTTTGTCAAAAACATGGGTGCTGTTTGTCCGTTTAAACATTATTATTAGGTATATAGGCCTCCACAAGAAAACAAAATCCAGTACAAATAAACCTCAAATGTTTCTTATTAAAAATCTGTTTTCGTAAACAATAAAATTATTAACAGCCCAAAAGTTTTCATATCACAAAGCATTTAAAAGACCTTTTTTCATAAGAGTTTTTTTTTGTTTACAAGAAACACACTATATTTGGCAATGTTTATGGAAATTTTTTATTCAACGTTGTTTACGTTAAGCAAAAATTTGGGTGTTAGAAACTAGGCACAATAGGTAATGGTTGAACAAAGCGCGACCTTATTGCTTGAAGTGATTTCTTTAGAAAGTCGCTATACTTAAGAAACAATATTAGCTTTATACAATAGAACATTAAAGCGGTGTTATAAACAATAAATACCACATTAACTTACATTTTTGTTTTATAATATATCTTTAACAAAATTTGGCGGGTCTTTTCATTATCATCATATTATACGTGGGACACTCGGAAAGTAATGCAAAAAACAAAAAATGATCTATAGGTAAATACTTTTTATTCATTTTTTTCAAAGTACTCTTCACCAGCCTCTATACTAAGTTTCAAGCTTCTGAACCAGTTTTCGAAACATTTTTCCAGTCCGCCGAAAACACCTCGTTTACAGCTTGCTCGAACGCTGAGCACATCTTGCGGCGACTAGAATTGTATCCCTTTGAACTGCTTTTAAGCTATTGAGCTTTGAGCGCAGCGACCGAATCAAGAAATTCCGTAACGAAAATAAACCTAACACCTCCCACTCCGCCTACCATACAGCTCGGTCGAGTGTTCGCTTAACGTGTATGTGTGCGTGATTTATTTGTGACCACACTGAATACGCGGTGCCGGGGGCCTGAGGCGGTCGCGGCGAGCGGAGGCGTGCGATGGCCACAGTGAGCCGCGAGCTCTCGTAGCGGGTATCTAAGGTATTGCAAATTAAAGATAACGAGCTGCTCCGAAATCGGACGAATACGTAAGCAGCTGTTTTATTTAGTCCATTGAAATTTTACATGAGCTTTGCATTTACTAGAGGACGCAATTATATTTTCGGGACATGTATGGGGTGTCAATAGAAGCTTAACCTCAAGTTTGTGGGGTCGCCACCCTTGTCCCCCGGCCGCTATCTTGGAAAATGGGGTTAAAACACTTTTTTCGCGATATCTCGGAAACTACGCGTCTTACAAAAAATTTGTAAAGTCATAATTTGTAGCAAATTGTTTTGCCTACAAATGTGTCTATATAACTTTTTGCTTTAAATTAAAAATTAAAGAAGTTATAAGCAAAAATTGAGATTTTTTTTATTCATTCCTAACTCTTTTCTTTACCATAGAACTTACCAAATTTAACTTATCGAATGTTAAGCAGGTAGAAAAGGTCCCCCGTTTTCCCCGCCACCTATGAGGTAGAGTCCGAAGGCGCGTTTTTTTACCTTTTCTACCTGCTTAACATTTGATAAGTTAAATTTGGTAAGTTCTATGATAAAGAAAAGAGTTAGGAATGAATAAAAAATTCTCACTTTTTGCTTATAACTTCTTTAATTTTCAATTTAGGGCAAAAAGTTATATAAACATATTTGTAGGCAAAACAATTTGCTACAAATTATGACTATGCAATTTTTTTGTAAGACGTATAGTTTCCGAGATATCGCAAAAAAAGTGTTTTCACCCCTTTTTCCAAGATGGCGGCCGGGGGACAACGGTGGTGACCCCACAAACTTGAGGTTAAGCTGATCCCCCACACATATTCCAAAAATAAAATTGTGTCCTCTAAAAAATGCAATATTCGGTCCTTAAATTGTAAAATTTCAATGGATTATTTGTGAGAAAGTATATAGGTGTATAGGTATCTATCATATCTTTATAGTGCCACACTCACCGCATGTGCGCCCCGTAAGTATACATGTAGATATATATGTATACATAGGTGATTTGCTTTCTTATCGGTCACCACGCTCAAAAAGTGTAACTTGAATTAATAATATCAACGAAAAAAAAACTGCATAAATAATTATAGTTGCATAAGTTGATAAAAAATGCTATGCAATAGCTTTTCCGAGGCAGTCCCCTAGTGCCACAAGGAGATTTTATTTTTGAGATTTTTGTAGTCACACGGTACTAGTTCAGGGATGTAAGGAGAGTGACCCAGGAGTTTGAGCGGCATACTGTCCAGGAAGTCCCTCTTTCTGAGCGAGGTATGGACGGGCGCGGTATCGTGGTGGAGCAGTAGCCAGCGGAGCCTCGTGTTTGGTCGCTGGTTGCTCACAACAGAGAAAACTGCTGAGCATTTGGTAGTATACTATTTGACATTGATGCTTCTTTGGTTCCGTAAAGGAATTCATACCAAGTAGCCAGTTCAATTGAAAATAGTCGCGATCAGAATCTTCACCCTATTTCTAAATCAATTTGTAGGCGTTGATTTGTTTTGGAACACCTAAACCGTCGACTGGGGTTTTGTTTCTGGATCGTATTGATAAAGCCAGGACTCAACACCTGTAACAATATTGTAAGCACGAAGCCATATTGTGGCAGTGGAGTGCATGATTCCACACTGGTGCACCGTACAGGGCCATACTCCGAAGGATGCCGGAATCGAGCTTCCGGGCCGTCTTGCCTGGTCCCCCATGTTTGGAAGAAGTCGCGCGTGGACGCCTGTGGACCTCCCAAGTATGGGTACTAGCTAGAGAAAACGAGCCCTAGATACTTCATCTAGGGTTTATTATTATTATTAATAAGAATTAATCCAGTTTTGTCAACACCTTCAAAGGTCATATAAAGATAATAAAACTACGTTTTAACGGTTTTAAGCGCGGTAATTTATTTTATTTAGGTTTATCCGACGTTTCGGCCGCTTTTCAGTTGCCGTGGTCACGGAAGACAAAGATGACATTTGTCGAACGTGTATTGTCAAAGTTTTTATTCAGCCTACCGCCAACTTGTTCATTTTAATTATTTAGTTTTAATTTTGTTTATGTGGCCATGGGCTCACCGGTGTCTCCTGTCGTGGCTGACATTTTTATGGAAGACTCCGAACGGAAGGCACTGGATACTGCTCCGGCTAAGCCGAAGATGTATAAAAGGTACGTAGATGATACTTTTGCCGTCCTCCCAAACGATAAAGTCTCTGCATTTCTAGATCATCTTAATTCCATTAACTGTAATATCAAATTTACTATGGAACTAGAGGCAAACCATAAATTAGCTTTTCTTGATGTGCTTATCCTAAGGAATTCTGACAATACTCTTGGACATACGGTGTATAGGAAACCTACCCATACAGACAAATACCTTAATGATTCGTCTCACCACCATCCTAGTCAGTTAGCTACCGTGGGCAAATCTTTGTTTCAGAGAGCACAAAAAATCTGTGACGGGAACCATGTGGCTGGAGAGCTTCAGCATGTCAAGCGAGTCTTACAACGCAATCAGCTGAAGACTCCACACCAACGTCACAAAGGCCCCAAACCACCTTCAGTTGAGCGGTGCCCTGTTACCCTACCCTATATCAAGGGAGTCACAGACAGCATTGGTCACATCCTTAGGCGAGCTTCAATCAAAACATATTTCAAGCCGCATAAAAAGATAACCCAATTTTTGAGACCTGTGAAATGCAATATCCCACTCCAGGATGCAGGTGTTTACAAGCTCGATTGTGAATGTGGTTTATCATACATTGGGCAAACAAAGAGGAGCATAAAAACACGGGTAAAAGAACACATTGCTGACATGAAACACGCAAGGTCTACGAAGTCTGCGATCAGTGAACACACGCTGGATAAACCCAACCATTACATCAGATTCGATAACCCACAAATCCTCGCAAAAGAGAATCGTTTCATACCAAGAATGATGCGTGAGGCTATTGAAATCAAAAAACACCCAAATTTCAATAGAGAAGATGGTTGGCAGGTACCACCTGTTTGGGATCCAATCATCAAAACTATTAAGACCCAAACCCAGCAAAAACTAACTGCCAGACCTCAAGACACTGTGAGCTCTTTCTGCGTGCAACGAAACAAACCAACTTGACTGATAATTTCTTTTATTTTTTCCTTCCACTCATTTTAATATTATATAAAAAAATTTAGAACTAGGCATGTTTGCTGAAGAGTTTCTTGCGCCGCTTCTTCTCTTCAAGCCACAACATGTTGTGAAGCGGTGGTAAATTAGATTAGGCTCCCATAGAGTAAATAATATCCATAAACAAAATTAAAACTAAATAATTAAAATGAACAAGTTGGCGGTAGGCTGAATAAAAACTTTGACAATACACGTTCGACAAATGTCATCTTTGTCTTCCGTGACCACGGCAACTGAAAAGCGGCCGAAACGTCGGATAAACCTAAATAAAATAAATTACCGCGCTTAAAACCGTTAAAACGTAGTTTTATTATGTGTACAAGTCGCGAAAACTTAAGAAAATATCATATAAAGATCACAATTTTAACAAGACTAAGTTATAAAAGGATAAAATTAAATTCGTCCATGAGTCGTAACATTACAGGACGATTGACAAAACAAAACTAACAGTAACCATCACACTAGACTAAACCGCGTTTATTTTTATACATTAACATACCATCCGAAAAACTTCGAAGCTATTTATTTTTTTGTAAGAATCTATTTATTTTCACAGACATCATAGAATATGTTTAGGCATGTATGTTTGTTTACATTTACAACTATGTGGCGGGTTTCTCTCACTGCACTATTTGATCGAAATCACAGAAGTTACAATTAGAACAATGTACTGAAATAGACACATGCGTACGAAAAGAAAGAAAGAAAAAGGTTTATTTAGGGCAAAATACAATTAAATATAAAATAACCAGAGGTTTTTTTTTGAAAACTATTAGGTTGCTCTATTTTCAATGTATATTTTATTAGTCTAGTACATATATATAAACCGTACTTTAAAAAAATCTGATGGGGAAAATCGCTTAAAAACCATTGTATAGTTTAGGAGGAGTTAACGGATATACAGACAGAAAATTTTCAAAATTGACTTTGTTATATAATATGTAAAGATAAACACAATTATCAGAATATTGTTACAACTTAGCCCCCCGACAAAGATAAATTCCACGATAAGATTTGTAGAAGCACATTTATTACCCGTCGGCATTTGAACTAATGTTAATTCTTTTATGATCGTCTCCTTTTGTTTACTTATTTATTTGCATACGTTTCTAGAGAATAGCCTATTGTTCTATTGTAATCGGTTATGGCTGCTTGCGGCTGTAATCATTAGCCAGGTGTTACGGATTGTAAAGTACAAGAAGTTTCTAGGAAATTCGGTCCACGTTGCCGGGCGGGCACATTGCATTTGTGCCGTATAAAACGATGGCCTGATTGAGGGAGGGGGGCAGTTTAATGACAACTACGATTAAGGCGTCACGTGTGTACAATCAGGAAACTAATAGTGGCCGACCTTTCGCGTTTTATTGAATTACGTCCTTCTGCATTACGTTTGCATTCGTTGTGTTCGGTTATATTTGAACCTGTATTATAAATGTTCGTATAGTCCTAACAAATTCTATAATAATAGTAATTATATAGCAATAGCATTTCTAACGATATTGTAATTCGAGTCTCGCTAAACTCGTAACAATATAATAGATTTTTGTTATCTTTGGTCAGCTGGTTAGCTCATGATTATTATAAATGCGTGGACGACTGGACACTTCGCTTCCAAATAGTGGGCTTATTAGGCCTTATATGCTTAGCATAACGCTGAATTCAAAACATATTCCGCAAGCATTCCTAAGTGATGGCTTAGCTCTATAAAGCATTACCTAACACGAGAATTTAATTTAATTCTCATACTATATAGGTATATGCGGATGTGTCATTGCTTGTGACGCTCTCACGCTTAGGCAACATAATACCGTCTTTGCATACTCGTACACGTTATCACGGTTATAGAAAAGATTATAGTATATCTTGTTTTGATCTTAGACTATTATATATAGTTCCTTTTATCTATAAAAAAGAACTATTTGTGTGAAAAAGATATACGTATTACGATAACGCAAAAAAGCGACGTTATTTTTGGAGTCTCGAGAGAAAAATGTTAGTTTTTGATGTTTTAAGAAAGGACAGCGCAAAAAAATTAAGATTACAAAAATCGCCAAGAACTATTTTTTATTCAATATTTTTTTCTGGTTACGTTAATTTTATAGACAAAAAATAATATGCTTCTGAAAATTTTAGTTCAAAATTTGATTTTTAAAAGGTCGCTCAGATTTATTTTAATGTACTAGTGCATTACTTATGGTCTTTTCAATCGAATAATGCACTATTACTTTTTTTTAAATTATTAGTAAATTTTTAATATTCAAAATTTGAACTAAGGGCCGCTTGCATAAGGCTGCTTCAATTTATTTAAGAAACACGAAACGTATTTAACACCCTTAAATACAATTAGCGTCATGCACAACGCAAAATTTTCCGCTAAATATGTTTAAAGAATACGTTTTGTGTAAAACGTATTTAGCCAGTTTAATATGATTAACTAATTTTATTTAAAGGCGATCGTTATGCCAGCGGCCCTAAACTTTTCGATAACGAGAAAAAAATGATTAAAAAAAACAGGTTCAGAAATCAGGTTTTCACATATTCGACTAGTTTTTGATCATGGCTTCGCTTGTCCCACGGGAACTGTAAAATTTCCTGGATAAATAGTAGCATATATGTAGTTTGCGGGCGTGTACATATGAATGTAGGTGTCCGCGCCGGCTTCTGGATATATTACGGACACGTCGCATGCAGATAGGATTGGCAACAATAAGTACTTTATAATAATGATTTTTGGTAAAGACAGTTTGTAAAATGGCGAGAAGAGAGGAACAGGACATCTATAAGTTAAATAAAAAATAAGTTGTTTGTTTATTTAAATTTAAAATGGGGATATGTAAGACAGCTTCCAAGAATTTAAGGGTAATTAAAATTATTAGTGTGTGCTAGGAGCATACAAAAATAGAGAGCATACAAATTCGAGAGAAGAAAAATATAGAGAGATTTGAAAAATACTTTTTATTTTTGCAAATTTTTTAATTTTTCTCTGTTAATTTTTTTGTAGATACGTTATTATTGAAAAACAGTTGGCAATCCTACATGCAGAAAACAATGTTCTACCAATACTATAACTGGAAATTAATTCTAATTTCCAGTTCTAAGTTTGGTATTAGTATTGTAATTTAGCGTTACAATTATCAGAACAAGCCGTGTCTTAATATAGATTCTATATAAAGATACAGCTTGCTCACAGATGCTCCCAACCTTTTATGAACTACCGACTCGTTTACATGAAAATAAAATTCCAACGCCACCTTTAGATAATAGTCAATTATACCAATTGTATACGTCTCTCTATTATCTATTAATAATCACAAAATTAATATTAATTAAAAATACGAAAACATGTTATAATAAAAATATTTAACTCAGACAAAGACCACAAGTGTAAATACCAAAATTATAACCCAAGTAACTAATGCGAAACAATACACTAAGCTGGAGCACCCCACGCTGGGGCAATGCAAAAAGGCAAAGACAAGACGATTAATCAAACATTTGTATAAAATTTTTAAAAAAATGTAATAAAATAAACATCGCTGGATAAAATGTTTTTTTTTATGCAAATAGAGGTATTTAATTATATTAAACACATAGCGGGGAGCGCTTTGCCTTCGGATCTGTTACCGCACCAATAATAGTCTCCGCTGCTCACATGGGATACCGTCCCAGTTGGGAACCTATGAATTGTATAAATATTATCACACTATTTTTTTTATATACTACTAGCTGTCCCGGCAGACGTCGTCCTGCCCGGTAAAAAATAGGGGTTGATCGTAGAGGGTTGAAAATCTAGGGTTGTATGTATTTTTGTATGTACAATACAATACATAAAAAAATTGAAATTAAAAATTTTGTCTAAAAAATAAATAAAAAAATTTAGGGGTGGACTACCCCTAACATTTAGGGGGATGAAAAATAGATGTTGGCCGATTCTCATAGATACCGGATAAGCACAAAAAATTTCATCAAAATCGGTCAAGCCGTTTCGGAGGAGTATGGCAACGAAAACTATGACACGAGAATTTTATATATTAGAAGATTACAAATGTTCAGTTTTGAAGCCCGAAAGTAAAAAAAATCTCTATGCCAAAATTTCATCATTCTGGCGTTTTTTTTTTTTTTTTTTTTATTGCAGGAGATCAGCAGACAGGCAGACGGACCACTTGATGGACAGCGGTTACCATCGCCTATGGACATTTGCAACACCAAAAGTGCTACGAATGCGCTGCTGCTCTCTTTAGGAAGCCTGGAACCTGGTCACTAATGCCGGAACACAACACAAGGTTGTTATGGCGACATACTCTAGACCAGGGGTGGTAGCCATCCAGTCGGGCAAATGCCCTACCACCTGGCTGTGGTTGTTTTGTCGCCTCTTACGACAGGCCGCCGGGCCGCAGGAAATTGTATTCTTTCTCCGTTCCTGCACAGATAGAAATGGCGTGATGGAGTAACAAACATCCATACAAACTTATAATATAGATTACGTTTCTAAATTCTCGTAGATCTTTATCCATGCGGGAACGGAGAAAGAATACAATTTCCTACGTCGGGACGGCCTATTGTAAAAGGCGACAATACAACCCACAGCCAGGTAGGGTATTTTCCTGTCTGGATGGCTACCACCTCTGATCAAGAGTATGCCGCCATAACAACCTTGAGTTGTTCCGGCCTCCCTTTAAAGAGCGGCAGCACATCGGTAGCACCTTTGGTGTTACAAATGTCCAGAGGCGACGCTAGCTGATTTTCATCAGGTGTGCCGTCTGCCTGTCTTCTGTACTCATGCAATAAAATTAAAAATAAGAAAAAGATAAATTAGGAAAACACTACATTTTTTTACTTTTAAGAATCCCTTCATTGTGAGTAGACTAAACATTATTTTTGAGACGTACTGGCAGGATTATCTAAAATTGTGGTACATATAATATTCTCTTGATATCAAAATGCGATGCTTGCCTACGGGTAACTAGAACGCGTATTGCTCAACAATAGATTTAAGGGAAAAACGGCTCGGAGAATACTTTCTTTGAGAAGCGAAATCGCAATAGTTGTCATGTCTACATTCAATGCATCGATATATAAAAATCATCTTCCGTACATTTAAGCCCATAAAACTCGACAAATAATCACTTAACAATAAACAACTGGAATGTATACTGGGATACATAGTAGAAGTGAAACTTCAAAAAATGAGTGGCAAAACATGCTGGTCAGTTAATAAATGTAATATGTTCTGGTACACGCCGGCCGCTACCGCGGCGCGGCTCGTGAAATTTGATTTATAGGAAGCCAGCCACTCGATGCGACCTTCAGCCGCGTCTCCCAACCCATTTTGTCCGCTAATTTAAAAGTCCGATTGGTCTAAGTGCTCGGAGAAAATTGTTTAATTAAATGACTACGCCTACCACCTGGTGTCACTAAGCAGCATTTTTGTTTGAATCTCAACTCCGATCGTCAACATTTTCTAAATACGACTGATCTCATAACTCAATTTACGCGGTCATACTGTTTGTCGATTTCTAATTTATTGTTTTCTCGTCTTAATTGAGTATTTATTTATTTTTCTTTATTTTTTTTTAGGAAGGCTTACAGTCTAATATTACAAAATATAGAAATAATAGTATAGTACAGAACATTATTGATCTTAGTTATTTTAGGATTTTCATAAACCTAACTATATTTTACAATACGTTTTCTATTTGATTTCCAGTAATTTGCTGCCATATCTTCAGAAGTCAAAGTCTAATAGTAATGAAATGAAAAAAGAATGATCAAAATTGGTTCATAATCAAGTTATGAATGACATACCACAAAAACTACCCATTTTTACCAGATTTTAACGAATCTTGTGCTTTATTTTCGAAACCCAAATTCCAATAACAATGAAATTTATACTTACTACTATTACGACGAAGATAGTTTAAATATCAAAATTGGTCCAGCAACACAAAAGTTACAGACATCAATCACTATGTTTTCTTCTTGATTTTATGGATTTTCTTTGGAACTCAAGATCTATAATACAAACTAAATATATATGGGATCATTCTGAAACTATAATTATTCAAACGCAAAAATAATGACCAAAACCGGTTCAGAAACAAAAAAATATGGCTGATTTCAAGGATTTTTTCTGCTACATCTTCGGAACCCAAAGTCTGCTAGCAACAAATTTGTATGGGACAATTTTGAGGCTTTGCTAAATAGAATGCAAAAGAATAATAAAAACAGGTTCAGAAAAAACAAAATTATGACTGAATATACACAAAAAAATACACGATGAATTAAGAACCTCCTCCTTTTTTGAAGTCGTTTAAAAATTTGCTATCGATCAGTGATAAAATCACTATCGAATTTGATTTTCTTTCAATCTGGTCATTTTAAAATATTCCCAGAAAAATTCCCATCAAATCGTTTAGATAGTGTATTCCAGTAGGGTTTTTTTAATAGCTTCAATTACAGACAAGGCATTTTTAAAATTTTATAATATTATAGATTATTCACTAAAACCAAACCATATTTGTACTTTTGTTTTGTATTCTAACTATTCGTCCTGTCGACTTAACTTTGACAATTTGAAACAGAACAATAACATTAGACCTGGATACAATGTAGTTTTATCAAAAATGGTGGCAAGTATTCTAAACTAGCGAGATCGGCAGACGTTGTGCTGTCCCGAAAAAACAAAATTTCATCAAAATTCAATAATCCGCTTTTTAGTTCTTGGCAGACGAACGAACAGCAGTTGATTTTACAACAGGAATAAATAAAGTTATATCCAGATCCAATCATCCATTCCCTATTCATTTTTCAGAATGCATATTGGTAAACAGATACTGGATCGTACCGTATTTGAAAATAATATTGAAGTAATAACTTCTTATGGGGTAAACGGCTTCGTTACGTTACACGTTACGGTGCTCGTCGGTCAAGCCAGACCGACTTTCTCTCACGTAAGTTATCACTTCTGACCGGCGTCCCGAGATACACACTTTTGTTTTTTCTTTTAAATTATCTAACTTGTCTGGATCATTTTTTTAAATTGAAATGCCAGAATTTTACTCTCATTTTTTGTGTACCCAAAAAAATATTATCATTATTGACTAACTGGTATGCAACGTCATATCACTAAAAAATACCAATTACCAATTTGATTGCCACGTACTACACACATACACGCCAGTTGTCAAACTAATCTCGCTTCTTAACCAATTCAAATGTAAATCAGGCTTGAAAACAAATCTAAACTTGAAATGACAATCCATAAATATGATAACAAGACAACTGAGAACAATGGCTGAAACTGTCAAATGCATCGCTCAGCCTGCGGTAGCGCAAACCAATATTAATAGAGATAATAATTCACTCAATATTGTTAACACGTATTAATTTAATAATTCATATTTTTTTCAATTTCTAGATTCTAAATTATAATTATAAAATACGCTATAATAATACTGTCCTGTTCGAAATAGTTTGAAATTGCCTAAGGGCCGCTTGCGTAAGGTTGCTTAAATTTATTTAAGAAACACAAATCATATTTAACACTCGTAAATAACTAGTCTGGCCATAAATACTGTTACATAAAAACTTTTCTTTTTTTTTCAACTTTTTCATTGTTTTGAATTTGAAGCACGTATACTATTTTAAAAACTTCTTTCGATTTTGCGCCATTTCACATCTTTTTTTCGTGTTCATTATCAACATACAATCTGGAATGGGGTATTAAAGAAAATAGGACTGCAGTGATCGCCTTGCACAAAGTGGGTATGGAGCCGTCGGTCATATTCCAGACACTTCAAAAGCTTGGTATCAGCCGTATGTTCGTATATCGTACTATCAAGAGATACTACAACACTTCTTCTGTCGCAGACCAGAAAAGATCGTAGCGGCCGCGTGCTATTAGAACTACAAAGGCTGTTAATGCAGTTAAAGCCAGAATTCGTCGAAACCCCATTATGAAGCAAAAAATCTATCGCAAGAAATGAAGACTCCCGCTAGGACTCTGTCGCGTATTATAAAACAAGACCTGGAGCTCGGTGCTTATCATTGATATACAGGACATACCCTAAATCAACCTTTACAATTAAAGAGAGTGGATCGATCAAAACGCCTTCTGTCGCGATACGCAGGTGAAAGGCACAGAAATATCCTCTTTACCGATGAAAAATTTACAATAAACAAAATGATAAAGCGTATGCTCACACTTCTAAAGAAGCTGCTCAAGTGATCGGAAAGGTACAACGTGATCATCATCCTGCGTCAGTGACGGGTGGGGCGTCTATCAAGGAGTCACAAAACTAAATTTTTATGAAAAAGAGTGAAAACTTCAGCCAAGTTCTATCAAGATACAGTTTTGGATCATGTTGCGGAACCTCTCAGCAATACACTTTTTAAAAATATACCTTGGACTTTCCAGCAGTGCTCTACACCTGGTCACAAGGCACGAACTACGAGCTGAAGACTGCCCTCATCTAGCCCAGACCTCAATCGTTTAGACTCCAAATTATGGCCAGTTTCAGAGGACACGGCCTGCTCTAAACGACATGGTGACATTGAGTCTCTTAAAAAATCTTTAGAGCAAGCAGTGGCGAAATTTCCCTTGAAAACAGTGCGTACATCCATAGATTCGTGGCCAAACAGATTAAAGACCTGTATAAAAGCCAAAGGTGGCCATTTCGAATAGAATATATTTTTATTTTTTGCTGAGACTTTAATAAATATATGCCTGTCTGCTGAACTCCTGCAATAAAAAAAAATTATAAAAAAGTATACTCGTAAATTTTAATAATATTACATTATTTCATTTTTTTTTAAATGCATGTTCATTTGTAACAGAACTTATGGCTGAACTAGGTACAATTAGCGTCTCGCACAACGCAAAATTTGCCGCTAAATATGTTTAAGGAAATGTCAATACGTTTTGTATAAAACGTATTTAGGCAGTTTCATATGATTAACTAATTTTATTTAATGGATCGTTATGCAAGCGGCCCGAAATGTAAATTAATAAATGTTGGCACCCACAAAAATATGTTGATAAATAGAAACGTCAATCAAATAATTTTATTAGTAAAGGAATGAATTTTTCAGGACAATGGCTGACTCTATTATTGATTTGAAACTGTTATTGTTTCTCTACTTGGTTTCATTACGCTCTCTTTCTGTGTTTTCTATTTATACAGCTGGGATTTTTTGTATGATAGATTAATTATTAAACTTTAATAAAAAACGATATTTAATTTTACAAAAATCTGTGGCTACATGGCTGGCTCTTTGCTGGCCTAAAGCTGTTCTTGAGCTTACTGTGTTTGTTAGTGTACCTTACTTACAATGACAGTTGTCATTAAGCTCAGCCCTATAATTTCCTATATTATGAGAAGATTAAATGAAATTAGATGATTAAATATGTATTGCTTTTAATGGACGTAACATATGTGTGTGTGTATATATATATATATATATATATATATATATATATATATATATATATATATATATATATATATATATTAGGGTGGTCGTTAAAAATTAAATTTCTTGCGACGCCCCCTAAAAAGCTTCCTTTTAATGAAAAAACACTGGGATTATTTTTATAATTTTTTCAGTCAAGATATCACGTGCCTCAAGACGATTCAAGTTAAAACTAAAAATATAAGAAAAATTGAAAGATAAGCTTGAATCACAAAGAATTTTAAACTTTTTCTGAAACTATATTTTGAAATTCATCACTGAGAATGATAATACGGAAGATATTTCATTGTTAAAACTTTTCCAATCTTAAAATAATTATTACTTCTAAGTATGAAGAAGTTTCCTGAAAAAACATGATAACCCATGATACCCAAAAATTAACTTGAATCGTCTTGAGGCACGTGTTGTCTTGACTTGAAAAAATTATAAAAAAAATCCCAGTGTTTTTTCATTAAAAGGAAGCTTTTTAGGGGGCGTCGCAAGAAATTTAATTTTTAACGACCACCCTAATATATATATATATATTCATTTTGTCACTTGTCCGTTGCGATTCATTTTTCCACTTATCTGTTGCCATTCGTTTTTCCACTTGTCCGTTGAAGTTTTTTGTTTAATGTTTTCTTTTTGTTATATAATAAATAAATGAGTCATTACTGAGCACCTTACATTTAATTAAATAAAAATCATTGAGGTAAAACATGTCTAGAGGAACCATTGCTAACAAACAACACCAATATCAAACACGCAAAGCGTTGCTATATTCACTCTCTTCAAAAACTATCAATGTGTGCGTATTTTGGGGATATCCCCAAAAAAAATATTACACTATTTTGTATAATTGTATTTTTTATGTAAATGACAATTTTGAATGATCATTATCATTTAATAGCTTTATGCGTTTGTTATAATTTTAATATTACTCAGAGGTTTTACAGTAAAAAAAATAAAGTATTGCCTACACAAGTTCTGTGTCTTGCAACAAGCCATAGATAATAAGCTACATGCATTAATTAGTTTTAACACATGTACTGGTATTTTTAATTTATAAGTATTAAAATATCTGTAGTGCTTTTTTATAAGTCGTGTACCAATACTAGTGTAATAATTCTAAAAAAGCTATTCTCGTAATGGAAATTTGTTTTTGTGTTTACACAACTAGTCGACTAATGGGTATTAGACTAGTTATACCCCAAAGATTATGCCAAGCTACATGTCAGTGAAATTAGTGGTAATGATGGACTTGCAACTATTCGATGGTTCATACTGCGTAGTGGGCGTTATGTATAATCTAAATAAATAAAAAATTATCCAAGATAAAAACGAAGATTGAGAAACACTGTTTTCTTTGTTAACACTCGTCTCATGTTAACCTGAATGTGGTATATAAGTAGAATACTGAGCCTAGGTCGTCGAAGTCAATAGGTAAGGTTCCCAGAAGGCCTGGCTACGTGACTACTACGTAATACTTGAAATAACATGTCAATTAAAATTTCATTAACAAGAAAATGTATTTATTTATATTACAAGCTCAAGCAAAATCAACAATAGACACAAATAACTTTATTTTTAAGTCCACTTTTTCAGTAATAAGCAATATTGTATACAGTTTAAAAATACTCACGTAACAGTGAAACTTTTGCGAAGAAACAACATTTAATTGATTTCTCTTTGTTTAATTACCGTTGAAGTAATCAGCAACTGAAAATTTTTCTTGCACAATAGCGTGCACGTGACAAAGGTACTGGTGTGCATTGTTCAAACAGTACATTGATACTTATAGAAAGAAACTCATTTATGAGATTTGAGTTTTATTTTTCTTAATTATAGCTAGTATAATTATATATGTAACATAAAATACCCGTCAGTATAATATTGCTACGAGTTACGCAGGTCTCGACTTACAATGCCGTTGGAATTACCATAGAGTTTATTAGCACCATACAAACACATATAAAACAGATAAAAATATAACTAGAGACTACTAGTACAAACTGCACGATTTCATAACACGCGCAAAGTCCGTCACTTTATCGCTTATTTCATCTACGTCTTGCTCGTAGCGTAATCCTCGCTTGACTGCCCCACCCCTCCCATTCGGGCATCGTTTTATACTAAACTTTATGATACAACAAAGGACCGCGTTGACTGAGGTTTCTGAGAAAACGTAATTTGCACACCTGGTTAATTATTCCTGCGAACGGCCAACAAGGTCGAAAGCAATAACAAAAGGTTATTGTCAAATTGCAAATTTTAAACACAAAGTAAACAAAAGAAGACGACCACAAAATAATCTAAATGTTATTAGTTCAAATGGCATAAGGTTATAAAATATGTTTTTACAGGTACGCAAGTGTGAATTTGTTTTTGTCAGCGCCTAGGTCGTAACAATAATATTTAAGAGCTTAGCTCATGACGATGGAGCCTCCTCCAATCCTCTCTATTCACTTATTTATACAACACTATACCTGTTAGCGTCTTGCACAACGCAAAATATGCTGCTAGATGTGTTTAAAGAACTGACAATACGTTTTGTGTAATTAATTAATTTTATTTAAGGGCCATCATTATGCAAGCGACCCATCGATCGCTAATTAATAAGTATTATTAATGATCAATGAAGCGGCTCTTAGAATGTTGCACATGAATTAAACAATATATTTTTGTTGTACAGGCCAAATTAGCCGGACATCAAACGTGTGAGAATTTGATGGCAAACGTCAATCTGTCGTCCGCAGTGCCCGATGTCATCCATAGCAAAGCGGAGTGCGTCGATAAGTACGCACAATTCCAATACGAACCAGGTAAGGAACACTTAATGCTCTTAGACACCCTTTTTTGAACAAAGTATAATCCATCATGAACACCCTACTGGCCAGAGAGATACCAATTAACGTGGTTTTAGACTCCAGACCCCCTAGGGGGTCGCGACCCATACGTTGAAAAACACTGCTCTACAAAAAAGATATCCTATAATATTATATATAATATAATATTATATATACAAATTTTCAACAATAACAGACAGTCTTAGGTCCTGCAAGAAATGTCAAAGACGAACAATAGCTTCGCCGGAAGATCTTCCTTTAAGACCGAGTAGTATCTACCCTCCATCCATCCTCCATACTATTCGGGGCACACACCTTACACACCATACGACCCGACTCTTAAAAATTTCAAGTGAAAACATACAATATTTTTTGATACTTGCGAAACGTTATTTATTATTTTAGTCGCTTTTAAAAGCAAAGGACTTTACGGCTTTCTTTTGTAAAAAACAAGTCTGAAGTAAACAATCCACTATTGTTTAGGTATAAAAGTTACAAAAACAAGCATAAAGTTAATATTAGCTAATTTAATAACGCTCTTGAGTTTCACGTTCATGTTTCAAAAGAAATGTATTCATGACATGTGAAAATTGATACAATTTAATAATGATCTTATAATAACTAGATACGCAGTTTACGGCACTGACGTGTTGCCACTTCGAAGATGCCTGCAGGCATATCTGGCCTCAGTTGTGAGTTAGACATTAAGCGAGTGTGACGTATCCGCGACGGGCGTAAAAAGTATTCAAAATGGTAAAATGTACTGTTAAAAGTTGTGTATCACGTCCGAAAATAATAATAAAGCAAGTGACGTTAGCTTTCACAAGAAAGTTTGCTTAATTTTGATCGCATTATTTAAAATAACAATAGAAAACATATAATATATCGTGCATTTTTTTGTCATCGATGTTACCAGTAAAACGAATTAAAATTTTAACGATTTTATTTTTAATAATTTTTTTGGAGTGTAGTTCATGAAAAAGTGAATGACAGAAGCGTGCGCCAGTAAATTTTGTGTGCTTTAATAATAAAATTTCGACAACGACTCTAATATGCTTATTAATTTTTTTATGATACTACATAGTCAATAATTATCATAAAATAGTGTTAGGTTAGACAGCAGTTAGAATGATCCTTATTTGTTTGTCTAAGTCAAAAGTGGCGGTCATTCTACTATCAGAGGGAGGCCATCTTCACAGATTTATATGACGAACATGACAAGTATCGATATAAAGTGGAACCTTACGCTATGTCTTACTAGTATATCTAGATACGTAGCGATTCTCCAAAATAGACGATTTTAGGCACTCAACGTGAATTGAACCTTTGCACATGTTTTATTAAAATGTATTGTTATAGTAAGATATGAAGCAAGCCGTGAAAACCAAATCAAACCTTTTTGCTAAAAATATTTTTTTAAAACATCGATATACAGACTCTTATAATAATTATGTACTAAGTATTATATTGTAAGTTTTATATTCTATAAAAAGGAAGTAAAAAAAACGTTCAATCTGGGGATATTTCTGACTACTGGCAACTCTGTCCGTTTTCACGAAAGCAATGCCTTTCATTTTAACGTATTTGGTTGGACTATGGAAGAAACGAGACAAATATAGTTTACTTTGGCTAACTGTTGGCATTACATTAGATTTCAAAGCTACGTCTTTTAAACTCGCATTTTAAAGAATTATTTGTAAAACGTTACTACTCTAGTATATATAAGCTCACTGCAATTTACACACGCTAGAGCGTTGAAGGAAAACATCCTGAGCAAGCTTGCGTATCGAGATTATGTCTCAAACCGACCAATTCTATATTTACCCGTCTAGATGGCTACCACTCTTGGCTTAGAATATGCCGATATAACAACCTTGACTTGTGTTCCGGCATTGGTGGCCAGGTCCCAGCCTAGCCTTAGAAAGTGGCAGCACATAGGCGATGGTAACCGCTTTCCATCAGGTGGGCCGTCTGCCTGTATGCTGAACCCATACAATAAGAAGTCTGGACTCTGCGTGTGTGTGTTACGAGTTGCAGGACTCGAATTAAAATGCCGTTAGAATTACTATAGAGTTTTATTTGAGCTATACAAACGCATTTAACACAGGTACAAATATAACTGAACACAACCAGTCCAAACGTAATTCACGATTCAATACCACGCAAAGTCCGTCATTAAATAGATTACCGAATGTACCCAAGTCTTGCTCCGTTTGTGGTTATCGCCCGACTGCCTCATCTCTCAATTAGGGCATTGCTTTATACTGTACAAATACAATATGTCTTCTCGGCCACGTAGACTGAATTTCCTAGAATAACACCTGGCTAATAACTACCATAAAAGATAACAATACACAATGGGCTGTTTTTCTAATCACAAATTTTAAACACAAAGTAAACAAAAGAACATTTCAGTTCATTCTTTTCAATCATTGTTATGGTGTTCGCTCAAAATAATATATTAACTCCAAGTTCTGGTACTATGCTCCTGATTCTGTACAATATGATTTCTTAAATTGCATATACCAAGACTTAGGGCCGCTTTCATAACGTTCCTTAAATTCATTTAAGAAACACTAAACGCATTTAACAACCTTTTTTAAGACTAGCGTCTTGCACAACGCAAAATTTGCCGCTAAATATGTTTAAAGAACTGTCAATACATTTTGTATAAAACGTATTTAAGCAGTTTAATATGACTAACTTATTTTATTTCAAGGCGATCGTTATGCAAGCGACCCTTAGTGTAACGACACACCCGCCGAAGGTATAGTGCCAACACTTTGGCGACTGAATTATGGGTCGACATGACACAGCAAACACGCCGAATATTTGAGATTACGCGGCGTATAGTTCAACGCGTTAAGCGGTGGCAAAATAACTTGCACATCGCAAAATAGCAGGGTACATTACCTCAGACATCTTATTGTATTTTTTTTATCTTGCCAAGCTTGTAAGATTGGAGATATTTTGCAGCATAAAATTTTAGTACATCATGTCATTATTATAACTATTATAATATTTGTCTTTATTTTTAATGCGTCTTTGTCTTATTTAGTATGCACTATTTCCTATTACAATTACATAATTAGGCATCATAATAAACTTAAAAATGTTAACTGTAAAACGACTTTGTTCAAAAAAGTATTTTTGCCATGGGTATATTAATTTTTAATAAATTAGCAAATGATTTAAAAATGATTAAAAACATTAATTCATTTAAAAATTAACTGCGAGAACTCTTGATCCTAAAAGCATATTACACAGTAGACGAATACCTACATGTATGACATATTGTAAATAATATATATTTTTTTAAAAGTGTTGCGGTGCTTTATATCCTGTTAAGTGATCTTTTGTTATTATTCCTCTTGACATTAATTACTTGTATTTTATCGATAATTGACTTTTTTTAATTAGAATATTTATGTTGATTTAATGTTGAATTTGATTTCATTAATTTTGTACACCACTATGTGGTAGAATGTACTGTGCATCTACAATCATGTAACACCTGTATAAGCTACATTCTTACAAATAAAGATTGATTGATTGATTGATAATTCTTCGAAAAGTAATCCAGTAACATACTTCTGTATAAAACTTATGAAAAATGAACTTGAGATATAAATAGAATAAGGAATATAAAGAAAAACAATTTTTAGCTAGACGTGTTGCTGGGGAGTCTCTTACCGCTTCTTCTCCTTAACAAAGCGGTGTAAGTAGAAAAGAAAGTAAAATTAAATATTAAATAATATGTATGATCTTCAAAAAGTGTTTTCCAGTGTCACTTATTTGGAAAAAAAGCTTTTGAATTATTATATAAACCTACGTATACCTTGAAAATATTAATATTACCAGTGATGGCAATATGAAGGGGTGAAATTATGTACGTTTGGAACATTAAAAGTGTCAGAACATCAACAAAACACGGTTTAGCTTTTTCGCTAAACTTACGGTAGCGTCACGCGTCTTATAACCTGTTATTTGCTATTCAAAATAAATTGAAGACGTGAGTGGATGAAGGTGATATGTCGCATATTCGGTTTTTTGCTTTTTTTGCGTAGATGAAGGTTATAAGTCGATACCAAATGAATACAGACCCTAGACCATAGATATAAGGCATATTAAAAAAAATAAAGAGTTGAAAAAGGTGTTAAGTTCAGTTCAGTTTAAAATAAAAGTAAAACTTTTATCTCGATTTACTCAGAATTGGATTTATGCGACTTATCACCTTCATCCACTCATGTCTTTAATTGAACGCGTTCTCATGCAAACAGCCGCTCGACAAAAGACGTTACTTCATTTTGGGTGATTTGTCATAGAACTTAAAAAGTACTGTGAGTGTATTTAAACGAACTATTAGCACCGGATTTACCAATTGGCTGAGTAGGCTGCAGCCTAGGGCGGCCGATTTTGAAGGGGCGTCAAATTTGAGACCAATATTTTTTTGTCTTACTTAAATTCTAAGACTTAATAAGTAATATGTTTTACCATTAAGATATTTTCTATAATTTAAAAATTCTTTTGGCTATGGTCGAAACAAAGCCATCAATCCCCTGTTGTGTAGCTAAGACGATAGTGCAGAAATCATAAAGATTTCATTGACAAGATAAAAGTAATTAATAGGACTGTCAATTAGTGTATCGATTTCTAGGGTATTAAAGTTGGTAGAGGTGACAAAATTTGAGTAGCCTACAGGCGGCAAATGTCTAAATCCGCCACTGGCACCGTACTTTCGGCAGGAGTGTCGCTGTCCTAACGGTTTTAACGTGAGAGTGCATTTAAATAAAATTATGCACGCTTCCATATTAAACTGTAATAAATTCAAGTATAATATTACATGAGAACTAATAACTACGTAACTATTATAACGCTTTCAACACTTTTCGTTCCTCAAGGCGTATTCTACTTGCAAGTATGCAATATTATAGTCAAGTTTTTACATTTTACGAACATTGTACATCATTTTAGTTTAATATTAAAACAACATTTTCTCCTTGGGTTTGTAGGTTTCGAAGAATTCTCTATATATCGGAACAGAGACAGGAGTGGTACCTGGTATTCCACAATTAGTAAGAGCATTCTCAACATACTCTTGATCCATCTCCTTAGATTTGCATAAATCTGTCAAGAATTCATACCACTCGTCCCAACTTATTTCGGTTTTGCTGAAAAGCATTTATCAAAATTAATTTCACTTGCTTCAAAAGGTATATGTATACCATGAAGCGGGCATTTTGTAATTGTAAGAAACGTCGAACTTGTAATTCAAAGGACCTAATGATAAATACCCATAACGCGATCTAGCAAAAGGTGTAATAAGCCCTTTTTTGACTAGGGGAAATCCCATTGAGGACTAGGCCGCGATAAGAGCAGAACTTTGGGGGGATAATTCGCAACCTAGTGTGGGATTCGCAAGATCGGGGGTGGCACTAGCATGCCCAGTCAGAACTGGTGCCATGCTATTCCACTCCCCGGTTAGGGATACCCACTAAAACCCCTGGGTGTTCCGTCCTTCGCCTGATGCCAGGGCTACGGATTTATGACCTAGCTTCTCCGCCACCCTGGCAGGCAGGGGCCTCTCAAGGCCACTTCCAACGCCGGGGGACTTTCTTTAAATCCTGCGACAAAGGTTGAATAACCTAACCTACACACTAAATACATGTCGCTGTCATTATCGTTCCCATGACAATGTATTTATTAGTGAATTGCAACAGTGGCGCCAGCAAAACGAGATCGGAAGGCCATCTTTCCGACTATACTCGTATATCCCTCGGCAACAGCGCATTTTTCTAAATGAAAGGTACTCTATGGCCTACTCTATACGCTTGACAACGTGTATAACCTGGCAATAACGTCTAGAACGAGATCTTTTTTTTGTGTTCCGGCAATAGTCTTTTTTTTTTTTTTGAGGCGAGGGAAAATGACTTACCGATTTACGCACTCTCTGGGTCGTCACTAGGAAACGGCACGAATCCACGGGGGGCGGTAACGCTAGCAATTGTATGCTTTATTTTGCGCTCCGTCCGCTATGGACTACACAGAGAAGTGATTTCATCTGTAGTCAAGGTCAGTGAATCATAAACAAAGCGACTTTATCCATGTTATTTTAATTTTAATATTGACCCGTAGCACGAATCCGCTAAAAATAACTAAATAAGCGTGAAATAATAATATTGTTATATTATTGTTACGGGTTACGCTGGACTCGAATTAAAATGCGGTTGGAATTACTATAGAGTTTATTAGAACTGTACAAACACGTATAAAACAGGTACTAATATAACTAGACAGAACTAGTATAAACTGCACGATTCAATAACACGCGCAAAGTCCGTGACTATAACGCTAATCGAATGTACGTCTTACTCGTATCGTAATCTTCGCTTGACTGCCCCTCTCCGCATTGGGCCATTGCTTTATAATGCACTAATCCATACCTGGCAAGCTTCGACGCAATTCAATAACAACAAGGATTAGTTTGACACTAATGACGGCCATGAAACAAGTACAATAACAAAAGAATGTTTTTCATAATTACAAATTATTAACACAAAGTAAACAAAAGAATTCCTAAATCCGGGAAGGTAATAAACTGCGATTTACGACGGCAGGTGAGCGTTTACCTTTGTCGTGTCCTTTCACGTGAGCAATGATTTTAGAGTGTACCAAGGATGTCTAGTGGATTTCGTAACAAAAATATTTTCGTTACAATTCGACGATATTTACCAAAGATAGCCGACATGATAGGTTTATAATGGTTACTTAGGTTATTTAAATCTAACAATTGTTCTGTTAACTATCACAAAGCTCTTGCGTACAAAATTGTAGTCATTATTATTAAAGTAAACATTATAGGATATGTTAACAATGCGTACGTCGTAACTAAAGCAACTTGATACTTGCACGATTATTTCGGACTAAAAATTTCTAGAAGTATCGGAACCAGTTTTTACCTATTGGAATTGCTCAAGTTTATATGAATTTGCGAAAGTGGCGCCCCTATTATTTTCTACGTTATTTTGCCGTCCTACACAAAATTATGTGACGATTTTTTACGTAAGACATGAAAACGTCATAATTATAGAAACTCACATTCGTTTTTACATTATTAGGATTATCGATATTGATAAATGTTATCTTCATATAGATTCTCGCTCTAGCCATTTATAAGAGTAAAAAAATATCCGTACCAAAACTTCCACCAAAGCACACCAGTATCGGTCATGGTTAGTTTTCTGTCATCGATGAGCTTGGCCTGTCTCATCCAGTAGTCGGAGCGGTAGAGCGTAATGGTGGTTCCATCTCTCTTATTGTCCATCAAGCGGGCAAACTCGTAGAACTGACCATCTAAGGTCGCTGGCTCGTCCTCCATTGCTTACTACTAAAACATTTTTCAAATGCGTATATCAAGAGTCTAAAACAATATTAATATTTTTAACGACGGATTATTCTCATATCGACGTTTGAGATTTTAGATTACAGATTACAGACTATTATCCCCGCAAATTGCTATTGCGCCTGGCCGCCATTTTGGTGACGTAACCGTAGCTGAACACTCAGTACCGTTAGCATCACTGGTCGGCGAGTACGCGTACATATCGAGTTGCGGATGACGTCATGTGAAGGTTAATTTGACAAGGTTCCAGTGCATTAGCAATTTGCGGGGATAATACTGAACCATTACATGAATAGTGGTTACCATGGCCTCTGGACATTTGTAGATAAATAAAACTGAGCGATGCGGTCGCTTTGTCTGGTGCTATAAGGGAAAATTGACAACAAATATGTATACAAATATACATACATGGCACTTGATAAGATAATATATATAAGTATCGACCTAAAGCCCACAATGCACATGCACTTCCTCACAACACCAGCATATAACAGATACACTCTACTTTAGTATAAGTATAGTATTAAAATAAGAATAAATTAATATAATAAGTTATTCGTAAGGTATGTACCACCTCAACACAAAATCACTAAATTAATGTCACACACAAGAACCATAACTAATAAGCGTGTTAAATTCTAAAAACAATTAAATCTAGAAATTAAGAAGGGCACGGAACTCGAGCCCGTAGAGTTGTTAAAATACATGGTGTACTTCCATTATATTATAATAGATTACATCCGTGCAGGAACGGAGAAAGCATACAATTTCCTGCAGCCGGGCGGCCTGTCGTGCCAGTGGTAGGGTATTTGCTCGTCCAGATGGCTAACACCCCTGGTTTAGAATATGCCACCATAACAACTTTAACTTGTGTTCGGGCTTTAGTGGCCAGAGTCCAGCTTCTTTAAGGGAGCAGCAGCGCATTTGTAACATCTTTGGTGTTGCAAATGTCCATAGGCGGTGGTAACCGCTTTCCATCATGTGGACGGGGTGCATGTCTGCTGAACTTGTGCAATACAAAAAAAGATTAGGGTTTAACGTGTGCATCTGTGTAACTTCCAAACAAATTGATCAATGTTGAAAAACTTCGTTTAAAAACCGACTTCAAAAATAAAAAGTATAAAATAACGTAATAAAGATTTTGACTAAGAATTTATTTTGTTTATTAAGAGATAAAATAATATAAAATTTTCTACATCTTGAAGTTGGTGTCAAGTTCCAAGTAAGAAAGAAATATGTTCATAAAATGAAAACTACGAGGCCAAATTATGTTAAATTTTTAGGGGACCAAATGGCAACTGTTCCGCATCAAACTAAAGAAGAATCATGTTAATCGGATCAAGCGGTGTACATACATAAAAAAAATACCGATCAAGTTGAGAACCTCTTCCATTTTCAAGTCGGTTAAAAAATAACTCTGTATGTCGCTGTTTCTAAAAGAATGGAATTTTTGGTTCCTATATAAGAATTCAGTTTACTTTTAAGACATTTCGTTACTCGTAAAATCCCTTTATAGCGAGGTCAAGTTCGAATGCTTCAGAAGGGTCGTTGAGTGCCGATCTGCTGACACTACACAGCCCCCAGGCCTGCCGAATACGCTCAGACCACCCGTCTTTTACATTTTTCTCGTTATAATTTTTTTAAAAAATCAACCAGAGGTATGTCAGACTACAAAGTACGGAGGGTTCCGTAAGGATAACATCTCTTTTATGGTTTTTCAATTTGGCTATAGAACCACAAAAATCAGGATTTAGTTCCCTCTGGATAACACTCAGTACAACATAGTTAAGGAAAAAAAGAAAAAATCGGCAAGGGATTATGATTTTTATATAATTACTAGCTGTCCCGGCAGACGTCGTCCTGCCCAGTAAAAAATAGGGGTTGATCGTAGAGGGTTGAAAATCTAGGGTTGTATGTATTTTTGTATGTTGTATCATAAAACAATAGAAATTAAAAATATTGTTTAAAAAATAAATAAAAAAATTCGGGGTGGACTACCCCTAACATTTAGGGGGATGAAAAATAGATGTTGGCCGATTCTCATAGATACCGGATAAGCACAAAAAATTTCATCAAAATCGGTCAAGCCGTTTCGGAGGAGTATGGCAACGAAAACTGTGACACGAGAATTTTATATATTAGATATACCTGCACACTAAATAAATAATATTATTAATATATACACATACGAAACAACATATTATGGTACTAATACTACAAACGCGAAGATTTGTAACAATGTATGGTTATATGTTTGTTTGTTACTCTGTCACGCAAAGACGATGACACTTTACAATAATACAACTTATACATCAGAATAACACATAAGCTATAATTTATAAAGATATAATGTGAATTATTCAAAATATAGGGTTCAACCAGTATTACGTATATTATAATACACTCACACACTAGGTTAGGTGGGATCTATTGAAATTCTCAAACTTGTAAAGCTTTAGCGCAAAAACCATGACTTCTATGAAAGAAAATAAACAATACGATTGTCTTGCACAAAAGTGGGTCATAAAAACAAAAGAGACTATAGACTATATAAATAATAGTTTATTAGGTATCTTTCAATATGAGGACAAGTAGCTCTAGCAAAAATATAATTGACCAATTAAGGAAGCTAATTAAAAATAATTACAGATAAGGTAAATACCAAAGGAAGAATGAAACAGGTGTTTACCTACAATTCTCTAAATAGGATGCTCGGAACAATGGAGACATAAATTTATATCCGGTAGTTAAGTTGCCTTTCTTTATGCTTCGTACTTGTCGACTACTGAGCTCAGAAAATCAAATTTTCACTAACGCTGATACCATGTGCAGTTTTAGCATATTCATATATTTTCTGATGTACATGCAAAATCATATTACAAATTTCGTCGAATTATTGCATCCCACATTGCTAATTAGCTTTTTTTAAGTTTCTTATGCCTCCTCTTCACAATCGGCGATCACAGACGATTACACGCGAGTACGATCGTATAGTCTGTAGTCGCCCATCATCGTCTTTAATTACCATCGTGATCGCGGCGATCGGTGACTTGTCGGTTTTTCGGCCACGCATCAAAGAGAATTCGCGTCTAGTTACATCCTTTGTATTAGTGCAAGTAATTGTTGGTAAACCAAATAAATAGCCAGGTGGTAGGGCATTTGCCCGACTGAATGCCTATCACCCCTGGTCTAAAGTATATCGCTATAACAACCTTGAGTTGTGTTCCGACATTAGTGAACAGGTTCCAGTCTTCCTTAAAAGAGCAGCACCGCATTTGTAGCACGTTTGGTGTTGCAAATGTCCATAGGCGATGGTAACCGCTGTGCATCAAGTGGGCCGTCTGTCTGTCTAAGTTCCCGAATGTCTCTCACTTGCCGTGCAGTAAAAAAAATAATGTCTCTGTGGTCCGCTTCGCTTTTCTTTGAAGTTTTAAGATAATACCTGAATTTTTCAAATTTATAAATTAATATTTAATTGCAAAAAAATATATTTAAGACTTGCGTTCATTAAAGTAGCGACGCGCGCATGTCGAAACTGCCGCGCGGAATTTCAACGTTAGATACAAATTATAAATATTGGTGCTACGATTTCGGGAGTCGAGAAGTTTTTTTACCAAAATTTCCTGCTCTTTCAGAATCTTTTATAATATTTTAGATATCTCTCATACTTTTTGAGATTTTCCCAAAAAGCTGAACGGCTATTTTTTTTTCAAAATTTTTGTTAATAACAATTGTAATATTTATTGGGAGAAAAATCCAAAAAACTACTTTTTCTAGATACTATTCCAGATTGAATGAGCCATCAACCATATTTTTAAGAGACTGGTAACTATTATTCGCAGAAAATAAACTTCTCGACTAGACTATCACTTCTCACCCCGTAAACAGCACGGAGTCCCTACTATCCCTTTTTTTTTTTTTTTTGGCCAGGGGAAATCCGTTTGAGGACTAGGACCGCGACAGGCGCAGAAGCCTGGGGGATGCTCGCGACCTTGGTGAGACAGTGTGGGATTCGCCAGATCGGGGGTGGCACTAGCGTGCCCGGTCAGAACCGGTGCCACGCTATTGCCACTCCCCAGTAAGGGATACCCACTAAAACCCCTGGGTGTTCCGTCCTGCGCCTTATGCCAGGGCTACGGGGTCCCTACTATCCCTATGACAACCAAGCCTGTCTCTTGTCTTTCTCACACAATAAGCTTTCTCTCACTCAATAAAGTTCAGAGCCTAAACCGTTTTCGGTTATTTTTATTGATTGTGCGTCGATTGCAGCAGTGACGCTTATACCATTCCTATTTTATTTTCCATACATTTTGAAGATTAGACACAAGATTATTTTCTGAAAGCACTATAAATATTTATCCACATATAATGTGACTATTATTATTAATTACTAATATATGTTTGCTGTCTAATATTGGTAAATCCGTAGTTACCTTCTATATCATATAAATAAAAATCAATGTTTCATATACGTAAAACAAAAAACATCAATAATTCATTGCTGATAAAAAAAAAGGTTGATATCGAATTCTAAATTTCTTGTATATTGAAACTCTTTAGTCTTTAGATACTTCAACAAACTCACATATACATAGGGGTTTACTTCAAATCAAACGTTAAAATAATCTTGTCTGTATATTGAAGCTATTAAAAAAATCCAATTGGGATCGAATTGGTTGATTGATGGAAAACGAAAATAATTTATTTTCATAAATATATGTTAACTTTTATAAGGGTTTCATTATTCTACAGACATTTTTGACTTAAATGCTGAAAAAGCTAATATCATGGGCATTCTAGTGTAATTTTTCAGGAAAACGGATTCACTTTTTAGTGTTTTTTACTCTTATACTTCAATACCGGAAAGTTCTAATATTTTATTGGGAATTATACGCCTAGAAATAGGATGAAAACTGGCCGTGTTATTCTTATTACAACACAGTTTGATACTTTGTGTCATTTTTATACGTTATATATTTGGACTCTAGATATTTCCCGGGATTTTCTTCCACTTCCAAACCACTAGATTAACTTTGACGCAATGTTCGCAAATCACAAAACAGTGATTTGCGAACATTGCGTCTGTATTTATTAGAAATCCTTAGTGAGATCGTAGTTGAAAACATCTTTAGTAACATTACTAATATCAGGGTTTTATGGATAAATCTAAGTTTCATGCATTGTCATAATAAAAATCCATTCATTTTTAAAGTATTTATCATTACTATTTAACTACTGTGAGTGAAGTCGAGGGCAATAACTAGTTATGTTATGAAAATTAAAAAGATTATTTGAGCTTTCATTTAGTATGCAATCAACTAGATTTGACTCTAATCACATTTAGAATAGAGTTCATTTTTCTAGACTGTTACTTTGTTTTGGCCACCTTGGCTGCTTAGATACATCTGGCTATGACTTGCTGGATGACTTGAATGCGCTCATGTATTTGGCGTTCTTGGTGTGCCGATGTTTTTGGATAATAAGGCTGATGCGAACTATTAGACTACCTTGGTTGTATCGATAGTAATGATCACTTTCGATGTTCTTATCTATTTGACCATCTTAACTGCTACTTTCTTTCCGACGCTGACTATACCTAATTATAAAAGTCGGCCGTAATTGCGTTCTATCAAGTAGGCAGTCAGCATATTTGGGTTTGCGTGTAATAAACTGACATACTAGTCTTATTACTTTGTATAAATAATATGTACCTTTACTGCGTAGTTTATTCTACAATATGTACTTTTCTATGAACTATTTCTCTTTTAGCATCATATTTTTCGTCAATGTAATATTTTTTTAGATGATTGCTGCAATGCCTTTTGTGCATTGATTTTGCCAATGACGTGTGTATAGAAAAGCCAAGTGATTTAGAAAGGAGAAAAATTAGCAGTTTGGCCGGTAAATTAAAAAGAAAAACTGCCAATCTAATACAATATAATAAACATATTTACAACAAACATACTTAACACAAAACATAAGAGCATATATATATACTAGCGGCCCCGGCAGACGTTGTCCTGCTCTGAAAAAATAAAATCTAAGACCCGATCCCAGCGCCACCTACTGGTTCCAATTGTGGATTTAAACCATCCGGGGACCCACTCAAACACACAAAAACAAAATCGCTCTCCGTTGTTAAGAGGATTCTAGAACCCGATCTCAGCGCCACCTACCGGTTCCAACGGTATAAAAACTATCCTATCTTTCAAGTTGGATCAAACTGCACACGGTGTGCAAATTTGATTAAAATCGGTTGAGTAGTTTAGGAGTCAATCGCGGACAAACATCGTGACAGGAGATTTATATATATTAAGATATATATATATATATATATATATATATATATATATATATATATATATATATACATATATATATACATACATACATACATATATATATATATACATGTATATATGCTATACAATCTATTATAAGATAGTTTTATTCACAGTCAAGTTAACAGGAAGAATATCAAAAATGTTCTATAGAACCCAGGCCACACACATAAAGAACTATCACGAATCCTGAATTTTGCTAAAAAAAACAGGGCCAAGTCGTAAACGAATTATGCTAGAAGAATTTTTTTAGGGATATTGCGGAAACGGGTATACCAGGGGCACAAGGGAATAAGTTTGACGAGAATTTAACCCTAGATCATTCCATGGTCAATGTAATACAATAAGACGCAATTTATTTTCAACTAGCTTCTGCCGCGATTTCGTCCGTGTAGTGCGGTTTTTTAACTATTCCACAGGAACTCTTTAATTTTTCGGGATCAAAAGTATCCTATATGTTGACCAGGGATATAAGCTACCACCGTACAAAATTTCATTTAAATCAGCCCAGTCGTATAGGAGATTAGCCGGCACAAACAGACAGGCAAACAGAGAAACAAAAAAAATAAAAAATCCAAATTAATTCTATTTCACTTCTTGCATCTCATGGTACAGAATTCGACCTCTACAAGTTTTTTATTATACGTATAGATTATCAGTGTATTTATAAAGTCGAAGACATTTTGATAAATTCGCAATGAACTGTCAACAATATTTGACAGCGACATTGATAGCGCATGACAATTGCTATGATACTCATATGGAATAATTTATTGGTACATAATTAGGAAGGTTACTTTAGGTTAGTTTTTATCTTGTATTTAAACATAAAACTGTTAATGGTTTTGAATTGATTGAAATAAACAATAAATAGGTTCGTTTAATGTTAATTTAGTATATTTAAAATTCCTATACTACCAGAGTTTATCGACACAGAAACTATACCGGTACTCCTTACCTCTAATCTCTATTGATGAATTCCAAGGAGAACGCCACAGGGTACTATAATAATATTATATTACGTAATGCTTACTTATAATCGTAAAAGTTTGTCATATGGCTAAGTGCAAAAAAATATATTAATTATGAAAAATGAGTAACTACTAGTCGAAAATCTATGGACAAAATTTATTGTTACTATGGAAACAGTTATTCTTTCACTGCCAGTCACTCAGTATACGTACTGCCACAGAATACAGTCGCGGCACGAAAAGGTTCACCAGTTTTCAAATTGATTATTATTTAATATTCCGTGAGTACATGTTACCTTTTCAAACTAAGTCACAGAACAGAATATTCCACTAGAAATATGTTTATTGTCTATTGTCACATAGAAACTTGCTTAAGTTTCTTATACTCAGATCAAAATTGCTTGATTTTTTATCTCGTACAAAAAGATTGTTTACACATGTAAAACCTCTTTACTGGTTTCAATATTTATGATAGGCGTAGTGATTATATTCTCTTTATCTTTAAAATTATTGTTAATCTAGAATCTGTCATTGTCAACATTACAATTTTCGTCTTTCATGTTTCTAAATTTTATAAACGTAACAAGAGGTTACATTTATTTATTTAAGCAGACCAACAGCACACACATTATGGTTTCATTACGTATCATTCAATACAAAGGTTCTGATGTGTGGACCCATTAGAGGAGTGCACAGCATTTACAATTTAAATGTCAATTTCTAGTAATTTAATTAATTAATGTCAATATTATGCATATTTCAAGTACTAATATAATAAAAAGATAATGAATGTAAATGATGTCGTCAAAATTAATAAGGAAAGCAAAAACAATGCAAGAAGAATTAAATTAAAAATAATTATATAACTAAGTACATTTATTAAAGTGTTAGCGGGGATGTTTCTTGTACTCGTGCAATCAAAAGTCGACTTTAAGGTGACGAAGCTTTTCATACCGCAACTGTACATTAATATTAGACCTGGTTTATATGTCCTTTTCACATTGGATGGAATGGAAATAATGGGCAACGCAAATATAAAAGTGAAAATTAATGTATTTCAAAATTATTATATACTTATTAAATGGTTAATACATTAAGAAAAAAAACTTAAGTTATATTATACAACCTGTTCCCACGACTACGTCCTCGTAGAATTTTTTTCGCGGAATCCTAAAAGAAAGTACTTTCTTATAACTTTGTCATTTCTTATAATATCAGCTATCCACCAGTGAACGTGCCGTCAAAATCCATCCAGCCGTTTCAGGGGTTAGCCGGAACATCCAGACAGACAAAAATTCAAAAAATTGCTTCGGAATCCCCAGGTCCGAATTATCCCCCCTGCTTTTTTCACAAGTTTATTTTGACCTTACAAAAAAAATCTATTTTATTATGATGGATTCTAGCTATAATCCTCTAAAGGCCTTAGGGCTCTCTCTCTTTTCTTTCACCATATCCCAAGAAATTGGGGTCGGCACAATATGTCTTTTCCTTCCACATTCTTCTATTCTGACATACATCTTCTGTAACACCACAAATCATCATATCATCCTTCACGTAGTCCACCCATCTTTTTTCCTGGTCTACCTTTACATCTGTACCCATCCATCTTGTAGTTTAACATTATTTTTGTCACGTGAGAAAGGCCTTAAGACTATGAGTAGAATACTGAGCCTAGGTCATTGAAGTCAATGGATAAGGTTCCCAGAAGGTCGCCATACTCATCCGTTGTCCAAGGCAGGCACCAGCCCTTTGCGGGCGTAAAGAGGTCGTTCTTCCTCGTCGCAGATTCATTTGGTGATGACACGTATTAATAAATAAATAAATTCATAAATAAAGTGGAATTTTATACTATGTTTTACATAACAAGTGAGGTGTGTAAGAATGGGCCTCTGTGGCGCTCTGTTGTTCGTGCCTACCCCGCAAAGGACCTGGCGTGAAGTTATGTATGTATGTATGTTTTACATAACACATGTCTCATTGGTGTTAAACCTATTTTTACCCTATAATAGAATTTGTAATGTGATTTTTATTTTTATATGTCAAATTTTTTGTTGGTTTTGTCGAGTGAAAATTATTGAGAGATACATACATATGAATATTCATTGTTGTATTTATTAAGTTGATATCATTGAAATAATACAAAAAGCAGGATATTTTCGGTAAAATAGTTATATCTCTCGCTCAACGACCACAACAACACAATATATTTAGACTCGTGTCAGTTTCACTTACGGTCCTCCAAAGGCAGCCGCTTTAGGCCCTTTGATCACTCGAAGAGTGAATAAGTCGTTTAACTAAACGACCTTAACTAAAGTTCAATTTCAAACTTGGATCATACAGATTGCTTATTGAAAGTTAATCACAATAAAGCGAACAAGTTATACACAACTTTCCTGCTTATGTGTAACCGAGGAAGTGATAACAATCGAGAGGGTGACAATGTCAACAAAACCTTTTACTGGGAACTTTTCACAAGTTTCAGTTATTATATTATTGTGCTTTGTTCTGCGATTTGTGAATGATAACAAATATATGCTCTCATTCGATAAATATCATTGGTCTCTATAGCAACGTAACATAGCATTATGATAAAGAAATTAAATGATACATACATCTACAGAGTATATTAATATTGATAGAGACTTTTCTCTACCAAACAGTTTCGGCTCCTATATAGAGTTTGTTGCTCAGCTGGCTGACAAAGATGAGGCAGTCCTCCACGCCACTTCAGTTGCTGAATCTTTACCAAGCACAATTACGGTCATGCATGGAATACCGCTATCATCTTTGTCTCATGTCTCAGCTAAATACCAGTTCGAGACACTCCAGTCAACTAAGAAAAGAGCCAGGAAGCTGATAGGCAATAACCGACTATTCGACTAGAGTAGGGGTCGGCAACCTTTTGAGTCGGAAGAGTCAAAAAACAATTTACGAAATTACAAAGTTTTTAAATAGCCACAATTTTTTTCTTGCCCACAATAAATATTACTTGGGTAAATTAAGTGTTTGATAATAATGAACAAATGTATTTATTCAAATATAAGTAGTGTTTTTGACAACAAAAAGATAATAGTTAAGTGACATTATTAGATAATATTCCGAATTCCAGCCTTATACAATCAACTAGTTTTATTTTATTTTCAACTTTTTGCATTGTGTAAAACTGCACTTGTCTGTACGCCCATTTGTTATGAAGCCCTCGATGTATAACTAAAGAGTTGCAGCTCTACGCCCCAAGAGCCAAGCCACAAGTGGCTCGCGAGCCACAGTTTGCCGACCCCTGGACTAGAGGCTTCAGAGTCTATAGATCATCGACGCAAAGTCCCTAGTTTGTCAGTTTTGTATTGGATACACTTCAGTGTCACACGGAATTGCACGAACTAATTCTTCCCTCACATTTTACCACCGGACAAGCAGACGTACCAGCTCGCTCCACTGATATATACTTCCACTTTTATAATACGTACCGGTGAAGAGTGGAACTCTTTACCGTCGTCTGTTTTCCTGTCAATCAAAGTATAGGTGTCGTCAAGTCTTGCGTGAAGGTATCTTCTCGGTAAGCGTGCTCCGCTTTAGACTGCTTTTCTACTTGACAGCAGGCGCAATCGTAAATAATGACTATGTCAAAGGATTTTTTATCAGAAAAGCAAACAGATACAATATATATATTCTATAACTAAAATGATATTCTATAATTAATAATATGGTGGTGGTGGCTTTAGTTGACGATGCTTTATGTAAATTTCTCAAGCGTGTTAACGCTAGTATTATGAATAAAAAAATGTAACGATTTATCTTAAATAAGCCTTCAAACATATTATAATTCTCTATGAATAAGGCTGTTAACTTTGACTTTGATTTACGTAATTAAAACATATTAAATTATAATTAGTTATTCGTGCAGGAACGAATATAATTTCCTGCGGCCGGGCGGCCTGTCGTAAGAGGCGACAAAACAACCTAGTAGGGCATTTGCCACACTGGATGGCTACCACCCTTAGTCTAAAGCATGTCGCCATAACCTTGAGTTGTGTTCCGGCATTAGTTACCAGTCTCCATTAAGAGAACAACAGCGCATTTGTAACACCTTTGGTATTGCAAAAAATGTCCATAGGCGATAGTAACCGCTTTCCATCAAGTGGGCCGTCTGCGTGTCAGCTTCAGCTGACGCAGACGGCAAATGAAAATCTTAACTTTTTTATTGTTTAGGAATTCATTCCTAAACAATAAAAAAGTTAAGATTTTCATTTTAACTGGTAATATTATTTCTCGAGTTCAGTTATTAGTGGACAACCTTCCCACCATTTTTTGTTTATTCGTGTTCATTTCTTAGACTCGGTTGTTTGTTTTTGTTATTTTATTAGTACAGTTGCTGTTTTTTTGTTGTTATCATTGAGCTTTGTTTTAATCTCGATTACGTAATGTTACAAAATCTGTTGTTACGTCCATTTTCCTTTTTATGACCCTCTTTTTATTATTTATTTGTGAATAAAAACTAAATATTTACAAGATTAAATTATATGTACACTTCAAAGAAATGATGAATGTTTTTGAATACAATTTCTTTTATATTGAATTTGGGGTGTTGTCTGGCAGTGATGGCGATTAAAACATAAGTAAAAATAAATAGCTAAAAATATTTAATATTATTACGAGCTACAGGACTCGAATTAAAATGCTGTTGGAATTACTATACAATTTATTAGAACTATACAAACACGTATAACACAGGTACAAATATAAGTGGACACAACCAGTACAAACTGCACGATTCAATAACACACGCAAAGACCGTCACTATATATCTGATCTAATGTACACGTCTAGATCGTAATCGTCGCGTCGCTTGAGTGCCTCACCTGCGCCACTCGTTTTATACTAAACAATAACAATAGCCTATTGTCTAATTGCAAATTTTAAACACAAAGTAAACAAAAGAAATCCAAATACGGGTTCATATATGTTATTATTCATTTCACTCGCCTTAACATCGGTTGCATTTTGATATTATTTGTATGAAACTTATGTCCAATTTTAAGCGATAGTAAGGATGATGGACGGTTGGTAAGATATAGAAACGGGTCATTAGACAGATAGATATTGACCTACGCCGGTACAGAAGCAAACAGGAAATTATTGCAATAAAAGATTTTCAATCTGTGCTATAAACGTGATATTTGATAAGTCTTGATCAGCCTTTATCAGAACCGTGCGACGGCGTCGTGTTCCAGTCATATAGCGTTATAGCCAATATTCGATTAATCTTGTATAATGTATAATATTGGATAACGCACATATGTTGTCCATCTGGATATATATTGCATTGCTTTACAATGATAACATTTGATACACTAATTTGCATTGAATATCAAATCAAACTATCAGCCCATGCAAATAGAAACTTTATGATGTATACATTAATTTGTTGTTTTGTTACATTGTTTCTGATGAAATTTGAAATATTAGGGATTTTGATTTGTCGAAGGATGACTATAAAACAACTTTTCTTCTTTTTAAGGGAATCGTATCGTAATAGGTTCTTTTAAACGGTTGTCACTAAATTTACACGAATATGTCTACCCATTATACATTAGCTTCTACCCGCGAATTCGTTTGCATGGAATAGTTAAAAAAACCGATTTTGAAACATTCTTCATCGGTGCTCCGCTTCTATTGGTCTTGGCGTGATGATATGTAGCCCATAGCCTTCCTCGATAAATGGGCTATCTAACACTGAAAGAATTTTTCCCTGTATTCCCTGAGGTTAGCGCGCTCATGCAAACAAACTCTTCAGCTTTATATATTAGTATAAGTGTCGTGGACTTCATACAACTCGATACCCCATAGCCTGCCTTTAAGAAACTAACGACCCAAAATTAAAAGCGCCATGAATTAATGGGTGCTTACGTTTTTTTTGCATATATCATTACTGTATTGTGTACGCTCGGCGGCTATCCACGCGTATTGGATGAAATAGCAACTCAACCAATCGGACACCGGCTTTTGTGTCCAAATCTGCGGTAAGATTGCAAGATTAAAAATATGACTCGTAAGAAGAAAATACACCGCAAGTTAGACTTTTATTGACAGTGGTGTAGTCGAAATTGAACTCCGCCCCGCTGAGTAGTCCAATCTACGCTTTAGTCTTAATTAGATGAAATGAAATACATTTTATATTGTACTTACTTATTCCGTGGGCTTACGCTCCGAAACGAGAGCATGCCAATTTTTTGCCCTATGCAGTTTCTTGCCAATTATCGGCTCGTAGCTCCGACAAGTCAGCCTCCACTCTGTCCCTCCAGCGATATTTGGGACGGCCGACCGGACGCCGGCCTACCCCGGCCGTCCTATTATTATCCTATTGCTGTTAAGGCCAAGGCCAAGAAACACCCCAGCAACATGTCTAGCTTAAAATTGTTTGGAAAACGGAACACAAACCAACTTGACTGATAATTTTTATTTATTTTATTTTTCCTACCCTCCATTTTAATATTATATATAAAAAAATTAGATCTACGCGTGTTTGCTGAAGAGCTTCTTGCGCCGCTTCTTCTCTTCAAGCCATAACATGTTTGAAGCGGTGGTAAATTAGATTAGACTCGCATAGAGTAAATAATAACCATAAACAAAATTAAAAAAACTAAAATAATTAAAATGAACAAGTTGGCGGCAGGCTAAATAAAACTTTAACAATGCTCGTCGACTGTCGTCCGTGATCACGGTCACTGAAGAGCGGCCGAAACGTCGGAATAACCAAAATCAGATATATTACCGCGCTTAAAACCGTTAAAACATAGTTTTATTTATACAAGTCGCAAAAACTTAAGAAAATATTATAAAAATTGATTTTCTTGTTCTTTATATTTCTCTTATTCTGTTTATATCTCAATGTCCTTTTTTATACAGAAGTATATTACAGAATGACTTTTGAAGAATTAATGGAGTTGTAGCAAGCAGTGCATATTCGATAAAACCGAAACTAAATATTAAGTCATGAAATACATTTATTTTTTTTGCTTCAACATATCTCCATGTATTCCTTACAAGTATGGCAAGATAAAAACGATGGACTCGTACAAAATACAGTGTAAGAGGTTGAAGCGAGCTGCTATGTAAATGAAGTTTTGTCATTTACGTATTCTTCAATAGTGTACTATCCCTTTTTTAGCAAGATACTTTTTAATTTAATGAACGTTTTATGACCTAAGGTACAACAAATAAAGCCAAATAATCTTATTCAATATAAATGTTATGCAGCCTCGTTTATGTCTTGTTCCAATCAAAATAATCAAAAAATCTATTCAATAAACAATTATGTAGGCTGTTTTACATGAAGTGCTTCATTTCAGTAGGAAATTTATTAAATATACTAACCCCAATAAAATTAGATCTCTTTTGTAAGAAAAATAGGTTACACAGCAGGCATAAAAGCAGATTCTTTTTAGAGGGTCTCACTAGTCTTGACTTGATTCTAGGGAAAGCTCTGAATTATGTTTCACAAAAATTACTCATTCCTTAATGAAGATAGAGGGTATAGTAAACATTTTGAACTCTTTGAAAAAAGGTTCACTTGAATCCAGAAAATTTAAGCGTACGTATACATTTTGCTTTAAATCATAAAATCTCCTGTGGTTACTTTCCAAAGCACGAAGTCATGTAATACTAATCCAACATAGCCATGGTATGCTCGCAAAGCTACTTCTGTTGAAACGTTCTGATCTGAAAATGATCATAGTCAATAAATATCCCACTAGGCAATAGCCTCCCACTATTCAGGTGAATAGACAGTATACACTCCACTCTTGTCCAAAACGGCTTGACAGATTTGACACATTGGTTATTTGACTGTACAGCTTTCATTACAATGTTTCCTTCACCGTTGTTAGCATATCGTGATTGTAATAATCGGCACATTAGGTCCGAAAACTGCCTAGGTGGTGCATGCGTTCCGGGCAGGATTTGAATCCGCGCCCTTTGAGTTTGGAACGCGTGCGCTAGCCATTGCGTCACAGTTCACAAGGAACACCCCTTACCATCTCCAACAGTATCGGGATTCTAGGCGTTGATATAACGAACGACGTGCAGTTTCGGGGTCATCTGGAAGGCAAGGTTAAACTTGCCTCAAAAAAACTTGGTGTGCTAAACCGGTCTAAGCAGTATTTCACCCCGCGGCAAAGTCTTGTGCTTTACAAAGCACAAGTTAGGCCGCATATGCTCACACCTATGACCGACAGACAGACCGACCCCCTTGACTCCATCCAACGTCGCGCTGTTCGTATAGTCGACGATCCCATACTAACAGGCGGCTTAGAATCGCTTAGCCTTCGGAGAGACTTTGCGTTCCTCTGCGTATTCTACCGCCTGTACAACGGAGAGTGTTCCGAGGAACTGTTTGATCTGGTGCCAACGCCTAATGTTTACAACCGCACCGCTCGCCATCGACGGGATGTTCACCCCCATTTCCTGGAGCTCCCACACTCAACTACGCAACGGTTCTCTAGAACGTTTATACCGCGTACAACAATGATCTGGAGAGAACTTCCCGCCGAAGTTTTCCCTCTGCGCTACAACATGGGGTCGTTCAAGCAAGGCATTATAAAATTTCTTAGAGGCCGGCAACGCGTTGGCAACGCCCCTGGTGTTGCAAACGTCCATAGGCGACGGTAACCACCTTCCATCAAGTGGGCCATCCGCCTGTTTGCCTGCTTCAGGCAATAAAAAAAAATTGCTCTACCATGACTGTAATAACAAATATATACCAGCTAGTCTATGAGCAAATTTCCTTAATTTGATGTTCCCAGTTCCATCTATTGTCTTGTACTTAATAGCACTTCACAATTTATTACGGAGACATTGACACAAATGCACACACGTACATACACACACGCAAATAAACACAAATAATGATAAATTAAATATAGATACCTAATATCTATGTAATGTATCTACACGCGTATAACTTTATCGATTTTGTTTTTGTGTGTTTGAGTAACCCACACAACGGTATATGGACTCTGCGTTATTTTAGTTTCATTATGTGCTATTTTCTTTCGATATTTTTGTAAGCAACAAAAGAAATTACCCGATATTAAATAAGTCATCGAAACAAAATTAGGGTAACGTTGTAGGATACTTATTACCTATTCATAAGAATTACAAATTATATAAAAGTCTGCATAATCATAGATAATGTATCCGTTGACTTTTGATATAAATAAACAAAAATCTGGGTTACCTTGACTAAAATGTGACTTACCACTCACTACACTACTACTACTAAACACCACTATAGTGTTGGAACCTTTGGCTCCATATTTGGGTGGTTCTACCGCGCCCAATCGTGCGCGTCCTTGGCAGCAACTAAGTCGTCTTTAAAAATATTAGTTAATATAGTTAATAACGCGTGGGACGACCACCCGCCAACGAGAAGAATTCAATGCCCATTTGTGAGTTTTGTTGGTTACTAGAAAGATTTATTGTGTAGCTTTAGTGTCAAAAACGTGTAAATTTCGTTTTGACTGTTCTTCCAGGGATGGAAAATACTCGCATCATAATAAGCTAGTCACGCCTGTCTCTCATGGGGTAGGCAGAGAACGTAGATCCCCATTTCTGCGTGGTGTGTTAAAGGCCTTAAGCTAATTGTGTTTCATGGGATCATTTAATGTTCATATGGCCCCCTTCCCCTTATTCCCGTATCCCAAATAATTTCTATTATATTCCTCCTGTTTAATCCCTCTATGTTGTCCCCTATCCGATTCTCTTTCTTCCAACCTAAAAGCTGGCTTCGCCCTTCGTGTTGCAAACGTCTAAAGTGGACGATAATCGTAATTTGTTATCAAATCCCCCGATTTTGAAACATTCTTCATTGGTTCTCCGCTACCATTGGTCTTAGCGTGACGATATCTAGCCTATAGCCTTTCTCGATAAATGGTCTATCTAACACTGAAAGATTTTTCTAATCACACCAGTAGTTCCTGAGAGCTTTCAATAAAACAAACAAACTCTTCAGTTTTACATATCGAGGGCTTCATAACAAATGGGCGTACAGACAAAAGTGCAGTTTTACAAAAGGGAGAAAATTATGAGCAAACCACAACTAGTGATTGTATAAGGTTGAAATTTGGAATACCCTTCTATTTAAGTACACTTGTATACCGATAAGACTGTCTAAATTTTAGCATGCATAGATTTTAGTCAACAGTAAAAAAAATGCATTTTTGCGTATACGCCCATTTGTTATGAAGCAATCGATATTCATTATATTAATATACATTGCATATTAGTATAAGATTCAAAATAAAAAAAATCATTCCAAGGGAAAATAGCATTTAAATAAAGGTGTAATATAATATCACTTGTGCGAATATTTGTTCTCTAAATAAACTAGAGGCATCTCGATTACATCGATCAATGATCGAGCTACAGTAGAGCCACGAGAAAACCCTAGGTCAGGCACATTTATGAATGTGACTCTGTTTAGTTACTATTTTTAATGCGGTATAAATTTACTTTTGACCTCAAACTGATCCCCATCACACTTCGCTATGAACCCTTCATTCGATATCTCATTAGTCCTCATTTGATGGTATTGTTCGAATATCAAGTTTACTCTTTGGGCTCCTATTTAAATATCCGAACAAAAATATTATTTTCCCAATATTTAACATTATATATTTGTAAACACGATACGTACAAATAGTAGTTCTTAAAACAATCGGAGAGCTTAAAGCTCCTTTGGAGAATCGCTTAATAACTGACACGTGTCGATATATACCGGTAGATGTAAGACGTTAGACGTAGCATAAAGTTCAACTTTGTTTTGATAAATGAAAGTCAATTTATTGACAAAAATTTTATAGAAATAATAAATACTAATATATAAAATTCTCGTGTCGCGGTGTTTGTTACCAAACTCCTCCGAAACGGCTGAGCCGATTTGTACAAGATTTTGTGACCCACCCCTAAATATTTTTTGATATATAATTTGACATTAAAAAATAAATACAACTCAAAATTTTCACCCTTCTACCACTAACCACTATTTTTTAATAGCGATATTAGAATTTTAAGAATTTTCTACTGGGATGATTTAGATGATTTGACAAGAGCAATGAATGTCAAAGAAGCAAGTGAGGTGTGTAAGAATAAGCCTGTATGGCGCTCTGTTGTTCGTGCCTACCCCGCAAGGGACCTGCCGTGAAGTTATGTAAGTATGTATGTATGTATGATTTAGATTCAAATTTAAACCAGGTGGATAGCGCTGCAATCGGGTACCAGAATTCAGATGAATTTTTTGTGTGTTAAAGTTTGCCCAGAATGGTTTAAATTAACCATTAGACACAGTAGGTGGCGCCGCGATACTCCTTCAAAACGGCGGGCCTGATTTTGATGACATTTTTTGTTTGCTCAAGTGGATTTCAGAATGAATGAATGAATGAATGAATGAATGAATGAATCTTTATTTGTTGAAATACAGGTAATAGTACAAAAGATGGTTTCCATATCGAGTTGGTCTCACTGTATTTGACCGAAATATGGTCATACAAATATTTGGTACTTTCATGTCAATTTAAAAAAAACTATAATAATTCTAAATTTATAAACGTAGTTTGATTAAAAATATATTAAATACAGAGATTAAAGAATGTCAAAAAAAAGAATAAATTTAAAAAAAAACAGATGTCAGAGCTAAAAATATAAATTAAATATATTATTTACCTAATAAAATCCCTAATGTCATTCAGTCAAAAACACTTTTCTATCAGCCATGACTGTAATTTTAGTTTAAATTTTCTTTTTGGCAATTCTCTTATTGATGTGGGTATTGAGTTAAAGACCTTTATGATCATCACTTAGCAGTTTTTTTTGTCTTAACGTGGTGTTACAGTTTGGTGTTACTAATCTAGTGGGATCTCTAAATTTTACTCTAGAACCAACACAATCAGAATATTTATCAAACATTAACGGATTGTCTTTTACAAAACTTCCTATTTGAAATATATATAAACTAGTTAACGTGAGTACCTTTAATTTTCTAAAAAGTGATCTACAAGATAATAAATAATTTAGATTAACATTTGGTCCCGGTAGACGTCGCTGGAGTCGGGTTCTAGATTTTCATATTTTAAAGGCAGCACAACATCTGCCGGGTACAGCTAGTAATGTATATGAGTTCACTCACTAGGACTATACATCACGGCACACCAAGAACGTGTGTGAGTGATTTACAATTTTAACCTCTACAAGTGTTCTTAAAATAGATGACACACGTGTCTGTGTGCGTGTGCGTGTTTACGCGTAATAGCGGAATAATAATAAATCTGAGATATTATAATCAAAGTTTATTACACCAGAATTATTACAATTACAATATTAAATACAGCGCAATAATACACAGAAATATTAAGACAACTCCAAGAGTTGTCTCCACGCTTGTCAGGTGTCAAGCAGCAATTTGCCCTAAAAGAATACTGCGATTATCGAACAGTAATTATCGACCACAGTATACTACGGGCCTTTTGCCCAACAGAGCTTTCGCTCTATTCTACCGTCGTGGTAGATTGCTGGTTGAAGACTAGTTGTGGATTAGTTTGTAGACTAGTCCCCTCTGCCCGAACACCTAGTATTTAATATAATATAAGATCCTCGTAGTGCGTCTGCAGTGACACCATCCTGTAATACTTTGGCGCCACTTTATTTTCACTTCTGTCATGACACCAACTTCCGCAATCCGTATAACTTCCAACTTCCGGTTACTCCATTTTCGATATCCATAATTTGACATAGTTTGGCCCAGTAGTTTTCATTTTACGATTATTTTTTTGGTCCCGTTTCTTGTTCATGTACTATTTGAGATTTAAATGATTGTCGTCAAATTTATAAAATCGTCCTTTAACACACAGTAAAACAATTTTACATCGTGACATTTTGTTGGTTATTTTAATATTCTATTTGAGAAATGAAATTGTGATCTTAAACAGAGGTTTGTCTCCAGGAATCTCTTACTGCAACACCACCTACGATGGATATCTCTGCTGGGGCCCCACGAAGGTCGGCGAAACGGTCCACAAGCTCTGTCCAGATATACGGTTCAGCGACTTTACAAGTAAGTTGATACATTCCCGTTCTTCGATCTGCCGCCATCTCCGTTACATCATCGGACAACCAGACCCAAAGCCATGCGGTACCGATATATGGTGGATATTCCACCTATAAGAACAAAGGACTTTGCATCTAGCTTTATCATAAGCACCGCAAAGGAGTGGAACTCATTGCCGGAGTCTGTCTTTCCCGATACTTATATCCTGGGTGTCTTCAAGTCCCGTGTGAATAGGTATCTTCTAGGTAAACGTGCTCCATTCAAGACCATATTTCGCTCCACATAGAGCGAGATCGTGGTCACACGCAACCTACACTACAATAAAAATAAAATATTGAACATTTGTTCCCTTATCCATAGAAACAGTCCATCTTTTTCTTATAGCCTGAATCAGGGAAACAGCAGGCGGCCCACCTGATTGAAAGTGGTTACTGTTACGTACTTGAGCATGAGAGCTCGAGGAAATGGGGGTGAATATCCCATCGCTGGCGAGCGGTGCGGTTGTTAAAGTGAGGTGTTAGCACCAGATCAAACTGTTCCTCAAACAAATGTTCCTCGGAACACTCCCCGTTATACAGGCGGTTAAATACGCAGAGGGACGCAAACACTAAACGATTCTAAACCGCCTGTAGGATAATCGACGATACTAACGGTGCAACGATGGATGGAGTCTAGGGGGTCAGTTTGGTAAGCAGGTACACAGACGGTATACCCTCCATACTTGACCAAGGTCGATTGGCAAATTTAACAATGTATAACATTATAGTCCAGCCGCTCTAAGAATGCGTTCACGTGTTATACTTAACAAAAAAAAATACCGTAATTTATCGTGGTGATTTGAATTGTAATTAAATCTTGAAACTATACAAATAAATAAAATTGAAGTGTCTATCTGTAACGTTTGTAATATGCAATTTTTAGAATATTCGCCTGTCTGTTCCGGCTAATCTCTGAAACGGTTGGACGGATATTGACAAGACTTTCACTAGTAGATAGGTGATGTTATAAGAAGTAACTTAGGCTACTTTTACTTTAGGTTCCGTAGGCAAAGCTAGTCAGTCAAGTAGTAATAAATACAGAAAGTAAACTGTTTTTTGTCGTAAATTGCTTCTCATTACAATGTTATGAGTTCAAATGTCAAGAAGTAGAAACGCAATTTAAGGGCTGCCGAAGAATAGGTTAGAAAACTGCTTAAGTGGCAAATGTGTTGAGTCTGGCTAGATGGCCACTAGGCTGGAACCGTCAAGTAATTTATAATGACAAAATTCCCATATGACTAATACAAGTTTTCTTGTATCCAATCAAAATACTCGAAGTTAATATATTATGATATTTTTGGGGGTTACAGATATCCGGAATTCATTTAACAAACAGATAAACATTTCTCACTGAGGATAAACATTTAAACAGTTTTCGTAGTTTTGTATATACGAGTAAACTCGTACGTCGGCAGTATGTTGTCTACGAAAATAATAAATTAGCTTGTGCCCCACAAGCAAATTTGTTCGTGCTCCATACTCGATATGCCACAAATCCAGTTTTAATACGTAATATGAAAATTCAATAAATTGCATGTTCAAGATAAAACATGAACAAGAAAATGGAAAACCACTTCAAAAGTTTCACCATTAAGACTTGAATAACTTGATTCACACAATGATGACATTCGCGATTCAATTTCACTCCGATCTCAGTCCGTTGCAATTCTTAAATAAAATAGAATCCGATTATTCTCACTATTGTATAACTCTAGTTCCAATACGATATCGTGCCGGTATAATTTTACACAACTAATCATTTCTCCCAAAGAATCTGCGCAGTAGACCAATTTTAGTCGTGCAAGCGGAATAGAGCCAATAATGTACAGCAATCCACACTGCAATTTCCGCTTGCGAATTTACGAAGTTCAAGATACATTATTTACATATCGGAAACTGGTCTGCACTTTTCTTATCAAACGAAAGCTCCCGATTAATGAATTGAATGAATTGAAATGAATTATAAGCTCTGTAAAACTGTGGCGACTCTTCGAAAATAATATTTGACTGAAGCGAGATCGGACATGTCATGAAACAGCGTATACACAGAAAATGTGAATACGCTGTTGTCTCATCTTCAGACTAGTAGTGTAGACAGCGAAATTTGTCCGGACCGAGGACGGAGTGAGATTTAACCGTGAAGCATCATAGTGTAAACTCACCCTTAATTTTGTGTCTACTTCCAAAACACTTGAGAATTGAGCACCAGTACAACCTTATAGATATATTTTCGTTAGCATTTCATAATATTATTGCTCCATCTGCGATAATGCTATAGTTAGTGTGAACGTATTACGGATATGTGGCAATAAATTTAAGCGTTATTTGTGATGCTATATTGTTGTTAATCGTTAATGACGTTAATATCTAAATATTGAAAACGTATTCAAGAAGTTTTTATTAATAATTAATTCCACCTATTACAATGCTATTTTTTAAAATTATGCATAAAAAATAGATTAAATAAATAAATAAAACATTTCACACACTATCCTGTATTTGACACACACGCATATAATACTCTTATGTTTGTTGTTAAAGTCAAATAAACAGTATGTAGCCTTGGCAAAATCTGTGATTATAGAAGTCTTTGAAATTAATTATTATGGTCGAATTTCGACTACGGGCGACCACTAAATAAATATAAACCGCAATATTGCTTCTTAGCCATTGCTTAAAGGCCTCTGCTTTGTTTAATTTTGATAAGTGTTAAGGAATTGTTTAAAATTTAGGCGGCATTTACAAACAAGTCTATAGTAAATTTAATATAAGTTTTTAAGGTCCAACAGAAACGGAAAACGTAGTTCCTATCTTTATAGATATTAATAAACGAATGAGTTGCCTGGAAATCCGCGATCTAGTTCACAAAATCCACTAAAAGCTGAACTTTAGCTCAACTCGGCTCAAACTTTTCACTGCACTCGGGTGAGGCTATACAGTGCTTGCAATATTGAGCAGACTCATTAAAAAAATCAATTATTACACCTACTCCATCTTATATAATTATCTAACTAATGAAGTTTAGTATATAGAATATAAAAAATATTAATTTCTGTAAATACAGTGATAAAGTAAATCGCAAGTAAATTATATCGATGTAAAACAGCGAACAGAAAACATATACATCTGACTGGGTAGTAGCTAAGATTTTATTATTTATTGATATGTATACGCAAAGTAGACGTCTGCCGCGTCAATATACGTTTTTAAGACTATAATAAATATACTTTCAATTTTTTTTAGTATATTCAAAATTGTCTGCCATAAAGTAAAACCGCGCGATAATAGTCTGCCATTCTTATTTTCCGATAATTATAAGCCTATATTTTCAAATATCAAAACGGCAGCCCTGGTCAAATGGATTTAAATTCGTCAAAAATCGATACTGTCTTGCCTCAGCGCTAGTCGCGTCCACCACTTAGAGCTTAGTGAGTATCCGTACCATGCATGGTAGGTATAGGTGCTTCAATGTACAAACCCTCAGCTCTGGTCAAATACATACAGGTAGCCGATCACTGGCTCCTAAGCTAAGATAACCTAAAATAGTATTCAATTCTATTTTTAGAAACTTGATTTTGTGTCTCGTCTAAAACGTTTTTTTTCACGTATTAAAATATAACAAGGTTAAATGTAAACACCATCTAGCTTGTTTAACGAAATTTAAAACAGTGTTAACTTTCATTTTGTAGTTCACGGTGGTTTACGGTAGATGGTATTTTTTTTATTCATTTTAGCCTGGGCGAACAAGTATCCCAAGGAAATTGAGAGCAACCCTCGAATATTTTAGGGACGTACAACGTGGTTCATATACTTTATTAGTTATTCAAGCTTTCCAGGTGCACCCCAGAGACCTAAAGTGGTCGTTGGTACTGCATGATAGTTTAATCAAACTTTTGCACTGATCTCATTTAACTTCTTAGTTTAATCGTGTATACAGCGAGTGTATAATTCATAAACATGAATGAATTAAAAAAAGGACATCTTGTTCTAATATTAAAGCTGCCTAGGTTCCGCATACAACGGAATTAGGATTGTTCACTTTTTTCAATCTAGCTATTTGAAAAACCATTTCGAGGAATAGTGTCCCTAATCATTTCTGTCTAGTTAAAATTCCAAAAAACGATCTTCTTGTATTTTGTAAGAAATGCGTTTAACCTTTATATTTGAACTTACTAAATCCAATCAGGTGGGGGCCGTCTGCCTGTTTACCTGATTCAGGTGTAAAAGAAATTCTATCTGTATATTATTTGATTTAAGTTCTGTAACATGGATTTTCCCTAAAGACCACTTTAAAAAATTTAACGATGACTATAGAAAATAATAATGGTTGAACACACTTATAAGCCTAGCGTTTGAAAAACACTAAAATGATCACGATACGGAATGAGTAATGACAGTGACATTTAAATAGTAGCAAAGATTACTATGATTATAGATATGAATGAATGAATGAATCTTTATTTGTTGAAATACAGGTAATAGTCCAAAAGATGGTTTACATATTGAGTTAGTCTCACTATATTTGACCGCAATATGGTTATACAAAAAAACAAAAAGGTAAAACTTACTTTTATTATTTTTGTTTTCTAGGCAAAGAAATCAATGTAAACTTGTCCCTTATGACATCATCGGAGAAATAATTTTAAAATCGAATTATAAAAAAACTAATGCTTAAAATACAAAAATATTCAAATTAATATCTGAAAATACCCTATTTTACGTAATAAAAATATAAAATCAGAGGGTAATTTTTTGTGAACAATCCCCATTGCGACCCTAGGCAGCCTTAATATTAGAACAAGAGCTTGCAAGCACTGACCCCCAGACTACCCATTAAACCTTCCAGCGCTCCGCATTATGATGAGGCGCTACGGGACCGAAATCATCAGTATGACTGCCGAGACACCTCGATGAGTCTTCTGATCACCTGAGGAGTCAATGAGCCGTTTTGATAAGCAAATCGTATTGTTCATGTTATTTTAATTCTAACGTCGATGGAAGTCTAAAATGCACGAAAAAAACTATATATAATTATGGATATAATAAAACTTTAACAATCACTGCTCATTTGAAAGTTTCACATGAGCATTTAAACCAAAACTCTTCTCATCACACGGGTAATTTGTGACGATATTCACTAAAGAGTTCAAGAAAGAATGACTAATTTGAAATGGATTGTTTAGCTTCTTTTAATTATTAATTATTCTAATAATTATAACAAGTGTTAAAGCACTTGCTTGCAAAACGATTCTTAAACTAAACATTATATAGTTTATGTTGACAAAATGTATGTTATAAGTAAAGCAACTTTACGTAATACCAAAATTTATTAGTAAATGTCAAAATTACACTGGGCATTATTTTCTGCTCTATTTGGCCATACTTACGTTTTTTTAACTATTTAAACAAAAACATGCATAATTCTTATATATCTACATTTTAAACCCCGAAAAGGTAAGTGTATTTATTTATGGCTGGACGAGACAACTTCTACGCAAAAAATATTTTTTTGTCCAACTTAAAAAGGGGGAGGTTCATTCAAGTGTGTGCTTAAAGTTTAGACCAATCTTCCCCAGTGACGCCTCTATTATTAGTATTTTCATCTGTATTTAGTGCATAACTAATTCAGTGCACAAACAGGCAGGGTTTGTGCACTGAATTAGTTTTCATCTAATAGCTGCTATCTCCAATTTAATTTAAGTTATCCCAACTCAATTAACTTACTGACGACTTCAACTACTACTACAAAGTTGTGAACTGACAACCCCTTGAATCAGGATCCAATCTCAAGTACTAAAGGAAATGAATAAGATGGGACCAAACAAACTAACTGCAAGACGCATTCCTTGACGTTCTTACTTCAACGCGACTACTGCCAATAGGCCAGTAGGTACTACGTTTATACCAACTTAATCTTTTACTGTTTGTCATAACTTTCACAGCTTCAGTAGGGTTTTAACCAACTTCAAAAATGACGGCAGCTCTCAATGCATCGTGCAAGTGTTCATTTTAGCCATAACTTTTTGTTTCCAAGTCCATTTCGTTCAATCGTTTCACATCGGATTCAGCATAGCTCCTAAATAATTTCATACGAATTTTGTTGTTGGAGCTTGGACTCCGAAGATAAAGTAGAAATGTTTAGTGATTGAACACTTGTTTCATCAACGGCTTTTTGTTTCTGAATTAATGTTCAATTATTATTTTTATCTTTAATAAGGTATAGATTCAAGGTTGTTGCATATAAATTTCTATAGTAGTTTAGAGACATAGCAGGAAATTAATTCCTCAAATTCAAATAGTTAATTAAGTGTAAATAATAATGAGAATAAGACATAAGTATTACATACATGTACATCATATATAATAAATACTAAAAATAGATTAACCTATAAATATAAAACTAAATATGAACTATATAAAAACTAAAACTAAATAAAAAAGGTGGGGGAAGTGCCTACACATTAATTAATGGTCCGAAACCACTGTCATGTACCTGGAACGTTCCCAAAAGGCTGGCGGCGTTACCACGTTGTATGGCAATGCCTAGTCTTTGCGCAAAATAGACGCCAGCCTTTTGGTCGCGAGTGACGTCTACCAGACGTTTGGCGACGTCTCGGTAGACCTTTAGGGCACTAGGACCCCACGAACCCAAAGTTTCCACCCCAAATGCCGCAAATATGTAACTATTTCCGATGGTGGCATATTTGCGACGCTTGAGGGCCTCCTGTTTGGAGTTAAGTTAATTATAAAACATATATAAAAGTATAACATAAAGTGTAAAATAACAATAGATAGATAGATAACACTTTACAAAGAAATAAATACAAAATAAAAAGCATAATTACTGTAGGAAACCTACATAGACACTGGCTGCATGGAAGCCTAAATATTTTATAATTATAAAACAATGTGTCTAATACTTTTTAAGTCAGTTGCTATTGAACTGTTGATGTAAAATTTTATTTGGTATTCAATTAATACAAACTATCGTCAAACGAAGTGCTGCTTTATTTTCATATATGTACGCGCATTACACCAGCTAAAATACAGTCTACTGAAATATAACTTTTAAACAATTACAATACTTCTTGGCAAAACAACAGGCGGCCTCATCGCTAAAAGTGATCTCTTCCAGGCAACCGAGCTTAAAATAAATTCTTCACTAATCTAGCGATTTAGGTTGAGCAGAAAAAAGGTTACGATCGTAGAATTTAAATATACATACTGACACTAATTTATAATTTTCATACATACATAAATGAAGACGTGAGTGGATGAAGGTGATATGTCACATATTCGGTTTTTTGCTTTTTTGCGTAGATGAAGGTTATAAGTCGATACCAAATGACTACAGACTTTAGACCATAGATATAAGGCATATTTAAAAAATAAAAAGTTGAAAAAGGTGTAAAGTTCAGTTCAGTTTAAAATAAAAGTAAAACTTTTATCTCGATTTACTCAGAATTGTAATTATGCGACTTATCACCTTCATCCACTCATGTCTTCAAATCCAGACACATGTATAGGATACCAATATATACGTATATAAAAAAAAAATATTTGTTAACACTATATATGACAAGTATTTTATATTAAAATATATTTACAATAGATAAAAGAAGTAAATGTTTAATATAATACATATATTTGTTTAAAGACAATTTATTTATAAAAATTTGAATATTCAAGCAAAAAATAAATCCGTCTCAGTAGTAACTAAAAAGCAAAAAATAAATACTTTCTGAAAATTTTGAGGTCGATGCTAAATAAAATAATATATATTGCCATACCTAAAAAGCAGCAAAATCACTAAGTAATGTCTAGGTTTCGATTGTTCTAATGTAATATTTTAAGCGCCTGTAGAAATTGCACGCGTGTACAACTTTCCTTTTGGAAGATTGGCTCTCGCCACCCTCAAAGGTTGCCCTCGATTTCCCTGGAATTCAGTCATCAAAGCCTGGTTGACTGACAATGTAACTACCGCGGAAGTATATTTACTCTTTCGAATAAAAAAAATAATGCCGGTCAAAAATAATGCCAGATTAATCGCGTAACAAACAGAGGAAAAGAACAAGACAGTCGTGTTGAGAACCTCCTCCTTGTTGAAGTTGGTTGAAAAATGAATTTACACTCCCGTCATCCTTATCTCCCAAATCATTATATTAATACGTCAACCAAAAACAGCTAAAACTTTATACCCCTTTTACGAAAATTGCACGGACGGAGGAGTATGAAATTTTGCACACTTATAGTTTTTTTTTTAACTATGCATAAAAAATACATTAAGGGCCGCTTGCATAAGCTTACTTAGATTTATTTAAGAAGCACAAAACGTATTTAACATCCTTAAATACAATTAGTGTCTTGCACATCGCGTTGCAAGTCGTGGTAGCGTAATGGCTAGCGCAAGCGCCCCTAAACCGAAGGGCGCGGGCTCGATCCTGACCGGAACGCATGCACCTCTTAGTCAGTTTTCTGATCTAATATGCATATTGTTACAATTACCACGTGCTAAAAATGGTGAAGGAAAACATTGTGATGCAACCTGCACATCGAGATAACCGATGTGTCAAACCTGCCAAGCCGCCTTGGACAAGCGTGGCGGGTATAGTGTCCATTTCCCCTATAATGGGAGGCCCGAGCCCAGCAGTGGGACATTTATGGGCTGATTATTATATTACATCGCAAAATTTGCCGCTAAAGATGTTTGAAGAACTGTCAATACGTTTTGTGTAAAACGTATTTAGGCAGTTTAATATGATAAGCGGGTTGGGTTTTTAATTTTTCATATAAGTATTATACAGACAAACTTAAAATTAAAATAAACAAATACATCCTATTCTAAAAATATATATACAACTTAATTTTTTTTAAATACAAACTACAAATAGTAAATAGGTCCCAAATCACCGTCAGTTGGGAACGTTCCCAAAACGCTGGCCGCATTACCACGTTGTATGGCAATTTTTATGCGTGGCCCAAAATATAGGCCAGCGTTTTGGTTTCGTGAGACATCTATCAGCCGTTTTGATAGGTCTCGATAAAGGCGCTGGGCTTCTAGACCCCATGGCCCGAGAGTTTCGACACCAAAAGCCGCAAATATGTATCCACTGCCAATGGGTGCATATTTACGGCGTTTTAGGTCCTCTTGTCGGGCGGCAGCTGCACCAGCTACCACAGCCGTATCGGGAAGATGGGACGCTGCCAAAGTGTCAACGCACGTTGCGTCCCAAACTAATGGTCGTCCCATCTGCCATGGCACCAAAGACATCCCGTCCGGTCTCTTGCCATCGTCGCGACACAGTCCATTTGGCTCTAAAATGGCTGGGGTCCCGGTGGTGACAAGAGCCCGGCGGATAATGTCATTTAGTGCAGCATGGCGTGGTATTCTGCCGGCACTTCTGACACACGACAAGCCATGGTAACCTGAACCACCGGCTTTATCTCCGCATTGACAGTGATGATGATAAGCTAATTTTATTTAAAGGCGATAGTTTTGCAAGCGGCCCTAAATCAATAAAAAACATTACGCACTCTACCATATATTTGAAACACAAACGCATATATTGCTCTTTTGTTTATTGTTAAGGTGAAATTAGCAATGTAGCCTTGGCGAAATCTTTGGTTATAGAAGTATAATCTTATAATCTTTGACAACAGAACTTTATTAAGGTTCCCTTGACAAAGATTATTGTTCAATCTCGTAATTTCAATTGATTATGGTTGAATTTCGACCACTGGACTGTGGTTACTATTACTAATATTAAATGACGACTATTTGTTACCGCGCAATAACAAATTTAAAAAACATTTGAATTAGATTCAAAATAAAATAAATAAAAATATAAGCTTTCGGTACCGCATATACCGATTCGGCACCACTGTTGCACCGACAAATCAAAAAGCGAACTTACTTTAAAAGAACTTATTCTTAAAAAAGGCTTTTAAATACAAGCTTTTGAGATACTGGCTATCATGTAGCAGCAGGGTGCTAGCCAAGACAAGTAAAACGAGCCTAAACACGACAGGTCTATCTTGTTTTAGTACAGGAGTTCCTATAGCCACCTTCCGAATCCATCATCAGATCAGCTCCGTGGCACCATATTGTTACATTGTCACACTATATACATATGCGTGCAAAATATCACCCGGGAAACCGGGAAGTTGGTCAAATTTAACATGCAAAATTCCACCAGACCTTACATACATCCATTGCAAGTTAAATAAAAGTACATCCCAAGACCAACATTTTATTTAATTCAAGTTCAACAGTACCAGCTACGGGGACCAATTGCGAAACAAAACTATTCAGGGACCCACACCAAAAAGTTCATCAAAACCAGTCCAAGAGGAGTTAAATAAAAAATAAACAACTTTAGAAATTTATAGCAAGATACTTCATTAGTTTTATTAGTAACTAATTGTATTATTAAGGGATAATGTTATGATATGTCTGAATTTTTTTAAGGTATTGCTTTTCGGACGTGCAATGACTCCGGCAAGTGGTTAGGGAGGACAGCAAACGAAACTGGTGAAAAGGGATGGACCAATTTCACGATGTGCTACCCCTATGAGGTACGACGACTCTTTAGTCAGGTTTACAGCAATGAAGAAGGCGCACAGGTAAATCTACTGTTATTTTCCTGTATCCATTTATCAAAAACGATATTTAGAAAGAATGAAAGACTTTATTTGAAGAAATAACGGCGTAATTGCATCCCCTAAACACTATACACAGGCATATTTTGAGAATTTATTCGCCACATTTTCAGCAAACAAGGATTGCACTCAGCATATTGCTGTACCGGAGTTATATTCAACACAATGCTGATTTTCAGTGCAAACTTTCCTTTTGGCGTAAGATTAAAACGAGTAGGAGTGAAAATCGAACGGACAAGTGGAAAAAGTGGAATCGTTTTTCAACTTGCCCGTTGAAGTTTCAATTCCACCATGTGTCCCAGCACACATTTCGACTTTACTGCAAATTATGATTTGGTTAGGTTAGGTACTTACCTCGAGCAACGGATCAGTATGGCCATCCAGCGAGGAAACGCATCCAGTATTCTGGGCACCTTACCCTATAAGACTATGATCTAGGCTCACTATTCTACTAATAGTTTTGCGGAATTATGGGTAGAATACAATCCAAATTTTAAAATTTGTGAATTTTATTACATAATCTAATATATAAAATTCTCGTGTCACAGTTTTCGTTGCCATACTCCTCCGAAACGGCTTGACCGATTTTGATGAAATTTTTTGTGCTTATCCGGTATCTATGAGAATCGGCCAACATCTATTTTTCATCCCCCTAAATGTTAGGGGTAGTCCACCCCTAAATTTTTTATTTTATTTTTTAGACAAAATTTTTAATTTCTTTTTTTTATGATACAACAAACAAAAATACATACAACCCTAGATTTTCAACCCTCTACGATCAACCCCTATTTTTTACCGGGCAGGACGACGTCTGCCGGGACAGCTAGTAATATGTAAAAATACAATTACGTCTCTATCATTCATGATAAGTTTAAACATTACTTTAAAACAATATTTAAGTTGTAGGTATAAGATTATTATATGAAGTCGTGGTAGCGTAATGGTTAGCGCAAGCGCCCCTAAATTGAAGGGCGCGGGTTCGATCCTGACCGGAACGCATGCATCTCTTAGTCAGTTTTCTGATCTAATGTGCATATTGTTACAATTACCACGTGCTAAAAACGGTGAAGGAAAACATCTTGATGCAACCTGCACATCGAGATAACCGATGTGTCAAACCTGTCAAGCCGCCTTGGACAAGCGTGGCGGGTATACTGTCCGATCCCCCTATAATGGGAGGCCCGAGCCCAGCAGTGGGACATTTATGGGCTGACTTTATTATTATTATATTATATGAGATTATGCAGTGACGAATGACATTCTACGAACATTTACGGAACCATTAATTCAAGCAATTAATTAATACAGTATGAAACATACGGTATGACATGTTATATCTAGAAATTACGTAACACATTGCACTAGAATTTTCCACAAAATAATTGAAGAAAAATCGTTCAAAAGAGTAACGGTTATATCAAAAGCACCTGGTGTATATTCAAAGCGTATGAGATCGTTTGAACAAATATCGATTTGGTGGGCGAGAATGTTCGGCCTTTCATTTCTTACAATTGGAAAATAATCTCGTATGTAACTATAACAAAAGTAAGTTATAATAGTATTCAATGATCTAACAACAAATGGGTACGTGTTAAATATATTTAATGAAACCGCATTTTTGAAACATTCTTTACGAGTTCTTTTAATAAATATTTTTCACAGACTGATTTATAATGACTAGCTGTTTCATAAATGTAAAATGAAATTTTTAATGTTGTGGGAGCGATATGAACGACTAAGAAGTTGGCTAAGAAGAGCAAGAAAAGGGGAAAAAATACATAGGCAATCGTATTGCTGTTTAGTATTATTAAAATGAGCGTATTAAGGATATAATATAAAATATTTACAAAAAGCATTTAAAATATAGTTTAACCTTGATATAACTCTTATAACAAACTCTTTTCTGACGGACCCCACGGACCTAATGTTTCAACCCCAAACAGCACAAATATGTAAACCCTTCCTAAGGCTCCATATTTGAGCCGTTTGACGTATATGTAAGAAACTCTTTGAAATTACCCGTGATCAGAAGGCTGGCTCATATTTTGGACAACACATAAGTATTGCCATACAGCGTGGCAATGCAGCCAGCCTTCTGGGCACGCTCCCCGTTGGCAGTGATCTGCTACATAATGTATCTTAGTTTCAATGTATTTGTTTTTTATTTATAATATTATTTATTTTTAGAATTATTCTTATACTATAATTAATTTAATATATATTAGAATCGTATCTAGGATCATTATATTTTTTAAATAAGTAGACATTAGGTGATTTGTATGCGCATTGCGCGGCTGCTTGTATTGTCAAGCAATACATTTTATGTTGTCTTCTTTTACTTTTTTATATAGCGACAGAGTCACAGTGGTTTCTTCCTCGTCGTTATAAGCGAAGTCCATTGTAACTGGTTTATTATGGCATGAGTTCAGCAGCCAGACGACTCGCCTGATAAAAAGCGGTTACCATTGCTTATGGACATTTGTAACACCAAAGGTGGTACCAATGTGCTGCCGCTCTTTAGAGGATGACAGACCTCTAATGCCGCAACAAGGTAGTCATCCGCACAGGTAAATACCCTACCACCTGGTTGTGCTTTGTTCTATCGCCTCTTACGATAGGCCGCCTGGCAGATGGAGATGTTGTTCTGTCTCTATTGCTACACGGATAAAAAATTCTGTGTATACGCGTACGTTAGCCGGCCTCTCATATTACTGACACCGAAATGCAAAGGCGCGCGACCAGGTGTCGTCTAATAAATATACTAATACGAATTAATTTTTGCAGGAAAAGTTCCTGATTGCCTATAGAACACGCTACCTGGAAATAATTGGCTTCACTATCTCATTGGTGGCTCTGATCGTCTCGTTGTGTATATTCTGGTCCTATAAGTAAGTTGTTTCACCTCCATGTCCATCTTTATATATAGGCTGAAATATTTTAATGCTACCTGGAGGGAAAGTAGTCTAACAATGGAGATAGCAAATTTTACTCTTTATTTTTGAAAAGAAATAAAACTGCATTCAAAGATTTCAGAAAATTCTCTTACTATCGAACTTACTAAAATCTGTAAAAATTACAGGATTTTATTGCATCGATAGTTAGGATGAAATCTCTCTAACATACTTGGTAAATTTATTGAACAAAAAAAGCCAAGTGATTTCGACGCTTAAGAGAGTTTGTCGTTAAATCGAGTAACACTATATTAAGTTTACACTGTCATTAATAAATATGCGACGGTAGTTATGTGAAACCACGCAATAGCCACCAATAAATATATTTTATTTATTCAAACTTCTGTTTTTGACCAGATCCTTGCGTAACAACCGGACAAGAATCCACAAAAGCTTATTTTCTGCAATGTTAATTCAAGTTGTGATCCGACTTACAGTCTACATCGATCAAGCATTAGTGAGGAACGTCTTGAATGATCATGCTAACAATGGTAATGTGACCATACACGGAATTGACAACATGGTAAGTTTCTTAATGTATTTAATTATTAATATTTGGGAAATGACCTAAAAGATGTTTACATCAAAATGTGTATAAATTATGATGTTAGTAGTAATTAATGTACATTTTGATGTAAATAATTTCTGGGTCATATCTTCTTTAAAAAGAAAAACAAAACTGACTTGACACTAAAAATCAAGAAACCATTATTTAACTCACTTCTTTCTACATATCATCATGAAGTCGGTGCTGTAAAACCGAACAAAACAAAACAACAACAGATGTGCAAAATGATTTTTATATTTCACTTCGCACCCACTGAAAGTTGTAGAAAGAAATCAATTGATTTCTTTTTCGCGTTATAGGTAGTTTTCCAATTACAGAGCATAATGCGACTCAGTGGCGCACAATGCCGAATTATGCTGATGCTTAATTGGAACGCGAATTAGTTTTCAAATGCACCAGCAGAGTGCGACTCAGTTACAAAAGTATATTCCTGTAAACAAATTTGTTTGTAGATTCGAATTCTAAAATGAAATTGTATTCACATTTTAAATGTGAAATATAAAAAACAAGTCAATGTTTGTACCTTCATCCATACTTATATTTATTTTTTTAACACAATTTGAATTAACTTTGATTATTTCGAAAAAACTACAATGAAACGAAAGCTTTAAAAATTTTTCCAACAATTAATAATATTACTAACGATAATATATAAACAAAACATTTCGATCAATGCCAACTTAAAGGGGAAAACACTTGTTAATTTTCTGTCACTGAGTTGGCATCGATTGCACGCATCACTTTTAAGAGTGCTCGATTGTGCGAAGCGTTGCTGTAGTTGAAACATTCAACGTTAAGCATTATGCCGCATAATGCGCTCTAGTGCTGTAATTGGAAAACTACCATAGTTTATAGTCGGGTGTTTAAGACAACGTCTGTCATGATTGTCATGTCATTCAATAATAATGACAATATATGGAAAATTCTCTAAAATTGGAAAATGATGTAGTTTTAGTTAATTATTTGTGTTATAAAACTGGACAGTCGGTTTTCATTTTTTTTAATATATTTTAATTTTTAGTTGCGCAAAGACTTGAATAGTTTTTGAAATATTAATATAATTGTATTAAGCGCCTGCAGAAATTGTAGTGATGGCACATGTATACAAGGGTGCTATCTCACTTCGCTCGTCAACAAGGGTTATCCCGATATTCCTGCGATATACTCATCAAATCCTGATTTGATGACGATAGGACTACCTGGGGAGTATACTCTTTCAAATAAAAAAATAAATAAAAGTCGGTTCACAATTAACAGAGAAATCGCGTAACAAACAATTTTCGAGGGATTTTCATAATTTCCCGGGCATAAACCATCAGATCCAAAGTTGTTCACTATGCGACCACTTCGGAAGTATACACTTACGAATAAAGAAATAAAAATGATAATCAGTCGACAATTGACGGAGGTATCGTGTAACAAAGAAGTCAGTTAACAATCCTCGAAGGTTACTCTCAAATTCCTTGAAACCACTCATATATAATACATTTAAAAAAACAATTTGATAATTGATCCACAATTAACAGAGAAATAGCTTAACGTAATATATACAAAAAAATTAAGTACCTACCTTAAAAATATTAGAATAAAATAATATAAAAAGTTATTCCTAAGGTACACCACAATACAAACATACATTCAATAAATGTCACAAATAATATTAAAAATAACAAATAGGCGTGTATAATTTCTAAAGAATTTCTAAATTAAATTGTAAAAAATGGTACGGAACTAGAGTCCGTAGAGTTGTTTAATAAAAATAAACAAAGAATGGTGCTTGTTGCCAAACCAGTATAATGCGTCCTACTCTTAAATAATCACAATTCCTTCATAGTCATCCTCTGTATCGAAATTAAACATTATGCCAAACTCAATAACGATTTCGATATCTACTGGTGGTCGCCCGTGGCCGAAATTCTGCCATAATGATTTGTTGTCAAAGACTATACTTCTATAATCGCACATTTCGCCAAGGCTGCACTGTTAATTTGACTTGAATAATAAACAAGAGTGTATATGCGTGTGTGTGTAAATACTTTGTAATGTGTGTAATGTTTTTTTTAATATTTATTGATTTATATATTTTTATGCATATTTTTTTATATTAGCATACGTCGCCGCTTCTCTATATAGGTAAAACACAGATCACTGTCTTTCTATACACCTCCGTCCGCGCAATTTCCGTAAAAAGGGTACACATTTTTTGCTTCACGTATCTTGACTTATCAACCATTAGCATATATAATTTACCAGAGTTTACCCCGCGGCTGTGCCGCGGGTTAACCTCTAGTGCGTGTCTCTTGTTTATAGAGCAAGCGCTACAGGTTATATTATATTAATTTTTTATGTATTTTCCCACGGAAGATTCACTTCATTTTATATCGCTAATTATACCATTCCCCGTCTATCTGTAAACAACATAAATTGACCAAAAAGGCCAAAATGGCCAAAATGACCAAAAGGCCATAGTGACCGACATGGCCAAAATGACGGAATAGGCAAAAACGAGCAAAAAGGCCAAAATGACCAAAAAGGCCAAAATGACCAAAAAGGCCAAAATCACCAAAAAGGCCAAAATCACCAAAAAGGCCAAAATGACCGACATGGCCAAAATGACCAAAAAAACCACAGTGACCGACATGGCCAAAATGACCAAAAAGGCCACTGTGACCGACATGGCCAAAATGACGGAATAGGCAAAACGACCAAAATGATCAAAAAGGCCCAAATACCCGACATGGCCAATATGACGTCAAAAGCCACAGTGACCGACATGGTCAAAATGACCAAAAAGGCCAAAATGACCAAAAAGGTCAAAATAACCAAAAAGGCAACAATGACCGAAATGACCAAAAAGGCCAAAATAAACAAAATTACTAAAACGGCCAAAATGACCAACATGGCCAAATTGAGTAAAAAGGCTAAAATAGCCAAAATGACCAAAACGGCCAAAATTAACAAAAAGGCCAAAATGAAAAGTATCCCTTGTCCACCCTCAGTATTTAATTTACAAACGTAACGAATTTCAGCCAAATATATTTTATCCCGGAAACTATCCCATTTTGCGGGATAAAAAGTATCCTATGTTCATTCTCGGCATCGAAAACATTTATATACTGAGTTTCAGCTAAATCGGTCCAGTAGTTTTTACGTGAAAACGAAACAGACAGACAGAGTTACTTTCGCATTTATAATATTAATAGGGATATACAATAACTACATCAAGGACTTCTTGGAACTCTATTTCCAATTGCAGTTTCTTTATTCCAAATAAACACAATTTAATTGCTCAAAGACATATGGACACAACATTAAGTCCTAATTTACTTCGAAATAGAAATTCATTGTGTTTATTTAAACATGCTCACAGAACGTGAAAATTGATAACCATTGTAGTTCAGCTTAATAACTCTATTGAATCTAAAGCCTCACAGAAACGTCATCTAAAGACAATGAACAACCGAGATACGTTGCAGACAGTTCAGAATTTGGAGAGAACCCGGAAATTGAGACGTTATGTATTTATATCGTAAAATAACGACTTGGCTTGGATATAATCTAAGCTGAATAAAGCATCTAATCGCTCTATTCAGCTTAGGTTATACACTTTGTTGTATTGTTACATTTATTTAGTGCATGCATGCATTTAGTCATGTTATCTTTTTAAGGTTAATAATTAATTTTGTTATGTTGTTAGGGAACTCTTATTTTTTATAGTGTTTAAACAACAGACGGGATTAAATCCCACCAGATGAGAATATTTGTCTAAAGAATTCGGCAAAGGCATTCTGATTGTGATAAGAGTGTATGTCTCATTACGCGTTACGTAATACTGGGAGATAGCGGACCACACTGGATGTCAACCGACTGTAAATTACAACCAATCATAAAAAATACCAGACAAAAAACTTTATACCATATAATAATAATTATAAGTACTGCAACCACAGCTGGGCGTTAACTCGTTAATCGTTAATTAACTAAGTTAACACTTCGAGTAATGGATTAACTTTAAAGTAAACTTAAAAATATGTTAACGGACTCGTTAACTTCCCTTAAATTTCCCAAGTCCGTTAATAGTTAATCCAGCATTGCGGCATTCCTCGAGGAACAGATTTATTGAATATAATACTACTATACCCTCGAGCGCTGCAGTTGAACATCTTTTCTCTACGGGCAACGATATACTACAGCCGAAATGAGCCTCGCTATCAGACGAGAATGTTCATGAAGGGGAATATGCATATTATGCCAGATGACTAAATTGACAGATAAATTGGACGGGTTAGTATCGTTTCGTGTAAGATGAAAGTGGTATATGTAGCAATTCGTTTAAATAACAATTGGTCATTTGATATTACGACCAAATCGTCTTAAAATTAGTTATATCTTAATAAAATAAATTCCAAACCTTAATCCAAATGAATAAAGAACATTGGATGTCAAGATGCCTATATTAAATACTCTTATAATTATTCCGGTCTTTTTTTGTTTCTGTCCCGTTAACATCCAAAACCAACAGTTTTTATAAGAACATGCAATTTTTATCACGTATTAACGATTAACGTTAACTTGCGTTAAAATTTCTAAAACGCAACGTTTAAACTTTTAACGAAGTTAACTATTTTTGCTTAACGGTGCTCACCTATGACTGTGATAGGAAAATAATAATATAATCTGAAATATTATAATTAAAATTTATTACACTAGAATGATTCCAATTACAATATTAATACAGCACAATAATACACAGAAATATTAGGAAAACTCCAAGAGTTGTCCCCACATTTGTGAGGTGTCGAGCAGCAATTTGCCCTTAAAGAATACTGCGATTATCGTACAATAATTATCAACCCAATATACCATGGGTCTCTTGCCCAACAGAGCTTTCGCTCTGTTCCACCGATTAATGTAGATTGCTGGTTGTATGTAGACTAGGTGTAGACTCTCGTTGTAGACTGGGCCCCCTCTGCCCGAACACTGAGTATTTATAAGATCCTTGTAGTGCATCTGCAGTGACACCATCCAGTAATACTTTGGCGCCACTTCATTTCCGTCATAACACCAACTTCCACCATCCGTATAACTTCCAACTTCCAGTTACTCCATTTTCGATATCTGTTGGCTTGATAATAAATGCTTCTACGTTGACATCCAGTTATACGACTTCCGATTACTACATCAATGAACACTATCCGGTTATTGACTACTTCCGTCATATGGTTATTTTACAATAACAAATACGATTCCAACAACTGTTACATATAAAATTCCTTTCATGTAAAGATATATAGATAAGGTTTTTGTTTTTCACGGCGAGCTCAATATGTGTCACCAATAAATAATTACAATATCTATAATATTATAAAATTCTAGACATGCCTTGTCTATTCATGGAAGCTATTAAAACGACAACTGGAATAGACTATAAAGCGACGGACAACACGATGCCACTGTTAGAAGTTATATTTCATAGGCGCGTTAGGGAAAAATGATGAGGATAATTTTTTACGATGCGCGCGCATATCGTCACACGAAAAACCTACACCATGAAGTTAGCTATAGTCAACATTTTAGTTTTTCTATTGTTAGTGTCGTTTTTTCTACAAACGTAGAATGAGGCAAAAGACAAAATTTTTGAAAAGATTTTTATCTTGATACGCCAAAGAAGTATAACTTCTAACGCGTGTACATACACACAATTTTTCAGATTTCTTGTTTGTTGTCGATTTATGTGTTTGTTCGGAATTCTCGTACAAACCGCTGGGCCAATTTTGATGCGGTTTTCGCTAATCGTCAGAAAATTCTACGACTTAAACATTACGCTACTTTATGTCCTCGGAACCCCGCGGGAATTGAGTGAGAATTATTTGAAATGACCAGGTTAAAAAAAATCGAATACCAATGTAATTTTTTTTGATGGATAGTAAATTTGATATAATAAAACGAGTGATATTTCTATCCCGGGAATCCCGTGGGATTTTCCCGGGAGCAATTTGTAGTAATCGGGTGCGTAAAAATTACTTTGTTCCAATACGGTTTTCACTAAAACGAGATAGCTTACAATATACGCTCCTGATGCCACCCATGTTAGCTACGCCGCTGGCCCTACGGTTGTCTGTAGTAAGTAGTAGTAAGTTTGCCCCACTAAACTAAACTAACTAAACTCAATAAGGTTTACTTGCCTTTATTACCGACCCATAGATTACTATAAAAAAACTTGCATATATATATAATATGTTTATTGTTATGTGCAAAATTGTAAGATGGCTGTGGACACCTTCGAGGGTACTTCAAGGCAAGTTGCGTCTCAAAACTTTCCCCTACATATCTGAGAGGCAATAGCCGTTTACTAGATCCTACTCATTTGAGTGCTCTCCTAACTTTTATTAATACTCAACAATACTAGAAGTGTTTTAAAAAGACGCAAACATACATATAACATAAGAATCTATACCATACCTTTCAATAAAATACATGTAACGAACCTGTTTGTAATATCAACATAAACGCCAAAATTCGACAAAAAATATAAAGAAATAAATTAATATAAATAATTAATTTATAAAGTAGTTTAAGTATGTGTATTTTATTTATAAATTATGTAGTTGAAGTATTTTTATATAGGATATTTGATATTTAATGATATGCACCACCTACATCGCCAGATTAGATTAAATTATTCCTTAAGTTAGGTTGCCTGGAAGAGATTGCTTTCACCGATAAGGCCGCCTTTTGTTTCTACCATGACAATATTGTAATTGTATATTTTGAAATTGTATATTTAGTGAGCAATAAAGTGTTATCTATCTATCTAAATAATCTAAGAAATCGCTGCCAGCGAGGAGCGTGCCCAATATAGCCAGCCTCTACATTAAAGTTTTCCAAATGAAATAAAATAGAAATTTGCTGAATTGCTGTGCGAAATATGAGTCAGCCTTCTAATAAAGGGGTAGTGTCAAAGAATCTCTTACACAAGTCTTTAAAGAAACACTTTGGCAATGGACCCAACGGACCCAATGTTTTTGTTTTTTCATTGCTGGAGGACAGCAAATAGGCTGACGGCCCGACTGTGATGGAAAGTGGTTACAACACCAAAGTTGCTACCAATGTTCTGCCGCTCTCTGAAGCAAGACTGGAATCTGGTTACTAATGCTAGAACACAACTCAAGGTTGTGTTATACATAGCGGCATGCTCTAGACCAGGGTTGCCCTACCACCTGGCTGTTTTATTGCTTCTACGACAGGCCGCCTGGCCGCAGGAGTTTGTATTCTTTCTCCGTTCCTGCAAATGTTTTAACTTCAAACGGCACAAATATCATCTGCAGCTGAAGATGTGGTCGTTCTAGTACATCAACACAAGTCGCTAAGGGAAGAGTATCATTTCGTCCGGTTTTTTGCCACCGTCACGCACCAAGACATTCGTTTTTACAATATATTCATAACATATCAATATAGTTAATATTATATGTAAAAATATGTTGGGTCTATTTACCATTTGAGAATGGCAAGTAGACCCAACATCTTTTTCAAAGAGGAGGAGGAAATAAATAAATAAAAAATATAATTGTAATCCTTTACTTGAAACTGTTACGAATTCGTGTGACATTTGATGATGTAAATTTGAAAATGGCGTTGAAATTAATCTGAAAGTTTATTAGAAGTACCCACACGTAATTCACAGGTCTTATAAGTATATAAGACCTGTGAATTACGAATACAACAAAACCAAACCGTAGGGCAGAAAATTTTTACCACATAAATCGCACAAAGTTCGCTCCGAAAGTGCACTAGTAACGCTTAGTTCGCAGTCAGAACACGACTGGCACATTTTCCAACTGACCGACCCTTATCATTTTGTGAATTATTGCCAATTATTGTTTTTGTTAATTGTTTCAGCCGTATCTCTGCGAAGGTGCCTACATCCTACTTGAGTATGCAATCAATAGTATGTTCGTTTGGATGTTTATAGAAGGACTGTATCTGCACAAGGTCGTGACGGCAAACGCTTTGCGTGAGAATACGCCCTACCTGCTGTATTACGCTTTGGGTTGGGGTCTACCTATATTGATTACCGCAGTATGGGCTGCTTTAAGCTCTGTACATTATTACCAGTCAAACGTGAGGACGTAAGTAACATGCTTTCATTCTTACCCCTTGCCCTTATTATTTTTATATTTTTATTATATATTATTGTTCTTATTGAGTCCTTGTCCCAAGCAGCAACTGACGATTGCACGTGTACGTGGTAGATTAATGTTCTTGTTTTTAAAAGCATTTTTGTACAATATTTTATTATATATTTATTATTGTATGTCTCTAGAAACAACGGTTCATAAAAATGGCCCGGACTTTTAAAGACCTTGCATTGGACCACAGGAAAGACCACACGATGAGGCAAATTTGACAAATTTAATGTAAATGTGTCGTGACACTGACCGGCGATTATCCCAGTCTACACCATATATAAATGCACACGGCCAGTGTAGGACTGTTGCGGAAATTGAGGACTTAAAGTACTGGGCTATTGGGGTGATCTGATAGTGCTACTAGGAGAGGGAATAAGGAGACTATGGCGTCTGTCCGTAGCTATGTTCGGGGTCATGAAAAAATGGGCAGACGGTGGCTCGCCGCCCCCTGGCATGAGTCCCAAAATAATGCCATAGAAGACAGTGGCAACATGGGTGTGAGTGGCTAAGGGGTATCGAGAGGTGGGCTGCAGGTTCACCGAAGCTACTTCCGACGTTAGGCCATTTATCACTTCCACCCCTGGAGCTTGAGTCTTAAGCTCTAGCGATCTCCACTCCGTGCCGGCTGGCTAAAGCAAGCACGGAGGCGGGGTCTTGGCAGGTACGAGGTGTCGCTACTCACTCAAGGCTTGGCCAGAAAGCCCCCCTGCGGTATAAACAATATTAATATTATTTAAACAGATTTTTTATTATTGATAGTGGTAACACCTTATTTTATGTTAATTCTCCTCCTAATTCGAAAGGATACGGACACGCTTTCAAACATTCTTGAGCCCAGATTGTAAAAAGATAAGAGTGATTTCAAGGTGTCTCTTTACTAAGTTATTTTTTAAAATATTTATTGTGGGTTTAGTTCTTTCGAACGAATTAATCGTTTTGTGTATAAATGTTTTCATATTATTAATAGGAATTGATAACTTAATTTTAAGATTTCTCATCAATCAATCAATCTTTATTGGCAAAAATATAAGATAAGAGTTTATGGCTGATGTTTTTCATTTTGTTATAGAAAAATATAAAGCTTTTTAACCTTTACAAACATCTAATATCCGACCCCCAACTACTTAACAACCGGAAGAACGACGTCTTGGTGTCTTGAAAAGGCTGACATTTATTTTCCTTTCCAGATGTTGGTACGGATATAACTTCTCCCAGCTTTACTGGATCTTGCAAGGACCAAGGCTTGCCGTCGTAGTGGTAAGTCTCTAATAGAGTTGCCAGCCGTAATATAATATAATATATAGTTTCGTTCTATACTTTAGCCAACTGTCTTCATGTAGAAAAATATTGTAGTACGAAATGTACTATATTATCATCATTAATGTAATAAATAGTAGCCCTTTTTGTCAAAGCAAAAAGTACTATTATTAATCGGCAGACACACATTATGTTTTTAAATATTAATTATATTTAAATATTAATCATTCAAAGCTGGCAAGACTGGCGGGAGCCCACAAATTATAGTTGCACTATCTCACTCGCACATCGTCCGTCCTGCTCACATATCGTGCTATTGTAGTAGCTGTACGAGTTGTCAATATTTGACCGGCCCACTGCCACTTCAACTTGCTAATTTTGCGAGCTATATCAGTTACCTTGGTCCTCTTACGGATATCCTCATTCCTAATTTTATCCATAAGAGAAACTAATTCAAGCTTGTGTTTTTATTAATTGCTTTGTCTGGAAAAGATCTTTAAATAAAAACTTACTTGCAGGTCAATATGGGATTCCTGTTGAACATTTTACGCGTCCTTATTGCGAAACTGAAGGAAAGTCAGAGCACTGAAATGGAGACACTCATGTAAGTCTATGAAATTAATCTTTTGTATATTATACTTGTTGTAGGGTCTAGTTTTTTTAATGAATTTAAAAATGAGGAATAAATCTCTAGTCTATTTAATACAAAATTATATTAGTGTCTAATATGACTTGGAATAACAGGAAGGCAGTCCGTGCAGCTTTGGTCCTCTTGCCGCTGCTTGGCATCACCAACCTCCTGAACATGATCGAGCCCCCCCTCGACGGCAATGTTTGGATTTTCGGGCTCTGGAGTTACTTGACACACTTTTTGCGTTCCTTCCAAGGGTTCTTCATTGCGCTGCTTTACTGTTTTACGAATGCTGAGGTAAGTAACATATTAAATATATTGCGACGTGTGTCGTTGATGTGTAAATAAAACAAACGTGTTTACGCCTTAGCGGCTGGCTTTATTCTGATTTGAGTGATTTGTTATACAGTATGAACTTATGAACTAAAAATGCTTAGTCTACACACTACACGACCCCCCTAAATTAATAAAAAAATTAAAAGAAACTTTTTTTTTAGCTAACAAATTTCTTAGTTCTATTCTTATGAACTACAGTTTGCTTATCTTTAATTCTTATTTCTACGTTAGGATATAAGTCTCTTATTACATTATAAGGGCCTGTATACAATGTATCTAACTTTTTACCAGTTTCATTTTTTTAAAGCAACTTTTCACCTGGTTGGTCCATAACTGGATTAATATTTTTGTCATAATTCTGTTTTCTTACATGTTTACTTAAAATTAAACTATTCCGAGCATCTTTCTGGGCTTTTTGAATTCTATACTTAAATTCTAAAACATAATTATCAAAATTGTATAATGGCTCTACAACACTACATAAGTTGTTAGGTAGTCTACACACTTGTCCAAACACTAACTCATAAGGTGTATATTTAGTTTCGGGGTGTACAGCGGTATTAAAAGAAAAACACCAATACTGCAACCATGAGCTCCACGATGATGGGTGGTTATTTGTTTGAATTCGTAAATATGCTCCTAACATTTTATGAGTATTTTCTAATGAACCAATACTTTGATGGTGGTAAGCCGTAGCTATTGTTTGAGTTATGCCTAATATTTTACATAATTCTGACATTATATTAGAAACAAATACTGTACCTCTGTCGCTTGCTATTTCTCTAGGTATACCAAAACGAAGAATAACATTTTCGCAAAATGTTTTGCCAACTTCTGAAGTAGATTTAGTTTTCAATGGATACGCTTCTACGTATTTACTTAACTCACATTGTAAAGTAAGTACATAACAATAGCCTTGATCGTCTTTATCTATTGGTCCCATAACATCTAAAAATATTATATCAAATGATGATGAAGCTGTACTCGTAATTGTTAATGGTTATTTATGAATTTTTGTGTATTTTTGTTGTTGACATTTTTCTCATTTTCCTACATAACACTTAACGTCTCTTTCTATTGATGGCCAATAATAATATTTTTTAATATTATTTATCATCCTTTTAAAACCTAAGTGACCACTACTTGGAAATAAATGAAAATCGTTCATGATTACTCTTTTTTCTTCTTCCGTATATATTCTTTGAACATTTCTGACTATGCATAGTCTAGGTAAAATTAACTCTTTATATTTATTTATCTCACTGGCTAGCCATTTTATTACATCTTTATTTTTACGCGTTTTTATTATGATTATTTCCGTAATATCTAAATCTTTGCAAAATAGTGCCATTTCTTTCAACAAATCAACTCGTGCCTTTGTTGATAAAGAATAGTGACTTGCAAATATATTATTTTCCTCTTTAGAGTAAATAAAGTTATCAATTCTAGAAAAGTATAAGTCCGTATTTCGTGATTTTCGTATTATTCTTCTGCGCAGTTCGTTATCCGATAATATAACTAATTCTATATCCGAGTCAGATTTTTTGAGAATCTCTACAACTTTAGGTTGATCAGGCCTAGTGTTAGCAGGGATCTCTGTGTCATTTGTCATATCCTGAGCCAATTTCTTTTTGGCTTGTGCTCTAGTTATAACGCATATCGACTTTTTATTGATTTCTTTTAATTCATCATATGTTAAGATGATCCTAGATAACGCGTCCGCGACTACATTATGGTTTCCTTTTACGTACTCTACTTTAAAATCATATTCCTCTAAAATTAAATGAAATTTCATTAAACGACTTGATGGATTAGACATACTAAATAAATGGATCAACGGTCTATGCTCCGTTCTTATAATAAATTTTCTACCATATAAATATGGCCTAAAGTGCTTTATAGACCAAACTATCGCTAAAAGTTCTTTTTCGATAGTTGCGTAGTTTAACTCTGCTTTATTCAAAGAGTGACTGGCATAAGCAACTGGTTTTTCATTAGAATTACAAAGTACACTTCCTATTGCAAATTCGGAACTGTCTGTTTGTAAAATAAATTCGTTTTCTGGTGAAAAATTAGGATAATCTACTGGCGGGTTGAAAAGTAAACTTTTAAGCGTCTCAAATGCATTTTTACATTCTGCATTCCATTCAAACTTTACATTTTTTCGACATGATTTGTTTATTGGTAAAACAATTTCAGCGAAATGTTTTAATAAACTTCCTATAATAATTACAACAAATCGTTTCACATCATTCACACACGTCGGCATCGGGTAGCTTTCAATGACGCAACACGTAAAGTCAAATAAGTATTATATATTATATCCAGCCAGTAAACTAATTTACAGAAATAAAATGTAGTCAAATAAGTTCGCGAGATAAATGTTAAGCATGTAAAATAAAAGTATTAATAGTTCAAATTTAGTCAGATTATGCACGTATCGGTATTTATTCAAAATTGTAAAAACAATAATCTATTAGTACAAAAACTGTTAAGAAAGTAAGAATTTTGATAAAAAGAAAAATAAGGATGAAAGAAAAAAGACAATAACTTAAAAAGAGATTAAAGAATCTCTGCCTTAAGCAGTGACCGAGGAGGCGATTAAAAATATACGAGCATTTTGTTCGTGTGCAGCTCACACGCAGGAGAAGTGAAACTTGAGAGAAAATATTCATAGATAATTCTTATTAAAACAAATTTAATTCCTTTGGCCTACATCCGTCAATATTATTATAATTCAAAATAATATTTAAAGTATCAGTTTATTTTTTTGTTTTAATATAAAAAATATTATTTTAAGTTGTATTTTCGCCAAAATTAGACCTATGATTAATTCGGCCTTATTGACTTTCTAATCAGTGCTGCTTAGTGTAAAACTCGTATCTCATTCTCTCGCAGGCTTACTTCTATAGAGTAATATGTTTATCTCTTTTTAGTGTCGCTTTTTCTTTACATCGAGTTTCAAATCGCAACGGTTCTAAAGAATTTTTACTTCAAAAATATATTCTATAAAATATGCTAAAATAATCCTATTTATTATTTAATGTTGAACAATGGTTTTGAGTCATGGTAACCCTACCTCATGTTCATGCTTCAATACATATTCTTGACGCATGCACATTGGCTTCTCTTTTGTATACTGGTATATATATAGACAGAGAAACCTATAGACAACTGATATGTCACATTCAAACAAGAAAAAGGTCAATATAATTTGCCGATGTCGTATAAAGAAATGAGACCGAACGATGCAATTTTTTGTTTCACGGAGCGTGCCACGGTTTAGCACAGAGGTTTGCTAAACAAAGTTTGACAGCTGAAGTGCAGCTAGCTATCTTCTTCCTAAAAAATATAGTTTCTACGTGCTTTATGTTAAGTAATTCATATTATATTTTTATTTATTTTTAAACAATTTAGACTTACTATTTCAACTTTAAAAAAAAAAACATGGTGAGGTGTAGCGTTAAACGGTGAAGAAGTGATAGCGGAATGAAAAGCCAGGATTCGCTTTTCATTTGTAAGTACACTACTGTTTATCAGTTAGGAGGCATTCAGTACCTTTTTATATTATTCATATATTAAACTTTAGTGTTGCCAACTTTTCTACAAATTATTTCCCATTATTCTAGAAAATATTAATAATTATGCATTCTGTGTCGTGTATACTTATACATGTAATATATCTGAAAAAATTAATGGCTTCTTGCAGTTTTCCTAAACCTGATAATTTACGTCGGAATGAATTGTAGCTACAGGACGAAAAGATTGGACACCAAAACCGTCATCAAAAATTTGCAGTACACTTTATGACAATTTCCATGCATTAATTGAACGGTGTATACATCACGCAACAAAAGGATTTAAACCTAAGCAAAAAACTAGAAACATTCATACGAAGCTTGTTTTATTTCAAGGACAATAACGTGTAAACTCAACAAAAGCTAATTAAAAATAAACATGTGCTATTCATTTATCCACAAAGCCAGAACCTACTATCACATAATAAATGGCAGTTCTTTAGAACCACATCATCATCCATCCTCACTCTCAAGCCCTCATCGCATGTAATTTGAGTAAGGCAGCATCTCTGCTCCTACGCCATAGCACGGCCTTTACCTATCGATGGAAATCGATTTGTCAGGTTCATTTTAAAGGCTGCCTTACATACAAATTTGTAATGATCACAAATTTGGGATTATTTTCCCTCACACGGTAACCCTAAATATAGTGACGTATTATTTTTATCTCTTTCTGCGACACGCTATAGGTGTCTGTTTCTACGGGTATACGTATGTGTATATCTATCTTTGCCCCCCCCCCCCTTCCCCAACTATGGTTTACTTCACAAAGATGACGCCATTGTGTCTTCGGTTTTCATTTGCGGTGTTAAATAAACAGATATGTTAAAATAATGGCTTTTTGGTAAATGCAGTGAGTTGTTGAAACAAATTAAATGGCGGCCGCCCTCAACAGTGATTTTTATTGTGTAATTGATTGAGCTGGTTTCAAGATATGTGCAAGATATGAAGCAGATATGACGTTTGGGCGCGTTCAAATCGTCCCTTTTTTGAGTAACAGTTCTTTTAGGGTTTACTTTTTTTTCAAAACCTGTAGACGCTCCCCCCACCAGTGAAAGGCCATACATCATATAACCTTTGTTCTTTTTAGCATCTAATGTTCACAATCCAATAGGTCCCCATGACGCTCGAGTAACTCCTCCTTTAGCATTTTGGGCTCCCGTACATGTAGCGAACATGCACTTTGGCACACTGAAATATTGTGATACAATTTTCTGTTGATTGGAAAAATGCAAACACACGTTTGATGTTATTTTATAAAATTGAAACTTTGCAATGTTTACGTATGCATACGCAAATCAGTTATGGTTCCCCGTGGAGTACACTGTCACGAACATGTGACATTGTTGCGTGTTATGTCCGAGTACAGAAAAATGTACGCTATTATACGGACTGTAGTTGGTAAATAACTTGATTTTATGCTTCATTGTTGAAATCAAATGGATGATGGACGCAGAGCTCTGCTGTTACTATCTCTTCAAATCGCCGATATAGTACGACTTTCCAATCATCGGTTTGCCCGATTTAGCTACTCTGTTAACTCCAATGGCATGCCCGTGGTAAGCCTCTCTATTTCGGTGAATATTAACAAGCAAAATCTCGCGAAATAAACGTAACAATAGGGTAGCTTTTCAATGCTAGGTAGGCTAACGCAATTCTGCCAATCGTAGGTATATGTATATAAAATTCTCGTGTCACAGTGTTAGTTACCATACTCCTCCCAAACGGCTTGACCGATTGTCATGAAATTTTCTGATTTTCTGAGAATCGGCCAACATCTATTTTTCATCCCCCTAAATGTTAAGGGTAGTCCACCCCTACATATTTTTTTTATTTTTAGATATATTTTTTATAATGCAGCACTAAAAATACACACAATCCTAAATTTTCAACCCTCTACGATCAACCCCTATTTTGAATAGCGATATTAGTATTTTTTGGGGATATTTTTAGGGATTTTACTGGGATGATTTAGATTTTAATTTGAATCAGGTAGATGGTGCTGCAATCGGGTACCAGAATTTAGGTGTTCTTTTTGTTGTTGTATGTGTTGAAGTTTGTCCCGGAATGGTTTAAATAAACGATTGGACCGATTAGGTGGCGCCGCGATACTCCTCCTAAACGCTGGGCCTGTTTTTGATGACATACTTTGTATCTTCAAGTGGATTTGAGAATAGTTTAGATTAACATTTGGTCCCGGTAGATGACGCTGGAATCGGGTTTTAGATTTTTATTTTTTAAATGCAGGACAACGTCTGCCGGGTACAGCTTGTATTATTACACACACACACACACACACACACACACACATATATATATATATATATATATATATATATATATATATATATATATATATATATATATGTGTGTGTGTGTGTGTGTGTGTTACGAGTTTAACGGGACTCGCATTAAAATACCGTTGGAAGTATTATAGAGTTTATTAGAACTTTACAAACACGTATAACACAGGTACAATTATAACTGGACACAATAAATCGAAACGTAATACAGAAGATCGTAATTCAATAAAACGCGCAAAGTCCGTCACTATGGTTCCGGTTTGTACACACGTCACGCCTTGATCGTAGTTGTCGCTGAACTGCCATCTCTCTCCATCAGGCCGTCGTTTTATATCTCACAGATACAAATGTGCCCGTGTCATAGTTGACTTAATCCGCCTAGCACCTAGCTAATGAATCGGCCGCAAGTGGCATAAACGAGTCCGACAAAACAATGGGCTGCTCTCTAGAAACGTATGCCAATAAATAAGTAAACAAAAGAAGACGATCATAAAAAAATTACAATAAGTTCAAATGCCGACGGGTAATAAATGCTTCTTCAAATCTGTACGTGGAATTTGGCTTTGTGGACTGCATTATTTGAGTAGGAACTTATTTGGCATTGCAACGTTGACCTTCCAAGCACCTTTTGTCCGCTGGCTTCGACACCATTATATCTGGAATAAGGCCATACTCAAGTGAAGTGCTCCTAACAAGAGTCGAGCGCTATTTGTTATATAAAAATTCGTACTATTTTTTTTTTGCTTCTTTAAAAAATAACCAAACAATTGGTAGTTTTATTTATACATTTCAATGATACTACGAGTATACTAGAGATACCGATTCAATTCATTTTATATCGCAAACTACCTCATCTCCCGGGGTGAAAAGTATGTATGCACATTTTCGATATTAAAACTACAAATATGTACAAAATTACAGCAAAACCAATATAACCAAAAGAGACAAAACGGCCAAAATGACTAAATCGACAAAAATGACAAATCAAAAAACCTATCATACTATATATTTATATACATATATTTATATATATAAATATGTAACTTATGCCATTATCTGGGACTAAAAGTATCTCTTGTCCGTCCTCGGTATGAAATTTACATCTATACCGAATTTCAGTCAAATTGGTCTAATAGTTTTTCGTAAAACCGTAACAAACAGAGAGATAAATTATTTGTTATCCCGTAAACTATCCCATTTTTCGTTATAGAATACTTTTTAGGATAGAATAGGACACTTTCTATGTTCATTCTCGGCATCGAAAATGTATACAATCTTTCAAAACGTATCGGGTAAGTCGGTTGTAGCTATTTTTTCAAAAACGTATAATTTTTATTTTAAAATGGTTGCTAGGGATCGAAAACACTTGCAACGTATTAAGCTAGCTTTTTAAATAATATATATGATCACGCTTCTTTCCCAATAACAGTTTTACGCCAATCTTAGAAGATGTTGAAAAGGCGATACAAAAAGACTCGCAACTAGGCATTTCTAGGATTATCTTATTGTTACGTGCGAGCGAGGGTACGTACTTAGGATTGAAAGAAAACACCAGTTTTTAACTATACGCTTTTATGAACTTACATAGCCGTAAGTTATTCCTCTGCGCAAGGTTGCCCTTACAAGCACAATTTTCGACGCACTGTCCCGAGGATAAGATGACTCACTTACGATACCGTTACCGATATTGGTTAGACCACCTCCTGTTATTGCAGTGGTCACCTCCGAATTTACCGCATGTTGCTCGCTTCTGAATCTTTTGTCAAACTACTAGTACTACTACTACTAACACTCCACCATCATTGAATTGCCCACGCAACTTTTCACTAAATTCACCACTAAACTCGCCACTGTCTCATTTAAACTTTTTTTCCAACTCTTTCGTATCGCACTTGTCGTTTCTCTGTCTTGAACTGAACTCAAACTGCTCAGTAATATATTTAATATATAATAAACCCGTAATTTTGATCTGTTTTCGTCATTCTTTTATTTACTATCTATCTCTTTTTAAACATCTATCTATCTCTGACTTTTCATCCCCGAACCCAAATGTACTCTTTGCCCGAACCCGAACCTATTCTTGAACTTTGTCCATCATCTGTTCCTTTCTAAAATGTAATTGTCCTTGTCTTTTCCTTCCAGAATCTTCTACCTTTTTCTAAAACTTTTTAAACCAACTAAATTGTTCCACCATCATTCGCCCCATTATCATTAATCCATTGAAATCTTACAATTAAAGGACCGAATATTGCATTTTTTAGAGGACGCAATTTTATTTTTGGGACATGTGTGGGGGTCACAGAAGCTTAACCTCAAGTTTGTGGGGTCGCCACCCTTGTCCCCCGGCCGCCATCTTGGAAAAAGTGGTGAAAACGCTTTTTTCGGGATATCTCGGAAACTGAGTCTTAGAAAAAAATTGTAGTCATAATTTGTACCAAATTTTTTTGCCTACAAATATGTTTATATAAGTTTTTGCCCTAAATTAAAAATTAAAGAAGGTATAAGCAAAAATGAGAGAACTTTTTTATTCATTCCTAACTCTTTTCTTTATCATAGAACTGACCAAATTTAACTTATCGAATGTTAAGCAGGTAGAAAAGGTCCCCCCGTTTTCCCCGCCACCTATGAGGTAGAGTCCGTAGGCGCGTTTTTTTATGTATATTCTAGCGAGACATGCAGCAACATTATGGAGATATCAAAGTTAATGGAAGAAAATGAATTTGAAGATGAACTTCTACTATGACTCCAAATTTAACTCCTGTCATTCCTCAAACTTTCACATTTGACGTTGTTTTAGATTCTGAGCCACAGCCTGGACCATCGAAGAAAAGTCGATTAGAGTAGCTAGCTAATAAGTGATTAAAAATATTATGATGTCGAGGATTACCTTAAAGCAAGATGTCCGTGTATTAGGCCTACTGGGGATACCACGTAAAAAAAACTCGCCTACGTACTCTACCTCATAGGTGGCGGGGAAAACAGGGGACCTTTTCTACCTGCTTAACATTCGATAAGTTAAATTTGGTAAAGAAAATAGTTAAGAATTAATAAAAAAAATCTCACCTTTTTGCTTATAACTTCTTTAATTTTTAATTTAGGGCAAAAAGTCATACAAACATATTTGTAGGCAAAACAATTTGCTACAAATTATGACTTTATAAATTGTTTGTAAGACGCATAGTTTCCGAGATATCGCGAAAAAAGTGTTTTCACCCCTTTTTCCAAGATGGCGGCCGGGGGACAAGGGTGGTGACCCCACAAATTTGAGGTTAAGCTTCTATTGACCCCCCACACATGTCCCAAAAATAAAATTGTACCTCTAAAAAATGCAATATTCGGTCCTTAAATTGTAAGATTTCAATGGATTAAAACTAGTTTAAATTATCGTGCCTCATTGAAAAATGGATCTGCGCAAGGACCATTTTCGCGCTATAATTTTTTACGATTTCAAGTGTCGCCTGCCCTTCTAAGGCCACCGTGTGTCGTTGATACAACGAATTCAAGCGCGGTCGACTAACTTTGGGGAATCGCCAGTCGACGGTTTGGGTGTTTCAAAACGAATCAACGCCTAACAAAGTGAAGCGGGAGGAAGATTTTGATCGCTAGATTTTTCAATTTGACTGGCTTCTTGGTGTCAATTCATTTACAGAACCAAAGAAGCATCAACGCCAAATGTTATACCAAATACTTATCAGAAGTTATCTCTGTTGTGAGAAACAAGCGACCAAACACAGGGTTTCACGGACTACTGCTTCACCACGACACCGCGCCCGCCCATACCGCACTCAAAGTTAGGAACTTTCTGGACAGCACGCCGGTCAAACTCCTGACTGCCCTGACCTAGCACCATGTAACTTCTTTTTAAAAACTTCTTCTTCTTTTTTTCTTTTTCCCGAAAATAAAAAATCAGCTTAAAGGTATACAATTTTCGTCGCTGGAAGACTCGCTGTCAGCGTTCGAGCAAACTGTAAACGAGGTGTCTGCGCCGGACTGGAAAAAGTGTTTCGAAAACTGGTTCAGATGCATGAACCTTTGTATCGAGGCTGGTGGAGAGTACTTTGAAAACATTTAATAAAAAAAAAAATTACCAATAGAACATTTTGTTTTAACTTTTGCATATTACATAAAACCTATTCTAGCGAATATTATTATGTAATTTCATAATTAATGTTTAGCTAAGATTTACTTAACGCATACGTCATAACAAACAAGCCCGACAACACATTAATATAGCCCGGTGTGGGTAGACCTTTCCACGTGACTTCACTCTTCGAAAACTCTAAATTATGTAAATGCTCGTTATTGAAGTGACGTATACCCATAATACACATGACATTACTGTTGCAAACACCTATTTTTAATTATATTGAACGCATGTAAACGACGTTAATTATTTTTTAGGTAAAGCAAGTCTTAACAAAACAGATTGATGATCGAATGGCTATGCGCGGTGTCATTCCTCGTCCCCGTGATTCTTTGTACTGCTCTGGCGTCCGCCGTCGTTACCGGTGAGTATATGAAAATACTTGCAAACAACAATATGGAAGCCTACAACGGACGGCTCCGCAGATTTCAGATGCGTGGTAGAATCATTCTTGATTACAGCTGTTGAGGCTGGCTCGATGGGTGTGATACAAGGCTCTCGCAGAATATCGACGTGAAACGGTTGGCCTTGTCCTAATCGTGTTTTGTGCGATAAGTGAGGGTTCCGATGGCCTTCTTGCCCCTCCTCTATCCTATTTTCCCTCATCTCATCCCCCTTGTCTAATCCCTCTATTCCATCCTCTTTATCCTAATCTAAACGCTGTCAAAGCGTTGGCATCCCCCTTGTTGCAAATGCCTATAAGCGACGGTAAGCACTTTCCATGAACCATAAACTAGGCCGTCTGCATGTTTGCCAGCTGCGCAATAAAAAATATTTACGAATGACGAGTATCAAGATAAAGTGGAACTTTATGTTATATCTTAAACTAGCCAGTGTAAGTAGACACGTCTTAGTTTCACTAAGCGATTCTCCATTAGCGGCCGGTTTAGGCCTCCAGAACTGTCACAAAGTTTCAATAAATACGAATAAAAAGACTAAAATACTATGTAACGGTTATTTCACGTGAACATATTATTACCCTTTGCTTATATCGTGCCTACTTAACAGCAGCAACATAGAAGCAGGCATCGCAATTATGAAATGTTAAAATGTTTTTAGTTTGCATACTCGCGCTGCCCACTTCACTGCTCACTGCCGGTAATGTGGACAACAATGTAAAGAGGCGTTGTGATACACATTGTCGTATACTATTTAAGCAATATTCTTTAATAATACAATGTCTCCAAAATTTTAGGATATAAAAAAATCTAAATTTTTAGTTTATTTTCAACAGGCTGTAACTCAGAGGAAAATTGCAGTACAGGAAAAAGAGAAAAAGCCTGTTGTAGATTTGTGTCTAGTTTTTGGATCCGATAATGACAACATTTTAAGATTCATGGTTTCAGAATAATCTTAAGAATACCACAGGAAAAAAAATATACATATATAAAATATATATATATATATATATATATATATTATGGCTTTTTTTAGAAATTTTAGTGTTCTTTAATTTCACTTGTTTAACAAGTCTGTACGATTGAGTGTGTATAGAGCTATCATTGATCATAATCAACAAAATATCACTGACAGTATCTCTTTTATGCTATGCTATGGCATAGCATAAAAAAGATACTTTCAGTGATTTTTTTCGAAGTGTCAATTTTGACTGAATTTTTTTGCAGTCGAATACCGATCAACGTTTTTTTATGAAGATTCCAGCATCTGTCTCTTTACTCCTTATTGTCATAATCTTCATCATCATCATCCGAGTGTTAAATCCTGTTCGCTTCGAAGTCTTTTCTTCTCCAATTCAGTGATCTTCAGCATCCTTTGAGTCCATTGGCATGCATGTGATCCTTCATGACGTCATGCATTTCTGAGGACTACACCATATACCGCGACCTGGGGCTGGGGGCATTTATTCCCTACATAACTACCCGATCTTCATAAAACCTGTCCATACCAGCGTAGGCGATTCTTGTTTCTCTGCTATATCACGGCCGTAAATGTTACCGCGAATGCGGTAGTTCCTGATGCAGTCTTTCCGTGTGACTTCTAACATCTACCTCAGCATATTCATCTACGTGATACTCAATTCATAATGTACTCAGTACTTTACTTGTTTAATTCCTTATTGGCATTGGCAAAATCATTGCCTCTGCGTTGATAATACTTTTAGAATAAGGTGTACCATCCTTATCAGTATCTTCACGCTCCATGTGACCACTATATAGTTAAGTTAGGGATCTTGTAATGCAATCATTACTATTATAACAGACGATTGCTACTTGCTAATCCAAACGAAAGTAGACAAAATATATATTGACATACCTTACACAAATTTATTTCTTTTAAAATACTTTTTAAGGTGTATTCATGGTTTTTTTCACCTCATAGTTTAAAAGATACAAAACTTCACTCTTACAATTTGGAAACGAAAGTATTTTGCTTCTTTACTTAAAAAAGTCACTTTGAAACATAGTTATCTTTTTAGGTAAGGTTGCCTGGAAGAGATCGCTTTTAGCGGTAAGGTCGCGGTAGCGGTATTGTTTTGCCAAAAAGTATAGTAGTATTAGTAATGCATTGTTGTAAGTTTTTTGATAATCCATAAAGTTTTATAAGTTCTTGCAATTCACGAAGGCGAGTGGGCTTTACTCGTGGTCGAACATTGTAGCACATTGCGATAGTGTGCTGGTGTGTGACGGAGCGATCAGTTGCGAGCGAGCCGTCCAATCAGAATCAATTTTGGTGTTACGCACACTTTGATACATGTTTACCACAAGTAATATTGTATTACTTGGGGAAGAGTGCTTCTCTTCGTCTATTACAAGAACTTATCTTTTTATACCATCTAAAATTTGATGAAAACTATAAATGAACTTAACATAGTCATTTCTTAAGGTTTTGCAACTGGTGCACGTAATTAAAACATTTTAACTGCGTGGCATTTTAAATGATTTTTATTTTTATGTAAATGAAGATCACTTTCATTAAATTTTATTTTACCACGCATTAATTTTCTAGTTCAATAGATTATGTATTATAAATTATCTATGCAATTTTAAGAACTGTCAGTGTCAGCGTTGCGTGTAATAAAATGACAGTTGTCAGAGCTATTTTTAAAGTGTAATTTACGAACTGTTATTTCAAATTAATCAATTTTTGTTCATTAAAAGCTCTAAATGTTGTTTCTCTTTCGAGAACAAATCAGTTTGTTTTCTTGATTCATGATCAATATTCAGAAACCAACTATATTATGGATCGGGTCACTGAAGACAAAGATGTCAAATGTCAATGAAAAATGTTACACTATTACTACTGCAGCTTCACCTGCGTTAAAGTTAAAAATTTAGGCTGTTGCCAGATTTGTTTCTTTTAAAGCGTTTAAAAATTACATCGTTAACGCATAGCCTTGGTATATATACTTACGTTATCTGTCAATATTTTAAATTAATAATAATGTTTCTAATTGCGCATAATACCTACAGTTATTATTTATCCTACCTGAATATTCAATTCAATTATTTAATTTGTAAACGTGATCTACTAAAAAGTGGTCAAAATATGGATATATTTATAAATAAAAATTAAATAAAATGCTGCGCTTAAAACTGTTAAAACGTATATCGTGTTTACATACAGAAGACAAAACGAATTGAGATATATTATATTTAACTTGTTAAAGGTTTCCTGTAGTTACTTTTGAAGTGGAATCACCTAATCATTACTTTGATAGTCGAAATTCCAGAGTAAAAAAATGTGAGATCGTGGACGAAATTCCTATGAGAAATTTAAATTGGGGCCCCGCTTCTCCTTCTAATAATGCTGCTGCAAATACTGAAGAAGGAACTGAGAGTACCCAGGAGTGAGTATGGAACACTGTTGTGTGAGGAACTCCCACAACACCGAGTTCTTACAGAAGTGTATATGTGGTAGTTTTTGGTACTCTTGATTTATGCTTATTGTATATTTATTTTTATTTTATTTTTCACTGCATTTGATCTGGGTCAAGTCTTAGAGAACTGTTAGACAGACGCGGCGACGCGTTCGAGTAGACAGACGCGGCGACGCGTTCGAGTAGCCAGACGCGGCGACGCGTTCGAGCGTTCCGCGTTCGCATTCTGCTTTCACAGAAGGAGTTCTAACCGTTTCAATCACTGGAATAGTTCTTAAAATGCAAATACAATGTCAGAGTTTATTTTTTGAGAAGATTGACTGTAGCCAGTGCCACATGCCTTCTGATACTATTATATAAAACCAATATGTATAGGATTAGTGGTTGCTAAGAGATAGTTTATTAAAAGTGGATAAGAAACATCAAAAGAAATATTCTGGAACTAATGATGAGCTTTTCCACGAACGCATTACTCGGGATTTACCCTAAAGGCATCTTATGTTTTTGTAACAGTCTTTAAAGGAAAACCTTTGAATTCTTATGAACTTGTCGGGATTACTTCCAGTTAAAAACAAAACGATTTTACAGAGACAACACGATAATAGGTTGCCAAGAAAGTGTTCGTTCACGTTGTATAACATAGGTACGATTACGGCAAATATTATGGATGAATTTATATATATATAATAGCATTTAATATTGTTTTTGTGTCATTTTTCTCACATTAGGTCTGGTTTTTTTTATTATTTATTGCAAAAGAGATTAAGTTTGAATATTTTGTTTTTAACTCTCAGTTTAAATTCCTTTCGTAGGCGATTAGTAAGTTTTTCATTGAGTGCTTAAATTGTTTGGGTTTTATTTCGAATTTTCGACCATTAGTATCAATCCATTCATCTGCATCATCGACGTGATTCGTCGCCGGGCTCGGTTGAGTCTGATTCAAAATCAAACTACCATGTGTATCTAAGGTATGTTAGTTAATTCCACTTATCGCTGTATACTGTTCAGGTGTCTTCATAATTTCTCCAACACTCTTATAGACCTACCTTAATGGAATTAACTGTCTTGCTCGTGGATTACCATATTTAATTTATTTATATCATATAAAACAAAGTCTATCTGTCTGTATATCCCGTAACTCCTCCTGAGCCAAGCAACGAATTTTTAAGCATTTTTCATCATCACTTAGATAACTTGCAAGGAAGGTTTATTTAGTATTTGCTCGCGGCTTGACCCGTGGCGTAGACACGAGCGCAACTCTAGGGAAGAAATAAATTGGATAAAACTAAAACCTCAGCATCAGTTACGAATGTATTTTTTGCACAAGAAATAATTTTAATTATATAAAAATGTATATAGGTAAATTGTAATCAAACATCTGTGAATCATTCGTAATATATCTATTATCGTTGAAATTGGTTGTAAGTAAATTCTGTCAGTTTCTATTATTAGAAAAAATGTGGGAATTTGCGAGCTAGTGAATTCCGTTCAAATTGCGAGCTAGTGAAGGAAAATTCTGTTTGCTATTTACGATAAATCTCGATGTTTTGTTATTATTGTTTGATTATTTTGAACTTATTTGCCTTAATAGCAGTCGATTTTGTTTTTTGGTCTGTGTGTTTTAGTCGTTGCTTTATTATTATTACAACTGAATGTTTAAAGAATATTATGTTAAGTTGCCTTTTTTACATGTATATTGTTTGTTAGTAATTAAAATAGTTTCGCCGTATTAAAAGTGTATGAATTTAATGGCTTGGCGTTGAGCATCTTGCGAATTATATGAAACTACCTGAAACATTTCCTTGATTGTAGATCAACTTAGCTTTAAATAAGATGTAAAATGTGAAAGCCATTGCGAGGGAGGATGCTAGTTATGCGAATTTATTAATTTCTAATTTTATTAGAAATTTCTGGAGAAATAAACCATTACATTGAAATTTGTTCGATCACTGAAGTCTCAAAATGCAAAGCAGTATGACCAGAATTAAGTATTATTAATTATCAAATGTAATAGAATCATCAATGTTAAATATAATTGGAAAATAAAAATGTGCAATTATATACATGCGTTTCAAAAATTTTTGGTTAACAAACAAGATGCGTTATTTTGGTCCTTTAAATGGTAGATGTACACTTTGAACTAGGTAGGACCTTGTAACTATATTTTTGATGACATTATTCTTTTCTTCAAAATTGTAATATTAATATTATGTAAACAATTTTGACAAAAACATAAATGTTACCAAAAAATTTAGTTACAAGGGCCTGTAGTGACGGCGACGATATGTTTCCAGAGACCAGATGAACGCACCCTGCTGCTCCTTCCCTGATGAACAGACCAATGAGGAAACTGTTCGGACCGAGGATACGTAAGTCGTGCTGTCACTAAGATAAACGTCCCACTGCTAGGCCCGTATCTTCCCATTTCAGGGAAATGTACGGTATACCCGCCACGCATAACTTAGGCGTAATACTGGTAGGTTTCACACATCTTACATCGCACGTGGTAATTATAACAATATGCAAAGGAGGTTTGTGTCTCACATAACTAAAAGAAGGAACATTACTATCCAACGCGGGAACTCTGCCTGACTTTTGGGAAAGTTCCCAACAAGCGATTCTACGAATACAACTGTCCTCCTCTTTATTGTTAGAGTTACTGTTAGTATTGTACAGTCGTGGTATAAAAAGGTTCGCCGGTTTTTAAATTCATTCATTAAACGTTCCGCAAGCACACTGCACCCTTACTAAGGCTGGTGTGCACCGACTTTTAACCGATGGTTAAAATAAGATAATCGCCAAAAATGTATGGGAACACAATGACTATTTTTGGTTAACCGTCGGTTAAATTTCGGTGCATACCAGCTTTAGTCACAAAACAGACTGACTTACAGAAAATTATGTTTCACTGTTCGACAATAACGTTTAAAATTACTTAAATGAAAGTTGTTTGACTTTATATCTTGTCTAAGAATATTGTTTAGCGATATAAAACCTTTTTATTGGTTTTAATATTTATGATCAGCGTAATAACTTTATACTCTTTGGTTCTTATTTTTGATCTCAGTATCTGTCATTTTCTACATTGCAATTTTCTTTTCTCCCTTTTCTAAATTTTATAAACGTAACATTTACTAAAATGTTGGCGACACAATTTCATGTACTCGTGCAAACACAAGCCGACTTTAAGGTGGCGAATCTTTTCATACCGTGTCTGGACATATTTTGAGGTTTAATTTATAATTTATTATCTATAATTTGATCTACAAAAATAAGCTTAATAGATGTCATTTACTAGTCTTTTAAATTATCCTTGAGCATAGTACGAATGTTTAATGTATATTTTTTAACATTAACAGGGAGACTGTTTGACGCCCACCTGTCAAGTCTGTCCGCATCAGCGACGAAATCATGTACTTCGACGCTTAAGGACGGTACCAGCAGTAAGCAGCTTGCCACCAACATTGTGTAAATGATAGGCAAAAAGTTATATTATTTTACAATATACTCTTTGGACAGTATTCATCAATCTTGAAAGACATTCTCTGTGTGAAATACGATCTTTATATACAGTTGCCAAGAAACTAAAGTGTGTTTATTGTATAATAATACTTTGTGTCTCTCATTTAGATTTTTGTATAATTGTTCAGTGTAAGGTTAGTTACAAGGCAGCAAATCTGAACAATCATAAACTCGAACACATGTCTTTTTTAACTAAGAACTTAAAATGACAACTGAGTCTTATGATAACCAGAGCAAACGATAAGTAATTAATTAAATTTATTTATAACAGGTTCAAAAACAGGAATTTCTTTAATTATATGCGTTTGAATCTGTTGAAAAATATATTTAATTACATCACTAAAGGATGACGGAATCCTATTAAACTGTATCTAACCTGGCAACTGCAGAATATCAAAAAATACGACCATGACTAAATTATTGTCAATTGAATGCAAGAAGTCTGATGAGGTACGGTTAAACGCTCAAAGCGTTAGGAGAGTGTATATTAGTGAGGATTAGGTAGGCAAATATTATGGGAATAGGGTATAGCTTTTGTATGAGGTACATGAAGGATAAATTGAGCGTTTGATAACTGACAATGTTCCGTAATACAAACAATTTTCCGCGTATTTCATAACTTCCATTATTTTTAATTTAAAAACAAATGCATCGCCACCCCGTGTGAGCTATCGACGTCGATTCTGCCCTCACGCGGACAGTTAGGCAAACTTTCTACACGCGTCAACGTTCCTGTTTTTTCCGTGCATTACAAGTGTTTTCCAAAATATACAATTAGCTAATCAAGAAATCTTAAGTGACTGTGATTTACAGTCCACAATCGAAGGGTTCCGGCGTTTTCCGAATTCCGCATTCTAAACCGAACAGACAACTAATATTAAACTCACTATGTTAGTCAACGAATTAATCTGTCTTTATAGATATCAAGACAGTCTTCTTTGTGAAATAATTGACAAATGGTTTGAGACGTGCCCAGGGGCGGATTTAGACATTTGCCGCCTGTAAGCTATTAAAATTTTACCTACCGACCTCTACAAATCGATATCCTAATTCACAATCATATTAATTACATTCTTTTTGATAATAAAATGATACCTATAAAATTTGTGCACTATGGTCTTAATTTCACTACCTTTTTCCTGTATTTCGTAGAATGTGAACTAAGGGATCGATGTATTTCTTCTTACCGTGCTACTACTACTCAAATTATAGAAAAAAAGTATCTAATTGGAAAAAACATTTATTGAATAATTGTTTATTTGGAGTCCACGGATCAACTCACTTGAGAGTGGATTTAAATTTTTTTACTGTCGGTTGAATAAGTAATATAAATGGGGATTTTTTTTAAGTGTGATGTGATTTTATGTGATTAATCAGAAACTAAGGATAGGAAGGAAGGAGGATTTTTTAAATTTCTGTGAGAAAAAAAAATTGCCACCAAATTTGCCGCCCCTTCAAAATAGCCCTAGGCTTCAGCCTACTCAGCCTGTTGGTAAATCCACCACTGGCTTTGCCTAACCATTTTATACGAAAGTGATCACAAACATACGTTCAATTTATCCTGCGTATGACAAGATTAGATTATTGGTAAGAGAAAATGTTATAGGCCAGACCAGTAGCGTATCAGTGACAATATTTATAAGGATTATAACTTTGAAAAGTAAAAATTTCCGGATTTGACTATAACCCAAAACACACAGACCAGTAGTCCGGCTTCAATATTGTTAACTCGGATGTTTTAAGTATTGAGATCGTATACACTGTCTGAAGTAGTTTGATCCTTTTGCTAAAGGATTGGGTTATTTATATTTAAAATTCATGTTAGGTATTATATTTGAATGTTACTCTAGATCACTCAATTACCCAATCAGAGACTTCAATTCCCACCACAATTTCAATGTTAGTTTAATGATAATATGTGTGTATATTACAATTCGGCTGTCTTATAAAGTCATATTATGCATTTATCAAACTGATTTTAGTAATTACGTGAAGTATCGATGATATAATTAAGATTTTTATCGATATAGGAAGTCGCACATCGTCGAATCCATTAAAATAGAACTATTTTTTTAATGTTAAGTTTCGTTTACCTACTTTATATTCAAAACGTAGAATAAAATAAGTTTTGTGTTTAAACTTTTCAATTATACATCAATCTCCAGGTTATATATAACATTGTCCATGTATTATTATCATGTTCCTACAGAAATAAGCTAGTTATGGTGATTTAATTCGATATAAATTATTTTAATCCTCTTACAAAATTAGTTCGCCAGTATTTATATGAAACTTCAAGAGCGGCTTCTTAGGGCGATTCAATTATAGCTGCAACTACATACAACTAAAGTTATATAAGCATACATCAAATAATAATATAACATTAAAATAGTAAGTTATTTAACTTACTATTTTAAATTGAGTATTAGTTTCATAAGAAATTTCATATGTTGTATGGTACATGCTTATATGTGTGATATATATATTCATTCATGTGTTTACAATGAAGTGCAAAAATCCAAAAAAAAATACTTAAATGTCTTCTATACATGTATGACAATATTTCAAGATCTTATTTAAATCATATAACTCTCAAGTAGATAAAATGTATTATGAATTGTGAGTAAAAAAAATAGTTTTAAGTCGATTGTATGACATCGGATTTTATGTAAGAATATTATTAGATCTTCTGATCAATGTATTGTAGTGTTTATCCGTCTGAACAACTTTTACTAAAGTTGTTTAGATTATTGTATTACTAAGTAGCAATTGATGACTGTATTTATCTATTACTAGAATTTTATGATGAACCGTAACTCTGCCTAGACCCATCGTTGTCTCTTACATTTTAAGGTTTAAAACGTCAGCCATATTAGTTTAGAAACACTTTCTCAAAATCTATTAGAAATAGACGATTATTATTATTAAGATATTTTTGTGAACATTGTTACTTATAAAGTATCAATGCTGTTTTTACTGTGAACGATGTTTTTCTTCGTAGTGTAATTCTTGGCACTATGTATTACTCTTATACTGCTAAATTTGTGTATAGTTTACAGGGCTATACTATGGGAAAAGAACGCTTTCAAAATATTTAAGTCTAAGACAGATGGTAGCTCGTATATTTTCGAGTTCTCTGTAAACTTTCAAAGTTATTCCCTAATTAATGTTACATAGTAATCATGTATACCGTTATTAAATATAGTATGTAGTATTTAAAATTAATTAAGTAAATTTCTTGTGCTCAAATGAGCGACAATACCTATATTTCAAAATATTTATATTTTAATATTCATATTTTCAAAATATAAATTTTTAAGTTGGCCGCACATCAAATGCGATAACTACGTTACCGCAATAAAATATACGTCCAAAAAGGCAACTCCTTGGAAAAAAACAACTATTGCTGTCAACGCGCCACCTTTCTCAGTATACGTCATTACGTATTTATAGTCTAGTGAACAAGGACAAAAACGTGAAAAATAGAGATAAAGGTCATAAAATTATGATCGCTAGCTCATTGGATTCGGAATCACCTCTAGTACATTTTTTCAAGGATTTTGGTGCAAGTAAAAAATTGCAATTGTTATTAACCAAATAAGATGAAAAAAAATAGTATTAGATATTTAATATTGCTATAGTTATAAAAAAATATAATCCAACTAGGTACTCGAGCTCGCGAACCACGTACAACACTATGATATGACAACGTTTTTGCTTATTCTTTTATATAGTTATATTTAAGTATGTTTTCCATTGCATGTTCTTTATAGAATACTAGAATTTGCCCGTGAATTTGTCTACGTTGAATAATAAAAAAAAATTAAATAAATTTAACCGGGCCATATTAAACTGCTCCCAAGAAAATTTTCGTGAGACTTCCGAGATACAAAGTACCGCATTTAAATCGGGGAATCCCCTATCGATCAGCGAAAACCTCATCACGATCGGCCCAGTAGTTTATATGTGAATTCCGAACAAACACTAAAAAATCTAAAAAGCAAATATTTTTACTTTTACAAATTTCTGATATTATAGATTGTGGTTTTAAAGAAATATTTGTTCTTTCTAAAAGCGTTTGAGGGTAAAGCCTCTGCAATGGTTACTATATGGCCTCATACACACGTGTGTTCTGTGTGCGGCCTGACTAACACCCTATCGATTAACGTGAACGGTACATACAAGTTGGAACTAGGATGGATGTCAATTTGAGCTTGCAGGGTACTTATTCCTACCGAGTATACTTAATATATGAGTATAACGACTTTTTATACTTTTTGAAAATTTCAGATATATATATGGCTTTTGACTAGCCTTGTTCTAATTTGGTGCTTTTTTTGGCATTTCGTCTAACATATTCATTATGAGGGTACTTTCGAAACTAAAGTATCATATAAAGGGCTCAGGATGTTTTAAAATTCCAATCTAGTTATTATAACGATGTTTAATCTAGTCGATGTTATTATATATTCTGCCGTAATATGTGATTTAATGTTCGTGTATTCAAAATATTTAAATGTATTTCATTAGTATATTATATATTAGTAGGCATATAAGTCAATGTTAAGTGTTTGTTCATGATAATGTCCGTCTTAAAATATTTTAGATACTAAGATTTTAACTGTCCATTTTTATCTTTAAATTATGATCATATATTGTATTAGAATATATTTCCTGTACTTTCAATGTATGTTAACCTTTTTAGTGGTTGGATTAATAATAGGGACACGGACACGTTTTACAAAAAAAGTATTTGCCATTTTTCATATCTGAAATTACGCTTAAAGTTACCAGGGTTGACAAACAGTAATTATTGTCCATGAGAAACGATATAACCCGCTTTAAAAAAAACGTATACGAACCACAGATAATACACGAAACTGCTGTTCCAACTTTCTTACAGACACTATTAAATCGCGACGTAAATTGTAATAATAAATACCAATAATTTTGTAACATCATTTTATACTTATAAATTACTTGTCACTAAATTATTGTTTCTCTTACGTGTTGAGGTAATACTATACCTCACTATATATACTATCTTTAGTGACAAAAAAGTATTAGATAGCAGAATGCCACAGCAAAAGCCATTGGCTTGACATTTGATACGTGACATATTAAAATAGTTCATCAGATTTAGATATGGATCTAACACTTGATTTCATTTGAGAAGTAGTTGTTTGTTTAACTAAAAAGATATTATTTACTTTCCTCATATTCGAAATGAAAAGCAGAGTGTTAACCTCGGGGGGAAACCTATTTAAGCACTCGAATTATTAGCGCTCTGACTACGCTCCTGCGCCAAATCATCTCATGCCTAAATATGTCACTTTCACCTCTCGTGTAAAAATCTACTTTTATTTACTTTTCAAACAGTCAACGCGTTCTTTGACACCCTTAAACTTGTACCTACATAATTATGACGACACAAATAGGTACGCTCGTAGAAAGTCTTATAAGGTTGTGACTTCCTGTAAGTTTCTAAAAAGTATTCAAGTTTAATAGACTGTCCGCTCCCCTCTTATAAACTTTTATTTGAACTATATTTCGGGCTGTTGTACCTCGTGTGTTCTAAGTTTTGAGACGAAGTTCAATACGCATTTAAAAAATAAAAACGAGGTATACGAATTAACAGTTATGATTTCTTTTAATTACGGATCATCTTAATCGTCCCCAGCCGGCTCTTGTAGCCCCTAATCTTGATTGTTTCGAGGGAAGGGCAAAAACTGATAAATACCGCCTTCGTTGGCCTATATTTTTACCTTAATCAACACCATCGTTTCAGCCATCAGACGCCCGCTGATGATCACGCGAGTCGATGTTTAATAATTGTTCACTGTTGAATATATATGCGACACAAATCCAGCACCTCTGCATTTCTCATCCAGACCCCCGGCCGGCGTCGTTAAGCAAGTGGTCGGCCCATAAGAATAGCATCCCACCTCCGTTCGTGTTTGTGCTCTAGTCCAGAACCTATTTGCTCCATCACCCACTATTTTTAACAAATTATGTCTGTCATTTTTGGTTTACTTAGGTATATCTTCGTTTGATGCTATAATTGTCCTTAAAAGATACATACAACAGCTCACTAGACAGTCCACTGAGTGATCGCAAAACCCTGGTTTATTTATCGGCGTACGTATGTCGAAAAAAATATCGACAAAACCTTGCCATTCTATAGCGCATCTACTCTATCAATTCACCAAGCTTTATTTACAGTATATATTGGCCATTGTCAAATCTTGACTAAGAATTATCTAATGTATTCTTATACATAAATACTGTCACGCCTGTTTCCCATCGGGGTAGGTAGAGTCAATGGATCTCCACCTGCTACGATCCTGAGAAATACTTTTCGCTTACTAGTGTTCTCTTTATGTACAAAATTGGTACGCAGAAGATCACAATACCGAATTGTCTCAAAAGAATCCAAGTAAAAAATCATAACGGAAGCCTCTATTGGAATAGAGAAGACTAGAAAAGAATAATGGCTATTTTAATTTAACAATTTTATTTTTAACTATTGGTTACGCTAGGAATATAATAGGAGGGACTTACTGGTTGATTGATGGTGGTGCTGATGAGCTCTGCTGATGATGTGAGTTGATACGTTGCACTTCACTTGATTTATTTAACGGTCGAATGCCCAAACACCGGTTGTGTTACAACCGGTGTTTGGGGCACTCGACCGTTGTAAATTTTATACTCACGGGGGCGCGCGGGGGCTGATAATGATGTGACATGACCAGTAGTGTTGTGCAGATTTACGTCGCACTTGGCGCGGACAACTATATAGACTTAATGAGGTACTTTAATTTAAAGGCATTAAACTTAGTTCTAATTGCGTGAATTAGCCGCGAAAACTTATGAAAATATGTAAGTACCCATACTTACAGTATTGCAAATGCGAAAATTGGATGTTTGTTGCACAATAACACTAGAACTAATGAAATGAACTAGATGAACTTTTGGCATTGATTTAGGTTATTAGGTTATACTCTAGAATAGGCTATTTTTTATCCCGGAAAATTTTACGAAAGCTGCGGGTATAAGCAAGTACTAAATAAATGTATATTTTTATTTTTCATATCAACTGAATTATTTGAGTTCTGTCTCACAACTTCTGAACAAACGATAAATTATTTTTCTTAATTGTTTTTTTTTTATTTTAGTAATTCAGGAAAGTCGAACCCTTTCGTGCTTTGAGTTTTTAGTACTTGATTTTGGTTATAGGCGTAACTAATATTTGAACCGAGGTTGCATATATAATACATCAAAATTTTTAAATTAAAGGAGAGGTGGATGTATTGTACGCTAAATTCAATATTGACACTATCAAAAAACTGAATTTTAGAAGAGAGCCAAAAGATGTAGATGAATTTCTGAATGAATACACAAATACCTGTATTATTATTACAATGCCATCCCAGTGGATATTTTTGTTACTTTTAACCAGGAATAACGTAATGCTGTTACAAGTTTTCCCGTGTTTTAAGATAGATGATATTACAAAGTCGATTTGGCAAAACATTGGATAGTGTACTTTCTGCAATTGAAGCATCTACATGCAAATTCATTATTCAGGGTGTACTAACAATTTAAAGGGAATTTCCTACCGAGGTATTCCCACTGTGCTACGAGATGGGTTCCTTAGGCCGTGTCCTCATTAGACGATTAGTGAGCTGCCGACTGTTCGCTGGCTGACAGCGAGCTGTAGCGTATTACCGGCGAAGCGCGTGAGAACTCTTGAAAGAGGACGTAAACTAGTGCGTGGTTAGCGAACTGTGCCGCCGACCACAAAGGACACTATTTAAAAATTACAGGAAGATGAACTAGAAGCGAACTGTTAACCGCTTACACTTCGTCTTATGGGGACACGGTCTTCAGTAGTATTTATAGCTGCGTCCCACTTGAAGACTCCCAAGTAGTCAATGCTAAGTTTAGAATGGGTACATTTTAAGTATTATAATTATTTCAAAATATTTACATCATGATAAATATGGTAATAGTATAGTAGAGTAATAGTTGATGTTCAAATATTAATTAATCAGCGTCATGGCTGATATTTTCCCTATATAATCAAATCATATATAAACCAATGTATCTTGTTAAATTTAAGAATTTATTTCAATAAAGTATATTGATGTTCATATGTTTTATTTTAATACCCCAAAGTTACTCACAATATCCAAAGTTATTCTTAGTACACGCAATATACGTAAGACGTAGACACACAATCGGCCTTACTTATAGTAATCTGGTTTAGAAACGACTAGGCATCTCTTAAGTAAGTGATTCAGACCCTAATCCATTAATGTCTTTTTTTCACTTATAAACGCGTATTACCTGTTGTTTACCTAAGAGGAGCACAGATAAACGAAATTCGAATGATTAACGTAATTGTACCGAAAAATATTCAGCTAAAGAGGAGTTTATGGGTAAGATTTTCAGTAATCAGTTTCTGAGTAATTTCTTTATAATTAGGATTATAAGTAAGGTCTAATAAATTTTGCTAAGGTGTCGGGTCAAAATTATTAACACTTTACAAATGTCAGCTTATCGGAATGTATTCCTGATTGTGTATGATATAGTCTCTTAAATTGCGTATACAATGATTAGCTGTAAAATACCGTAAACCTTCACTAATCCGATAAGGCTAAATATTGAAAAAATCTATTATAGGTTAAGGTGCCCAAAGTTGGCGCAGTTTAGAAATAAATTGCAATAAATCAAAACAATTACAATGAATCCACTAAATTCTTAATATAATGACACATAATCCAACATACTTAATATACTGTATGATAACTTTACTTATTCTCTTACTAATCTATATATATAATAAAATTGTAGAGGTCAAAGTTCTGTACAATGAAAAAAAATGCTAAGAACCTGGTCAGGGGGATGTAAGAAGTGCAACAGAACTATTTTCAATCTTTTTGATTCTCTGTTTGTCTGTCTGTTTGTACCGGCTAATCTCCGAAACAACTGGACCGATTTACATGAAATTTTGTATGGTGATAGCATCCCTGTTCAACATATAGGATACTTTTGATCCCGACAAAATTAATATATATATATATATATATAATTAGAATATATTTCATCACGCTAAGAACAATAGGAGCGGGGCACCAATTAAGAATGTATCAAAATTGAGGGAGTTTTTTTTACTTACTTTTTTTAAACTATTCCACGCGAACGAAGTCGCGGGCAGGAGCTAGTAAATATATATCTGAGTCCGTTGGTAACTGCCCAGTCTTTTCATAATCTAATACAAATACACTGAAAACACAATAGAAATTAGTATGTGTCATAACACGAATCATCACAAATATCAGATCTGAATACTCTTGGGAACCGCGCATACTTGCGGCACCTTCCCTACTCTAATCATAAGTCAATAATATCCTATCCTATTCGTATCCTATATCCTATTCTATAAATAAAATAAACGCAAAAGTTTGTAAGAATGTATGGATTTATGTTCGTTACTCTTACACGCAAAAACTACTGAATGGATTTTGATGAAACTTTACATATAGTTTACACATTAGGGGCCTGACTTATAATAATCTCGTTAAGAAAGGATTAGCCATCTCTTAAATAAGAGACTCTTAAACCCCTAATCAATGGCTGTTTCGAATAAAACTTGCCATTTTGGATCTTAGCAGTCACTTAAACTACCTCTCGATATTGATTATTTTTGACAGCTATTTATGAGTTACTTTACCACCACCTCTTATCCTTAAGAGGAGTTTATGGGTAAGATTTTCATTAATCAGTTGCTGAGCAGTTTCTTAAAATTTAACAAACGATTATAAGTAAGGCCATAGAATAATAAGTAGGCCATACACAAACGTGTATGCAAAGTAAATAGTTTGGTTGACAATGCATGGTTAGCTAAGTGACGTCATTCTAAATCTAAACTGGCGGAGGGCCTAAGAGTGCTGGCTAGTTACTTTTTATACACTCCTTTAAAATAGGAATCAAATTGAGGGATTTGCTGACAAGTATGATATAGAATAAATTAACGTCTGCATTCAACCCTTCGAGCAGATCACGTACTACTGTCTGGATAAACGGTAAGACTTATCAGTTTGTGTATTTATATATCCATGGGCCTAGGCAAGTCCTAGCGGTAATGGAAAAATTGGCGGAAAACAATTACCGTCATACCAATTTAAAGAGTTATAACTTGGCATAAATGAAGAATAATTTAATAGTGCTTGAACGAATGTGACGGAAACTAAATATATAATTAACAAAAACAATAACATGACAAGAAGAAATGCGATAACTTAAAAATACAAATTACAACTAAAAAAACAACATCTTTATTTAAACAAGCTTGTATTTAAAACTACTAAAAATACATATCGAGGGGTGAAAGGCTATTTGTTTTAAGCGACATTTTGTGTGATACTACTCAACACGATGGATTTTTCATCCTAATGTCTCAACTTAAAGAAATATAAAGAACCTGATCTCTATTTTCAGTCTTCAAATGTTCTTTTTTTTTAAATATGGGACATAGTTCGTTAGTGATGTGTTTTTCTGAGTCATTAGAAACTTTAAACTTTTCTCCCGACAATTTATAAAAGTGTCGTTTAAAACAAATAGCCTTTCACCCATCGATATAAACTTAAAATTAAAGCAAATTAACCAATTTATTATCTACATTATACCATTTTTAAGAGCTAGTCGCGAGATTGAACTAGACAACTACACAAGTAAATCTCGCGATAAACTTTTATATCATATATATTGTGTAAGTAAAAAACTAATGGTTTTGACTTAGTTTAAACAAAAGCTAGTTTTCAAAAATGTAATTATAAAATTAAAATGTATTTCGCAAATGCAAAGTGTTATATTCCGGGAACCTCTTTTTTCTGAGAGTTAATCAAACGTCTAAAACAAAATAAAAAAAAGGGTTGACAAACATAACGTTGTAATGTGTTGTTTCTAAAGAAATGAGCTATTTATCGTGTTTCAATTTGTTATAAATAATTTTGACACTGTTACAAAGTTATTTATATGAATCTTCAAATGGGAACTTTAAGGACTGCTCAATCATAAGTATAAATACCTGTAACGCCATCTAGCACAATAAAGTAGGAACTAACTATCATGTCCTTGGCGTTGCCATGGTGATGTGTTTGTTAGGTAATGGTACGTCCATAGAATTACTAGGGTGGCTTCAATACAACGCGGTTGGAGCGCCACCATTTCGTCTATTCCTTGGGAACAGTACTTTTTCAGCATGAAAAGGATCCTACGTCATTTTCTATACCCCTTATTAACTGTATGAGAAATTTCGTACTATCTATTGCGTAGTGATGGTATGAAAACGTGACAAACAAACTCATATCGTATTTTATAAACGAAATGAATTTTAATTGACATCATTATAATTTAATACACAATAATTTTATAATTTATTGGTTGACATTTTATTAGGTAAACTTGCTAACCCGGCGAACTTCGTACCGCCATATTTTCTGAATTCCTAAAAGACTTTGTTTCATGACACAAAAACAAAATAACCATATTCGGTTCAGGTGATTAGGAGGATTCTAGAACCCGATCTCAGCGCCACCTACCGGTTCTAATTGCGAATCTAAACCATCCGGGAACCCACTCAAACACACACACAAAATTTCATCAAAATCGGTAAAGTCGTTCTCAAGTTACGCGCTTACCAACACATTTTGCGATTCATTTTTATATATAAGATAATGAAATAAATAATAAGATAAATATATTATAATAGAATTTGTAAGCAGGATACATATGCATGCCAAAAGGCGGAATTTGTAGAGCTGTACTTTGTCAAATTTAACACCTTTTGTATACCCATTTTCGCATTAAATAAATTGAATTGAATTTATAATATTAGTTAAGATATATAGAAGGATCTCGTTCCTACGAAATAAGTCGCTCAAACGCGGCGCTTTGGTCGTGCAACGAAATCTTAGAAAGTTAATATAATTATAGAAAGCTTCTGATTTAATAATATTAGTAAATGCCATAATAATATAATGTAATTTTTTATATGGTGTAGACAGGGATAATCATAGGTAAGTATCACGCCACAAGTACATTAAATTTGTCAAGGACTCCACGTGTTGGTCACCACGCTAGCCCTCCAAAAGTAAGGGCCATTTTATGTACCATTGTTATAAGAGAGACATGCATTTCATATAACATTTCCAATAAAAGACTTGATTTTTTTTTAATGAGTTCAGCCCACATACAGACGGCCCACTTGATGGAAAGCGGTTCCCATCGCCTATGGACATTTGCAACACCAAAGGTGCTACAAATGCGCTGATGCTCTCTTAAGGGAGACTGGAACCTGTCACCGGTACACAAATCAAAATTGACAAAAACAACAACATGGCTGCGCAAATCTGTATTGTTAGTTGTATTTTTAGCCGCCGGACTGTTATCGTGAGACGCCACTCTAACGAGAAAAATAAATTAATGTAGGATGGTTAAAGTAGAGGTAACAAACAGGTAACTGATCTGACATGTTTATTTTTTTTTTTTTTTTTATTGCAGGAGGTCAGCAGACAGGCAGACGGCCCACTTGATGAAGAGCGGTTACCATCGCCTATGGACGTTTGCAACACCAAAGATGCTACAAATGCGCTGCTGCCCTCTTAAAGGAGACTGGAACCTGGTCCACTAATGCCGGAAACCAACTCAAGGTTGTTATGGCGACATACTTTAGACCAGGGGTGGTAGCCATCCAGTCGGGCAAATGCCCTACCACCTGGCTGTGGGTTGTTTTGTCGCCTCTTACGACAGGCCGCCCGGCCGCAGGAAATTGTATTCTTTCTCCGTTCCTACACGGAGCATGTGACAAACTAAGGTCACTGAAACAAAAAAGGTCAGATACATAAATCTGTAATACGACCCGTCATGTCACACGGGTCGCACGTTGGGCCACCAAATAGATAATGTGGAGCGTTTCGGTCTAAAAATATGTTTTAAATGATAAAACTTCAAAACCGGTAGAAGAGAGACATGTGGTGCCATCTGGTAAGTTTGCTTTATAGCTATGTAAAGATGGGTAGGTATTGTATTGTATTATAAAAGCCAGCCAAGTAATTACCGAGAGTTTACAAAATAGCCACGGCTAAGTTGCCTAACAATTCCCCAGCTTGCTAATGGATGAATATAACCGGAAATCGAAAAAACCATCCCTGTAGGCAAATGGCATTTCTAGCGCTTAACGGGAGTTTTTGGCGGGAACTGAATGAAGATGTTGCAGTGCAGTTTTATTATGTAAAAATGTGTAAAATTACTCTAAAATGAACAATATTCAATAGTTTTTTTGTGACGAATGTGAACTGTATAGTCAAATGTGGCCTTTCGAGTTGTCATAAGAACTCTGTTGAATGGCTTTAGTTGATAACCTACAGTTCAGTTGAGCTATACGCAGGCTTAAGAAAATGAAGAAACTATAATGTAATCTAAGATCTGGCTTAAAGGCTTAGCTGCCAAGCCATAAACCTAAATAAAAAAATGTGTGAGTGTACACACGTAAGAAACTTCTTTAAATTGGTTAAATAAATAAAGGCCCCTACCACGGGGTCGAATCGACCGTGGTAGGGGCTTTATTTATTTAGCCGGCTATATTGAAAATAACAATCAAAAACTGAGGTTGACTTTAAATAACTTTGAAAATAAAATACCACAATCACACCCAAGTATTAGAAAAAGAGATATAATTACTTACTTTTTTTAGAAATTCACTGGAATTAGAATTAAAATAAATCCTTTGATTTTGCTGATCACTTTAATATAAATATATGTAGGATACTAAATAAATGATTTACAAATCATTAAACTCGTATATTAATTAAAACACAATAAAGTAAAGAAATATTACAATGCTCGTCTCACAATCCACCTATCAACAACTCGTTGCTACGCAACCACCATCCTACACTCGGTCATCCTGCAAAATAATGTGACGTGACGCGTAACCGAAAAATGTGACGGTATTTTTTTTTCCAACGCCGATATAGAAGTTTCACTTCAATAATCTAGCGCTTAACGAATAATAGAATAGAAAATGAATGGGAATGACATATCGATGTGCTAAGAATTATGTAATTCCTACACGTACAGCGATTAGCGTGTGCTAGTGTCACAGGGCTTGACAAGTTTACGGCCTAGCTGTCAGCCGTCGTTTGTCGGATGGCGCTTAATTCGCTCATTATTCAGATAGCCATAAACAGGTTTTTTAGCCGGCTGTTGAACTACCATTAGCCGAATGTTCGAGATGTTTATATTCCGATTGGTTACTCATCGCTAAGCGTTTATATTGTTACGAGCTACAGGACTCGAATTAAAATAAATGCCGTTGGAATTACTATACAGTTTTTCAGAACTGTACAAACACGTATAAAACAACTACATGTTTACAAAAATGTCACTGAAGATCCTTAGTGGAACCAAATAGAAAAAAAATAAAGTAAATAACAATAATGGATAATCTTACACCAAATGATTTCGATAAGAAATTTAAGAGCTTTTGGAAAAATACAAATAAATTAAACAATAAGTCCAGCCTCCGTGCGGCCGTAGGGCGTACTCAGGATCACAACATGATTTCAGACTAATTTAGAGAGCATTTTAATGTCTCGTCAAACTTAGGCCCTTCGTCTTATCAGGCGAAGGCCGACGGCACCATCGTCCCACACCTTAAAATGGGACGGTGGGACCGCCAGGACTGTGTATTGATCTCTGCTAAGAATATTTCTGCAATACTACAAGTTGTTACTACAGATACAAAAAGAGTTCAATCACCAGATTACGTTGATCTCAGGGCCAAGCATTTTAAACACGCCTCGAGCATTGGCGATGCTTTTAACCTGTCTTGCTCAATCCTATTAACCCAAGAGTTTGATGCTCACTATAGTGGTGCCTATTGTTAAAAACAAGACAAGATATTCCTCTGATATGAATAACTATCAGCCAGGTACTTGACAGGGTTATCAACACTTGCCTCACGCCTCAGTCGTATTTAATTGATTCACAATTTGTCTAAACTTTCAACTGAGAGCACTACACTATTTATTATCCCTGCAAATTGCTAATGCAGGCCAGGTGGGCCGCCATTTTGGTGACGTAACCGTAGCTGAACACTCAGTACAGTAAGCATCACTGGCCGGCGAGTACGCGTACATATCGAGTTCCTGATGACGTCACGTGAATGTTAATTTGACAAGGACCCAGCGCATTAGCGATTTGCGGGGATAATAAGCTTAAAACATACTGTTAAGTACTATACCAAAAGCAGGAGGCCGATGTACGTGTGCTTTCTTGACCTGTCTAAAACGTTCGACCTGGAAACTCGGACATAACATGTACGGAACTGGGGCTATGCATACTGACTGAAAAAAAGTGTTCAACCTTGTTGCGTATTACCTTCTCAGAGACAAGTTTGGAGATGTACTAGTGGACCTTGTTCCTCTTCTTGAAATCTTGTACTGAAACCCAGGTAAGTCAGGTGAAATGGACTGGTGAACTATCGGATGCATACAGGCTGGACTGCGGTATGAGGCAGGAGGGACTCGGCTTGCCATTGCTGTTAAACCTTTTCATCAACCAGCATATTGAGCGACTCAGCAGCACTCGCATCGGACGCTATATAGATGCAAATTGTTTCAATAACAAAAGTTACGCGAAGGATATGGTGTTGCTGGGTCCTTCTACGACGTTGTTGTCTACATAGGTGCGAGTTCTACACAGAGAAGGATGTGTTAACGTACAACTTGGAGGCTTGTTATCAGCATTTGTTTTTTATGTACTTTTCTTTTTACTATATTGATATGTATTAGTCTGTAAGCCTTCCTAAAATTAAATAAATAAATAAACTCCAAGAAGAGTGAAATATTAGTATAAAACACACAAACGTTCATTCACCCATATCCCTCCGGTAATTCTCTATTTCCTCTTTAGGTAAACAGTGAAACTTAAAACTAGTAAAAATATTATGTAAGAGGCTGGTGTCTGAATTAGGTTAAAAAGAAACCTGTAGGTCATCAAGATCAACCTGTTGCCCTTGATATTTGACTAAATAAGAGAAAAACATTATACTTGTATAATTATTACAAGTAATTGTTTTAGAATGAGCCCATCAGGTTCTTAGATGTGATGTGTTGTCTGTGTATCTGTAAGTATCGCATAGGTGATGTGATATATCCATAAGTATGGATGATTTGATAGGTTTGTCGAAAAAAGGTGAGAAAAGTGTATCTTTGATTAGAATTTTCTGTCTCAGGAGCACTGAGTATGAGTAATGCCTTATAATCAATATATAATTATTTTAAGTCAATTAAAACATTGATTGTCATTGAAGCAAGTGAGGTGTGTAAGAATAAGCCTGTATGGCACTCTGTTGTTCGTGCCTACCCCGCAAGGGACCTGGCGTGAAGTTATGTATGTATGTATGTATGTAAAACATTAAGCCCCAACATATTTTGATACAGGGCCCGTCTAAGTCAAGCTACACCACTAATTAGGAAGTTATGCATTGCAAAGCGAGAAATGGTATAAAAACATATTTTAGGCTTATTCTACCAAAGAATGGCAAATTTATTGCTACGGTGTTACGAAGTTAGAAAAAGGATAATTTTATTAAAAGGTAGACATTTAGAAAAAACTTTCGTCTTTGAAGTATTAGCAGATGATGAAAGTAGTGAGTGATGAAGATTATAATTATCATGATAATTCCAATATTCGACCGCTTGGTATTGTTACAACCTAGGCGCCGACAAAAACAAATTCACACCTGCATATCTGTAAAAACACATTTTATTACCTGTTTGAACTAATTATAATTCTTTTATGATCGTCTTCTTTTGTTTACTTATTGATTGGCATGCATTTACTAATTATTCTAGAGAACAGTCCATTGTTTTATTGTAGTCATTTATGGCCGCTGCGGCCGACTCATTAGTCAGGTGTTTCGGATTATGATACAGGCGCATTGCATTTATGCAGTATAAAACGATGACCTGATTGAAAGAGGGGGCAGTCCCGACAAGATACCCGGACAGACCGGACTTACATAGCCCGAGCGTTCTCGATATAGTGCTACTGAGGGGAGTCTCTCTTCAGTTTCGCTCTATCGAAACACGGGACGACTTAGACTCCGACCACTTGCCGGTCGTACTCCAGTTAGGCCCCCCGACTGACTCGACACCACCGACGAAACCCGTCATAGACTGGCCCAAAGTCCGGGACTTGCTGGCAACAACAAGTTCCCCGGACTTGGACCGAATCCCAGACCCGATCACTTGCGCCCAGGACAACGATGTTGCCATCGAAGCCCTCACCAGCCACCTCCAAAGCGTGGTACGGGAGTCCACTCGGCAGGTACCTCTCGAGGACCAACGACTGCCACTCCCGGACGACGTCAGAGACCTGTTGAGGGAAAAGAGGGCAGCATTCAGAGCCTACGGCAGCTTCCCCTCTTTGGAGAATAAAGCCCACTACAGGGCACTCCAACGTCAAGTCAGACTCCGTGTACAGGAAGTCAGGAACCAACGTTGGGACCGACTGTTAGAGGAGATCTCCCCAACTCACCAGGCTTACTGGCGACTGGCGAGATCTCTGAAAGCAGAAACCCTCTCGAGTATGCCACCTCTCGTGAGACCCGATAACACCAAAGCGTTTGATGACGACGAAAAGGCGGAATGCCTCGCCGAAAGTCTTGAGCTCCAATGCTCCCCCAATACCACCAATAACGACCCGTCTCACCTATCGGAGGTAGACGCCGAGGTCGAATATAGGTCCTCCCTCCCGGCGGAAACCACACTCGAACCGGTCACGGTAGAGGAAGTACAGGATTTCATCAAAGCCCTAAAGCCCCGCAAGGCCCCAGGCAATGACGGAATCAGCCATAAGCTTCTGAAAATCCTCCCTGCCCACCTTATCTTAATTATGGTAAGCATCTTCAATGCCGCCATAAATAACTGCCAATTTCCCAAGGCCTGGAAAGAAGCGGAGGTCATTGGCATCCGCAAACCAGGCAAATCGGCCTCAAAGCCCTCTAGTTACCGCCCCATCAGTCTACTCAGTTCACTGGGTAAACTGTATGAGCGAGTCCTCCTCACTAGATTGAGTGATTTTGCCTTCAGCAATAATCTCATCCCCCACGAGCAGTTCGGCTTTCGAGCTAGACACTCTTGCCCGCAACAAGTGCTCCGCATCACGGAGCACGTCCTCTCTCACTTTCAACGCGGCGGACGAAGACCCTGGCCGACAGGCGCAGTTTTCTTCGACGTCGCGAAAGCTTTCGATAAAGTTTGGCACAACGGGCTGATATACAAGCTGTATCAGCTCGGTGTGCCGGACCGACTCGTCCTCATACTACGGGACTTCCTCAAAGACCGTAAATTCAGATTCCGAGTGGAGGGCACCCGCTCCTCCTCTCATACCATCTCAGCAGGAGTCCCCCAGGACTCCGCGCTCTGCCCCCTACTATTCACGCTGTTCACCAGCGACATGCCACGGCATCCCCATACCCAGCTAGCCCTATATGCGGATGACACCGCCATTTTCAGTAGCGACCCCAGTAGATACAGAATCTGCAAACAGCTCAACGCCGCCGTCAAAGAACTAGGCGACTGGTTCCGTAGATGGCGGATTGAGCTGAATCCCGAGAAGAGTACAGCCATCATGTTCTCCCGCAGCTGCCTCTCACCCAATACCCGCCCCTCCAACCAACTTATGCCCATCAAGTTATTCGACCAAGTTATCCCCTGGGCTAACGAAGTCAAATATCTTGGGGTAATCCTAGACAGAGGCTTGTACTTCCACAAGCATACCAGAGCGGTCGGGAACAGAGCATACTGGATCCTCGGCCGACTCTATCCGATGATAGGCAAGAAGAGTAAGATGAGTCTTAGAAATAAGATGACTCTTTACAAAACTTGCATCCGCCCCATCCTGACCTATGCGAGTGTGGTCTTTGGCCACGCCAGCGACGTTAACATCTGGAAACTGCAAAGAATCCAGAATCACTTTTTACGCGCTGCAGTCGACGGCCCGCGCTATATGCGGCTCGCCGACTTGCATCGCGACCTGGAGCTTCCCTCCATCAAAGACTATATTACTTCACTATCACGCAAATTCTTTGACCTCCCCCCCATCACCCGAACCCTCTGGTGACGGAAACGGTCAACTATAAACCCACCCCAAACGCTCCCACGAGCAAACGCAGGCCTCGCAATGTACTAATTGACGAGCCTGACGAAATCACACGCCAAATCAGAATTATGAACCCCCCGAGGCTCAGAACATCAGCCTGGCATAACAGACGCAGACACAACAGACGCCGGAGAGCCCCCGGCTCGAACCCCCTTACACAATCGTAAGACCCCACCAATCTATACTCATTACAGACACAAGTAGCCATACAAGATTAGCTTAGGCGTGTTGCTGGAGAGTTTCTTCCGCCGCTTCTTCTCCTCCAGCTATAACACGTTGCGAAGCGGTAGTAACGATAGACTAGGATCGGCTCCGCCGGCGGAGTCGATAACAAGTCCCCAAATTTTTCACTTCAGCCTATTGGCCTAGCTCATTCAGCCCTTGGCGGCCTGTTTCCAATATAGAGTCAATCCCCCGCAGCGGTCGAGCCGAGGTCGAACCTCACAGGAGGTGCCTCCTCGAGCGTGCTGCTTCCGGGCTGAACGCCTCCGCTCCCACGGAGTCGGGAAGCCCCCAAAGCCCGGTATCGCTGAAACAGCCATCTGCGGCTATTCAGCCGAATCAGCTCCAAAAAAAAAAAAAAAAAAAGAGGGGGCAGTCGAGCGAGAACTATGATCAAGGCGAGACGTGTGTATACATTCGTTAATCTATTAGTGACGGTCTTTGCGCGTTTTATTGAATTACGACCTTCTCCATTACGTTTGGATTTGTTGTGTTCGGTTATATTTGTACCTGTGTTACTCGGGACTGTATAGTTCTAATAAACTCTATAGTAATTCTAACAGCATTTTAATTCGAGTCTCGCACTCATAACAATATTGTTCAAGTACACAGTTATAGTAAAAAATCTAAAGTTTACACTTTCTTATCATTAAAGCCTTTCAAATAGCTATATTTCTAAATACTACTTAAATAATATATAGTCTAAGAGACGCTCAAGATCGACCTTCACCCATCTGATAACCAGATTAGACATATTTTTTTATCAAATTACATTGATTTGTAAACAAGCCTATGACAGATTGCCAATCGAAAAGTATTCAAGGTTGTTTTTGAAGTCTTCAAAGCATGGCAACAATTTTCAGCCCTTTTTGTACATACATAAATTACCTCTCTTATGATACCAATTTTTATTGATTAACAGAACCGTGTAGTTACCTATATTGACTTACCTGTTCATACCACTTGCTACGTAGCCATGAACCGTAATGAAGGCAAGCCAATCAAGGTATATTCTTCATGTTAAGAACTATCAGTTGAAACTAATTTACGATTTAAAATAGCCACTAACATTACGATTGGCAAGCAATCATACGCGTGTTTTTCTATCATATTGTGGCAAATGATGATAGAACCATCTAGGTAGTTTTAGAACTTTTAGAAGCAACCAGAACAATCTAGAAGTAAAAGACATGGACGGATATATTTAGAAAGAGATAGACGATAAACGAAAGAAAGAGATAGATAGATGTTAGAAAGGGATAGATGTATAAACGAAAGTTCCCGAACAGAAGGTTCGGGAAGGAAGAGACAGAGATAGATAGATGGGTTCTAGAAAATTCTTCCGGGTATATATAAACGGCGTAAAGCGCGCCTACCGAGCAGTTTAAAGTTGAGTTCAGTCCAAGACGGTGATACAACAAGTGTGATACTAAAGAGTTATAAGAGAAGTTTAATAGAAGACAGAGACGAATTAAGTGGTGAATTTAGTGACAAGTTTGGTGAACGGATACGTGAAGTAGGTGTGTAGCGTAGTTCGAGAGAGGAACCAGAGGCGAGCTATACGCGATAATATCGGAGGTGGTCTATGCAATATCGGCGACGGTATTAAGGGTGTGTTAACTTATCGTCGGGACTGTGCATCCTTGGTCGTGCGTATAGGGGCGACCCGGCTGAGAGGTACTACGTGCGGCTGTGTAAGTCAATAAAAGTTTTTAAATTAACAACTGGTGTTTTCTTCCAATCCATAAGTGCGTAACCCCGCTCGCACGTAACAATATTATAAAAATCTAAACATGCTGTGTCTCTCTCTACATGGAAGCTATTTTTTAAAAGAAACAACTGCATTATACGAGTATATAAGCGATGGAGAACACGATGCATCTTTTTAGATTTCTTGTCTGTTTGTTCGGGATTCACGTACAATGGGCCGATTTCGATGCGGTCTTCGCTTATCCCGCGGAATATTTTCTGTGAATTATTTAAAATGGATCGATAGCAAATTTTATATAAGAAATAGTGTGATGTTTTTTATCCCGGGAATCCCGCGTTATTTTCCCGGGAGTGGTTTCAAGTTATTCGGGTGCATAAACACTAAATTATTCCGACACAGCTTCCACTAAAACAGCTTACATTCTTTTTTAAATATTTGGAACATTCCGATATTCCGGGAACCCCGTGGGAATTTCAAGTCAAGCGTGGACGAAGGCACGTCTCAGCAATATCCAAGTAAAACAATATCATTTGTTAGAAAAAATGTGTCATCAGGTTATCAGAAGGAAGATCTTCAGCGTATAGAAACAGCCCATAAATGTCTCACTGCTGGGCTCGGGCCTCCCATTATACTGAACGGAACGGACAGTATACCCGCCGCCCGCTTGTCCAAAGTGTCTTGGCAGGTTTAACACATCGGTTATCTCGATGTACAGGTTGAATCACGATGTTTTCCTTCACCGTTGTTAGCACGTGGTAATTGTAACAATATGCACATTAGGTCAGAAAATCGCCTAAATGGTGCATGCGTTCCGGGCAGGATCAAGCCCGCACCCTGTGCCTTTGGGACGCGTACGCCAGCCATTATGCTACCATGACGATCTTCAGCGTATCCTATACTCATAGAGCTTGATGGCATAACGTCTGTCTCCATGTAACTGTCAATAATGTCTGGACTGGATCATATCCATTTTTTTCAAATAAAGTTATTTCTTTCTTTTCTTTCTAAATCCAAGCAATAAGCCTGTTTCTTGGAACCTATATTTTTTAAGGAGCGCGGCACCTTTGGTAAGTCTACCCATACATAGCTAGACACTAAAAAGTAACAAATAATATAAAAAAACTTCGTTTAAAAAAACCGACTTAAAAAACTAAAAAGTATAAAATAACTTATTTCTATAGCTATTATTATTAATATATATTATCTAAAACATCTTGAAGTCGGTGCAAAGTAAAACATAAAATTTACTCCATTTTGAAAATTACTAATCACCGACTTCAGGATGTTTTAGATAATATATATTACCTAATAATAATAACTTAAGAAATAAGTTATTATATACTTTTTAGTTTTTGAAGTCGGTTTTTTTATATTTATTTGCAACTAGTAGACCCGCGCAGAAATTGTCCCCTGCCCTGAACTAAAAATCTTACACCCGATTCTAGGGCCTCCAACCGGTGAATTCCTCCTCCTCCAATTCCTCCAATTGAGAATCTAAGCCATTCGGGGAACCACAAGAACTCACACAAAAATCATCAAAATATATCTAGGAAATAAGAAGGATCCTAGAACCGGATCCCAACGCCACCTACCGATTATAATTGTGAATCTAAGCCATCCGGAGACTCGAATACATAAAAAAATTCACCAAAATCAGTAAAGTAATACTCTAGTTCCCTATGCGAGTTAATACATTTCTAGGAATTCTTTTTTTTAACAATGTATACAATCGAAAATATCACAACAATATACTACTCGTATAACGGTCTTATTCATAGACAGTTACAGTAAGTTTCAACGCTGCTTTAAAAACCATAAAGAAGCGTTCAATTTTAGTGAGTTACACTATGATCAATGAATAAGAGCGTAAGTGAATAAATTTAATAAATGGTAACCCTAACTACACAATAGCGCCGTTATTCAACCGTCACTCAAGTGTCAACTAACTTATGTGCTATTCTTCTACATTGTCAAACATTCAATGGAACGACGATCTATGTGGAAATTTTCAACCACAATCAAACAGAGTAGGAGACGTTCAATCGTTTTTATGTAGGTATGTTCAGCAATAACTTTTTGTTTTTGAACCGATTTCGATGATTCTTATTACGTTGGATTCAGTAAAGCTTCAATATGATCCCATATAAATTTATTACTATGGGACTTTAAATTCTAAAAATATAGCAGAAAAATCATTAAAATCAGACAGAAAATGTGTAGTTTTTGAAGTTTTTAGTCATAACTTTTTTTGTTTCTAGACCGCTTCTGATTTGTATTGCGTGGGATGATATCGTATCAAGATAGAGTCACGACTCATCGACTCTTCAGGTGATCAGAGGGCTGGTGCCTACCTCGGCCAACGGATCAGTATGGCGATCCAGCGAGGAAACGTAGCCAGCCTTCTGGGCACCTTACCCATAGAAGACGGTGATCTGGGCTCAGTATTCTACTTATAGTCTTGAGGGACTATGGGTAGAATACAATACAAATAAGTTAAGTTTTCTTACATTGTATTTAGAAATGTATATAATTTTATAAGTCAGATAATAATAAATTAAATTTGTTTGGAACTAGATAGAGTCATAGAAATATTATAAAATTTATACTGTCATTGGGTAGTAACTTAAGTAACCTAAAAGTGCAAAATAATAATTATCTAGCAATAACGAAATAGACTTCAAAAAAACTAAAAAGCAAATAATATATATTTTACAAGCTTTAAACTAGCTTACAAGAGATAAGTAGGGGGCGCGGAGAAGTCTTAAAAAAAAACAATTTTCTAAGACAAGTTTATTCAACGAGAGTTCTTATAAGACTAAATGAAATAACAATTAAATTATATTAACTGTAAAACTTAAATTAGCACTAATTACTATAAGCGAAGACTTGGCGCTGCGTGGTCAGCAGGTTCGTAGGCAAGCGCGCGTCCAGCGATTGTCGTTAGGCAATGTCTTACTTGAGTTATCAAGTAAGTAAGTTATCAAGTCATAAAAAACAACAACAAATTTGCAAAATATAGTAATTAATTAGTTATATTTCACATCGACTGTATATTATAATACCTTTTGCGTTTTAGTCACTCCTGAACTCGGGTTTCTTTTTTTGCTTTTTTTATATTTTTGTATTATCATGTCCAGTACTGGTGGTCTCGGCAGTCGTGGCCCTGTCCCGAAAAAATCTTGAACCTGATTCCAACGCCACCTACCGAGTCTTATTGTGAATCTAAACCAGCGCGGACCCACTCAAACACACATACAATTTCATCAAAATCGTAGAGCCCGAATCCAGCGCTAAGTATTTTGTTTAGATTGATGGGTTGCATTATTGAAGTTTTAGTAGAGATGCCTAATTTAATAAACACTATAATAATCAGAGATAATGTAGCATTTGAATGGTGGAATATTTTTTTTAATTAGTCCAATTATTGAAGTGAAACTGAAACTTGAAACTTTTTTATCGGCGTTGGAAAAACAATTACCGGCACATTTTTCGGTTACGCGCCATCTTTTTCTTGCCCCTACCTAGGGGCTTTATTTATTTAACCAATTTCTGTAAAGTTGCATATAGTAGATCATTTTCGAAAAATAAGGTCACGTAAGAAGTTTCACTTCTTTACGTGCGTACACGCACATTTTTTTATGTTAATTCTTACAAACACTCAAAAATAAAAATCTTCCTTATTAATATTGGTATAGGTTACCATTGAAGAGGGTTACCATTCTTTCACGAGTATGGTTTTAAAGTTACCTTCATAGTTTTTAGAGTATCCGCTAGATGGTGTAGTAGTTTCTTTGTACTAACGTAGCTTGCAAATGGACAGACGGCCCTATAATAGAAAATGTTTTCGCCGCCTATAGTCGCTTGTAAACAAGCGAAGCCATTTTTTTTTGGCCAGGGGAAATCCGTTTGAGGCCGCGACAGGCACAGAAGCCTGGGGGATGCTCGCGACCCGGGGAGACAGGGTGGGATTCGCCAGATCGGGGGTGGTACTAGCGTGCCCGGTCAGAACCGGTGCCACGCTATTGCCACTCCCCAGTTAAGGATACCCACTAAAACCCCTGGGTGTTCCGTCCTGCGCCTTATGCCAGGGCTACGCATGCCGCCACGCCTGCCGCATTCCCTGGCAGGCGTGGGCCCCGCTCACTGGGCCTCTTACAATGCCGGTGGAGCTACTCCCCCGGCGACGTCTTGGTCTTTTCCGGGCGTGGGGCGGTCTGTAACGCGCCACACGGGAAGAGAGATGAGCGCGCGCGGAACACTCGCGCTCTCATCTCGACGGCATGTATGGGTGAGTTAGAACCTCTATACCCCTAGAGGGCCCCACCCGCGCCGCCCGCTTACGGTGGCCGAAGGTCTACATCAGACCTCCGGCGTAGGCACGTCCTCCTTTGTCGGGAGCGGAGCAAGGAAGTGCACTCACGCTCCCGTTCCGTCTCCTCCTTCGCAAACATGACGTGCTCGCAGAAGGAGGAGACGGCGTCCCATCCGGTGCGGCTCCCGACCATAATGCGAACCACGGCCGGGAGCGAAAGGTCCAGTCCAGGTGAATGCGACGAGTTCTCGGCGCTGCTCCGTCCATGCAGGACATTCCTGCAGGGTATGCAACGCCGTATCCTCGTCGCCTGTGTCGCAATGATGGGGTTGACTTGATGGCGATTGATGGCGATGATGTTGGCGGCCGAGGCGACACAGGTACCTCCTAAAGCAGCCGTGCCCCGAGAGGACCTGCGTCAGCCTGAACGTCAGGGTGCCGTGTCTTCGTCCAGTCCATTCTTGCAGGACGGGCCTCACCGCCTCGATGGTGGCGGGGCCCGCGCTGGGGCGTTTGAGGCGATCTTCCCATACTCCCACGGCGACCTGGTGGAGCTCCGACCTGCACGCCTCGATTTCGCAAGGCGCGGGTCTGGAGTCCCTGGCCAGGGCTTCTTTGCGCCACACATATAGTGACGCCAGCACCCTGGCCCCCAGGTCCCATGGGAGGGATCCGGCGAGTAGAGAAGCCGCTTCGAAGGACACCGTACGGTATCCTTTTATCGCCCTGACGGCCATTATACGCTGAGATTGTCGCAACAGCGGAGCGTTGCAGGCCGTCAGGCGGTCTGCCCACACTGGGGCCCCATATAGGGCCATCGACCGTACGATGCCTTCGAAGAGTTTTCGGCACGTGGCGTTCGGCCCCCCGACGTTTGTCCAGTCATATGCGATGTTCCATAGGAGGGGACCGAGAACCGACCCCTGTGGAACACCGCACACCTGGCTCGCCGATTTTATCCCTCGTGGACCGGGTAAATGACGGCTCTTTCATTTAAGTAGTCCCCGACTATTCGGCGGAGCTAGGGAGGCACCCCAAAATACCGGAGTGCCTCCATGATGCATGGCCAGGGCAAGGAATTAAAGGCGTTGGCGATGTCAAGAGACACCGCCAATAATACCTTGCCCCGGGAAACTGCTTCCTCCGCCAGGCTTTTCAAGCACATGACAGCGTCGATTGTTGAGCGCCCCGTGCGGAAGCCGAACTGGTTGTCCGCCAAGTCCGGCCCCGTCGTCGATAAGTGCTGGACGAGGCGTTCGACGATGATGCGCTCGAAGAGCTTTCCGACCTCGTCCAGCAACACAATGGGCCGGTAGGCGGAAGGTGAGTCCGCGGGGCGCCCTTCCTTACGCAGCAAGACCAGCTTTCCAATCTTCCACCGTTGCGGGAACTGGCCCTGCTCCAAACATGCGCTGAAAAGCCTCATCAGTCGGGGCTCGAGGGCGTCGTAGGACAGAACCCACGCACGCCCTGGAATGCCGTCAAGGCCGGAGGCAGCATTCTTGGCCTTTAGCCGTAGCATAGCTACCCCCAGCTCTACCCGGTCCACGGTGGGCACTGGGTCTCTATCCGCGCTGGGCTCCGCCTCTGGCGGGGCCATTGTAGGAGGCACGTGCTCAGCCCTTGAAGGGAACAGAGCGCCAACCACGTCGAGAATTGTGTCCCTGGGGAGAGACTCGGTTAGCGGGGGCGCCCAGGCACGGAGCTTGTTCCGTGCCATCTTGAATGGGCGCCCCCAAGGGTCTTGGTTTAAACTTTCTAAGAGCTCTCCCCAGGCCGCGTTCTTCGCATCGCGGATTGCGACGCGTAGGTCTTGTCTGGCGCTTCTATACCCTTCGTACAGCCGAGCTTTTACGGCCGCTGCATTTGCTGCGCGGCGTAACCGTCGTCTGTAGCGGTAGTACTGGCGGTGCGCGCTATTGCGCGCGCGCCTTAGCAACTCGGGTACGGGGCTCCACCAGTACACCTTGCGGAGGGGCCGGAATCTGCCCCTCCTCGGCATCGCCGCATCGCAGACGTCTGTGACGAGCGACCGTAGGTTTTCTGCCTCCTGCTCCACATTCATGTCGGAAGGGTTCACATCGGGCCCTGATGCCCAGGTGGCGACGATCAGGGCCTCCTAAACAAGCGAAGCCAACCCCAACCTAGGGTGGGATGGAATAGGAAGGATCGAGTAGGAGAGATGATGTCAGAAATATTTTGTTCATAACAAAGTAACATCACATTCTATTATTATTGTCATAATTAAATATAGGTCATAATCTTATCAACTCTACATGACTATAGAAGGTGTGCTCGACTAACTTGATCCGTATTTTAAATGAACCAAAGAATGCTGACTATGTTATCATTTTAGGTAGAATAAAATACTTTATTGTTAAACTGTATTCATAAAGATGGTATAAATAGAATGAAAAACAACAGTTGCAACAAGCCCAGTGATGGCGTACAAATAACATTTCTTACCTACATCATATCAATATTGATGTCATATGATTCAATCATTGTAATTTCATAAATTTTATACAAGCATAATATTATTTTTACAGATTTTTTATAGAATATTAATAATGTATAATTTAATTATTTGTAACATAATTTACACTACAAGCATATTCTAATAATATAATTAATTTAGAGTCAGTTAGCCTAAGTTATAGAGTCAATCTCACGTTCTATCTTATTATTATTGTATATTGTCATATAACACTGTTAAGAATCAAAATATTCTGTAAGTGAGTAAAAGCATCTGTTAATTAACCATTCTGTGAGGGTTTTTTTTTTTAAATAATGGGATACTTTTAATTTCTTTAAGCTGTGAGGGCAGCTTATTATGTTAATTGTCATGCAGTAAAGATTTTTGTACAACGAGTCTAATGTTTGGTAAAATTGTATGGTGGTAGTTTATTGTATACTAGCTTCTGCCCGCGACTTCGACCGTGTGGTGGAGTTTTTTTTTAACTATCCCACGGGAACTCTTTAAATTTCGGGATCAAAAGTATCCTATATGTTGACCAGGGATATAAGCTACCACCATATAAAATTTCATTTAAATCGGTCCAGTCGTTTCGGAAATTAGCCGGTACAAACAGACAGACAAACAGAGAAACAAAAAATTTGCAAAATCGGACTCAGTTCTTTTTCACTTTTTACATCTCCCTGACTCGGTTTTTAGCAATTTTTTTCATTGTACGGAAAATCCACCTCTACAGTTTTATTATATATATAGATTAACAGTCTCCTGACATGTCCGTAGATGTTTATATGAAAATGTCATTCCTATACCGAGTGCGCATGCACGTCACTGAGCTTGGCATAGGTCATTTAGTCGCAGATACACCGCAACTTGGTATATAAACATACTGGGTATACACTATATCAAGTTATTCAAAATGCGATCTTCCTGACCTGATATAGAGGGATTAAGACAGGAGGAATTAAGTAAACAAGATGGAATAGGTGGAGGGAAAAGTAAGTCATCAAATCTACTAACTAATTTCGGAAATAAAAATGTTTTAGGTATTATTCTATTTATTCACACTTTATATACATACGTCACACATATTGTATTCATTGAAAAGCGTGCTTATTCAATAAAGGCTATTAAAGAACCTCTTATCAACTAAAACTTAGACATTGCCTTCTACCTAATAATAACTAAAATTATTCATAAGAGCATCTCTTGTTGCAAATACCAAATACTTTTAATAGTTTTTGGAACAAATATTTTTTTAAACTTTATTTTCATTTTTGTTTTTTTCTTATCGCGACTACGAGTTGAATAACTTCAGAGTGCTTGTCCACGTTACAACGCGGGAGCGATCGAGAGTGCGGTCGCGAAGTATCAAACAGAATACAAAGTTAATTCAAAAAAGAAGGTGCCCTTTAATTCTTCTCGGAAAATATTTAATCATTCCTCATTATCTATCTTGTGCCCTTTTAATGTTATATCTCTTAGTTATAACACATTTCTGCTAATTACTTTTCCAATCGTAAAAACACTACTGAAATGTGCTTGTTAGTCTTACCCCGAGCTCTTCCACCCCGAGCTCTTCCTTCGATGCTGACTTTATCTTCTCAATCCTGACAAACGTTCATTTTTAATGGCTTTTCAGCTTTAAAAACAGGAAAAAGTTTCAGGAATCAAGTCTGATGAATACAGTGACTGAGGTCTGATTAGGGTGTTATTTTTATTCAAAACTTCACGAACAGGCAACGATTCTTAAGTACGAACAAACTTTGCTGACAAACTTGTCTGGCTCAAGATATCCAAGAAATACTGCATGGCATGAGCCAAGCGATATGCCGACGCCCTTAGAGATGCTTCTAATAGTGATTCGACTATTCTCCACAAACATTGAGAAGCATCCACACTAACGCTTTATCAGCCATCTATGAGGAGCTTATACCAATTAGTAACATTTTTTAGTTTAAAACAGACTCACCAAATGACAAATTTTTTAAGTGCATTGGATCACTTAATTTTAATTTTCACACAAAATTCAATATAGATTTCTTTGAGAATTTTTTAGCAATAGCAAAAAAATTGCCAAGAACATGACTAATTTTTACATCTGTCAAAAGCCAACCAAAAATACAAAAAAGCTAAGGAACATATTATATAAGGGACATGAAAATCAATATTATGAAAAAAATGGAAATCGAATGTGTGCGTAGCCCGCAAAATTTGAGAAGTCACCTTACTTTTTGAACAAGCCTTGTATATCGAGTTTGTTCTGGAAGGACATTGTTAGCAACAAATGAATACACAATTTCCAGAGCTATTATACAAATCTCTTTTAGGTATTATTCATAGACCTCTGGTTTTTATGTACATAATTTTACCATTAACAGAATACGGATCTACGGAGACCTACGGATCTTTGTATTATATATATATTATAATATCAGCCTATAAATGTCCCACTGCTGGGCTCGGGCCTCCCATTATAGGGGGAACGGACAGTATACCCGCCACGCTTGTCCAAGGCGGCTTGGCAGGTTTGACACATCGGTTATTTCGATGTGCAGGTTGCATCACGATATTTTCCTTCACCGTTATTAGCACGTGGTAATTGTAACAATATGCACATAAGATCAGAAAACTGACTAAGAGGTGCATGCGTTTCGGTCAGGATCGAACCCGCGCCCTTCGACTTAGGGGCGCGTGCGCTAACCATTACGCTACCACGACTTTTTATCTTTGTATTAGGGTCTGAATTATTTTAGCTATGTTTCAATATTAAATTGAAATAACTAAATTACGTAGCTTACTATGTTCTTCCATAACAGGCTCAATATTACTAAAGTGTTTAAGAAGACCTGCGTTGCGATTTAGCTTGCAAAATTGCCGTGGTAAGCCCTCACTTAACCAGTATCATTTGCAAGTAGAACTAGGATATGGCTTAAGTATCGGGCATGCTCACGAATGTCATATTAAAAATAAAAACTTGCTGTTAGAACAGATAACACGTTTCGACGGTTCGACCATCGAAGCGGCTAATGTGTCGCTGGTGCAACGCGCCCGCGTCGACTAGGTAAGTGACCAGTCTTTAAGATAAATATGGGTAGCTGCTCCTCGCAATATTCTTCCGCCTTCGGCGTCTCCGCACGGATACAGCGCAGGAGCTGTACACGCGAGCATCACCACATTCTAGACCGCTCGAACTCGTATGCTAAAGTAAAGCATGTAACATTAGACACCAACATAATATCAGGTTGACAAGCTCGTTAAAATAGTGCTATTAATAAATATATTCAGAACGTTGGCGCCGATGGATCGTGACGTCTTGACATTGAATTAAAGGTATTTTGCAGCAAGGTCAGGTGAAAAGCACCTCAAATTAGACAGGAGCGGCGCGCCAGTGCGGCGCCGCGGCGTTCGCCTGACGCGCCAGCCGCCGCCTCCGCCGTCGCTGCTTGCGCGATGCCCGTACTTGTTGTGGGGCGTTGGTTATATTGTAAACAATTTCCATGCTATTTTATTATTTACAGGCAATTTAAGTATTTAAAAATAACTGAACTTTTCAAGCCGTTAATTAAATTGTTAGCATGACATAGAACAGATGGATGATAGTCTGAAAATGGCAGAGGCAGTGTTCGCATCTTTCTGTCTGCCTCTTCCCGGTTTGCAGCTCAAACTTTTAGGTGACCGAGTGATAGCGTTAGGGATTCGTTGTAAATTATAACTAAAGGATAAATTTATCAAATGTGTATTCAAAAGACCAAAGATAAAATAAAGGAGCGAGGGAGCACACGCGGTGGCCGTAATTCGTGTACTGACTAAGAATTAATAAAATGAAGTAAAATGCAATGTACGCGTGTTCAGTGTTCGGTTTCACCGTACACGCTCCCGGGCCAAAAGATACAAGATTTTTATGCATTATCTAAATTCTCTAATCTAAAGCTACACCTTTTAATAGGTGACGTAGATTTGTCGCATTTCTTATCACTTGTCACTTCACTAGGCTGTCGATCAGCCGTGCTCTGCTTTCGCGAATACACAACACTATTTTCTACACTTTGAGCGAGCTCCACCGAAGCAGCTGCTCGTTTTCTTTTCCATAGAAATATTGCTACTCCCAGCACGGCGAACCCCAGCAAGCCATAAGAAATAGTGTATTGGTGAATGTCATGGGTGGACAGAGTGTTTTCAGGCAACTCAGTATTGGCTGATTTTAGTCGTTCTATTTCATTTTGTAATTTATTTATAGAAGTATTCAGCGGGCTTTCTTCATACGGCATATAGTGAGAGATCGATATGTTCACTATGTGATTTATCTCGGCTGTATGAGGGATCTGTAGCTCTGAACTATGTCTTATGGTATTCGATAGCTTAGCTTGTGAGTATAGAGTAAAGTCTTTACTTTTTATTATGCAGTTCGAATCGAGATCAATGATCCCCGCGCCAGATATTTGTTTAAAGGATACTTGATCGTGACATATTATTCTCACCACATAACTATCACAGCAAAAATAGAAGTATCTCATGGGACTGTTTAATTCTTGCCATATATTTTTACAAGGGGATTTTATTACCGTACATTTTTTATAGTTATCTAGCTTACAGAACTTTTCTTCGATATTTAAATGCTGTATAGGTTTATTAATTTGACAGAAATATGAGTACTCATTCTGTAGGCATAACTGGAGCTCCATAACCGACATAGTAAAAAAGGCGTCCTTTCTTAAATTGATAGCAATATATTCCGCAACATGTAGAACGGTTATCATATTTTTCTCAATTTGGTGTGGAACAGATAAAATTTTATAAATCTTGTAGCTGTCTCTACTAATTAGAGGAAACGAAATTTCAAAAATAAGGTACTCTTTTAACACCCTGGCTCTTACTTTCAGCATGCTATAAATATGTTTTAGATCAGACAGACCCCCGGGCAGAGTGATATCTTTTGTCAACTGACCGGAGATGAACTGTAACTCACGTTGTAACTGAGTCGGGGTTATCAGATGTGTATTCAATTTACCGTGATAAACATCTGTGATGGTATCCAGCAGTATGTCCTGAATTCCTTTTAGATTTTGTAATAAATTGATAGCGGTAATCGCCGACAAACTAAACTCTTGGTTTTTGTATAAAGCTTCTAATTCTGTTTTTGTGGTGGACACAGCATTATCCAACTGAATCAAACGAGTATTAATAGTTTTATGTTGCGATTGGATATTTTCCTCGGTTCGTTTTAATATGTTATATTCAGCTTCAATTACCGATGTTTGATTTCTTAACAATTGAGCAAGATGTCGCTCATTTTGCTTTACAAGTTGTATGTCATTCTTGTATTGTTCCGCGAAACGCTCGTCTAATAATCCGAACAGGCTATTCGCGACGTAACCGACACCATTTACAAGACCGCGACGCTGTCTGGTCCCGTCTTCAAATTGTTGACTTAGCATAAGTTTATTATAATGTTGTAGCTCTTTATAGTTATGTTTTAATTGTAGTAATATCATAGTACAATGGTTTTTCTCGTTTAGCGAGGAACATAGTCTTTCTAAGTAATCCATTAGTTTTGTTGCAGCTTTATCCCCTTGCCAGTAGGGGTTCATGTCATAATATACAATTAAATTCCATCGGTCCCTAATAACTTGCATGTCATTTATAGAATCGAAATAAAGAGAATTGTTATTAGGTAATTGTGAAATATTAAACGCAGCATATGACGACGTTATTAGCGAAACAAAAAAGATTAACGACATCGCTACAGACACAAGCTTATATGGTTGTCTGATTCTAGTTTTCGATTCCATCCTGGGTTCACGTTGTTGATTAATATTCTTGTCTTCCGTATTACACGCAGTAGGCAATATCGGTAATATCGAAAGCTTAACCACAGGTCGTTTAATGAATCCTCCCTTGGTTTTAAGTGTTACTACTCGTACTAATCCATCCTGACCAGGATGAGTTTCTGTGACTCTTCCTAATATCCATTTACCCGGCGGTAGATTCTCTTCCTGGATGGTGACTAAATCACCCATTTTTATGTTTTGTTCAGTGTTTCGCCACTTGCTTCTTATTGATAACTGCGTTAAGTATTCTGACTTCCATTTTTTCCATATATCTTGTACTAATTTAGCGGATAAATGCCACCTAGTTCGAGCATCCTTTTCAGTCTTAATTATGTTAGTGCCGCATCTTCCAATCAAAAAATGAGCTGGTGTTAGTATATTTAAGTCATCGATGTCTTCTGATAAGGGGCATAGAGGCCTGGAGTTAAGACAGGCTTCCAGCTGTGCTAAGACTGTGCTGTATTCTTCATACGTTAACTTCTGATCTCCAATAACACGCTTCAAGTGATGTTTTAAACTTCGTACTGCTCGTTCCCATAATCCTCCCGCACTTGGCCAGGAGGGGGCGTTAAAATGCCATTCTATGTTTAGATCTGTTAGTTCGGCAAAGAATGTGTCATCAAATTCATTTTTAAAATCGTGATAGCTTTCTTGGAGGAATCTATGAGCCCCAACGAAATTCGTGCCGTTGTCACTATAGAGATGCCGTGGTGCTCCTCTTCTAGCTGCCATTCGACGTAATGCTGCTAAAAAACCAGAACTGCTTAAGTCAGAGATAAGTTCTAAATGTATGGCTTTGGTCGCCATACAAATAAACACGGCTATGTAACCCTTTGTCGTTTTAATGCCCCGTCCTTTACTACTTTTCACATAAACGTAGCCTGTATAGTCCACTCCAGTGTGATAGAATGGGGGGCGGGGTTACTCCTAGCTTCGGGTAACTCTCCCATTAATTGATGCTGTAATTTGGGCTCATGTTTCCTGCAAGTTACACAGTTTCTTACTTCTTTTCTAATAGCCTTATTACCACCTATTATCCAATAATTCTGTCTTAAATTAAATAAGGTTAGGCGTGGCCCACCATGGAAGGTGAACAGATGAGCTTGTTGAATTAACAATGTAGTTAGTCGGCTGTTATAAGGCAGTACGGCAGGGTGCTTCATCTCCATACTCATGACTGCATTACTCAAACGACCTCCTACACGTAAGATCCCCTGGTTATCAACAAATGGATTTAATTTTAATAAATTACTACTTTTATGTAATTTACCATGTTGTCGTAATGACTGAATTTCTTCTAAAAATTCTGTTCTTTGAATAAATTTTATAATAAGCCACTTTGCTTTCTTTAATTCGGATATAGTAAGGAATCCGGGTAAGCCAATATGCTTATTGGACCTAATTAATTTCTTATCAAACTGTAATGTTTTAATGGCTCGTAAAACCCATGCCATCACTCTGGTAATCTTATAAAATGAACTGAATTTAAATAAAAGCTGTTTTATTATGCTATCGTTTGCATTATTTTGAACAGAATTCACCTTGCTTGCTATTAATTTTGTCTTAATTTCTTGTTCAGTAGTATAAATGGGTCGCTCTGTCTCCCGATTTTCGCCAAACGAGAGTAATGTTTGCGGCCCATGCCACCACAGAGTCTTTTTCATCAACTGAGATGCTAATATCCCTCTACTGGCGGCATCCGCCGGATTTTCTTCCGATTTAACATACCTCCATATATTTGGTTTCATGATTTTTATTATGTATTGAACTCTATTTGCAATAAAAGCTTTCCATCGGTTGGAGTCACCTTGCAGCCATCCTAGGACCACCATAGAATCCGTCCAACCGTACGGTCGGATATCTAGCTCGCTATAACAATTGATAACTTTACTCATTAACTTTGCCAGCAGATATGCTCCACTTAATTCTAATCTCGGCAACGAGATGTTTTTTGAAATTGGTACCAATCGAGTTTTAGCTACCAATAGTACCACAGACTGCTTATTATCTTTTCGTATGCGAACGTAAATAACCGCTGCATATGCCTTATTCGACGCGTCGCAGTAGCCGTGAAGTTCTATGACTTCTTTAGGACTGTAACCGATCCAACGTGGTATTTCGCATTGTTCTAAATTTTTAATATCCGATAAAACTACCAGCCACTCCTTTTTTATATTTTCAGGGACCTCTTCATCCCAATGCGTTTTATGTAACCACATGCTTTGAAATATTAATTTTAATTTAGTTGTAAAGGGCGAAAGCCATCCCAACGGGTCAAATACCTTTGATATTTCGGACAAAAGCAATCGTTTAGTTATTTTGGTATTTGACATAGCCAAGTTGAATTGAAATGTGAACTTGTCATCTCGAGGTTTCCATCGTAAGCCTAGTGTCCTTGGAGTATTTTCCGATTTAAAGTTAAATATAAGGTCTCCCTCTTTATTGCAGTTTTGAATATTTTTCAGTATTTCTGGCTGATTGGATGACCATTTCCTTAATGTGAAACCTCCTAATTTTAACATACTGTTGAGATTTTCTATAAGCTGTTGTCCTTGTGAAATATCGTGGAAACCATGGACGACGTCATCCATGTAACATGAATCTTCCAATATTTTAGCCGCTTCGGGGAATTTTACTCGCTCATCCGAGGCCAAACGTTTTAGTGTCATCATGGCTAAAAAAGGTGCTGATTTTGTTCCATAAGTAACAGTAGTCAGATTGTACGTTTGTACTGGTTGATCTGTTGACTGTCTCCATATTATTTGCTGATATTTTTGATCCTTTTCACAGATATAAATTTGCCTATACATTTTTTCTATATCTGATGTGTAAGCATATCGGTACTGACGCCATTTTAATATGAGTCCTTGTAGATCCTGCTGTAAATTAGGTCCTTTAAACATTAAATCATTTAAACTATAGCCACTAGACGTTTTTGCTGACGCATTAAATACCACACGTAGCTTTGTAGTTTCCGATTCCGCTTTTATCACGGAATGATGCGGTAAGTAACACGATAGTGCTTGCTTATTATAATAACCGAGTACCATATGCCCTAAGGCTATGTACTCACTAATGAACGATTTATATTGCTCTGCTAAAATAGGCTGTTTGCTAAATTTACGTTCTAAGTTGTAGAACTGTGCTATGGCCATTTCTTTAGACGACCCAAGCTTTGTTTGTATATCCTGTTTTATCGGCAATCTTACTACATACCGTCCATCTTGCCGACGTTCAGTAGTTGACGAGTAAAAGTCTACACATTCCTGATCCTCCGAGGACAAATTGGAGTCTTCGCATATGTCCTCTATCTCCCAAAATTTTTGTATATCTTCGATATTATTCATTACAACATTGCATTGAAATGATGACGCTTGTCCACCACCACAAATTATCCAACCGAGCTTAGTTTCCTGCAATACCGGTTGCGATAAGCTGTCTCCTTTCATTAATCCTCCTAACAATATCATCCCATAAATTTGGGCGCTAAGCAATAAGTCCACAGGACGGCTTACGTTGAAGTATGGATCAGCTAATTTCAGATTTTGTATATATGACCACTTCGATGTGTCAATGGCTTTATGTGGTATATCCTTTAATAAATTATTTATTACAATGAATTCACTAATGAATGAAAAATCATTGTAAGTTGAGGCACAATTTAATTTCACTGCTCCATTACAATTATTTTCAACTTCACCGACGCCGAATATTAAACCGTTAAATTTTGTTTTTTGTAGTCCCAATTTCTTTGCCGCACTCTCTCGTATTAGAGATACTTGAGATCCAGGATCGATTAACGCCCTTAATATGTGATAGGAGCCATCAATCGCGGTAACCTTTACCAAGGCTGTGGCCAATAGTACCTCATTTGATTTGTCTTTATTTTGCGATGTATGTGCCGTAATTGTCACGTTTTCGTCTTGCGTAATTAAATTGGACGCTATAGTTGCATTGTTGGAATGTGCCATATTATTTGTGCATGCGTCATGTAAAACTGAGTGGTGTTTTCCTGAGCATTTGTGACATCGCTTATCGGAAATACATTGTTTACCATTGTGATCGAATAAGCAATTTTTGCATAATTTTAATTTTAAAACTGCATTTAATTTAGCCTCATTAGACAATTTTATAAACTTTGTGCAACGAAACACCGGGTGTTGATAATTGCAAATTTGACACCTTATGGTAGACACGTGCAAGGCTTTGGCGTATGTTGAATGATTATTGAATTTATTAATGTAACCAGGGTTGCGTCGCACTGGTTTTTCACATTCCTTTGTTTGAAAGTTAGATTTCGGTACTTGATCAATCTTTCTGCGAGATGTTTCTAGACTGGTAAATTTAGACTCTAAATAGTCCAAAAATTCTTGCAACACCGGTAGCTCCCTTGAATTTTTCAGGGAGGTAATATAGTCCCCGTGAGTTTCGCTATCCAGTTTTTGGGATAATAAATGCACAAGAATCGGGTCCCATGAGCTGACGTTAATACCCAAATTTTTAATGGCGTGTAAACTCTCTAGGGCTACGTCATGTAGTTTTTTGATATTACCCGGGACTTGATATTGCGTAGTAGGCAACCCTAATATAGTGTTCATTATAGAAGTGAAAATTAGCTTTTTATTATTGTACCGATGATTTAAAATTTCCCAACAAGTTTTATAATTATCGGAGCTTATAGGGAGATGCTGAATAACTCTTTCAGCCTCACCCCTGACCTTTCCCTTTAAAAATTGCATTTTTTGGGCTGGTGACAATATAGGGTTGTTGTGGACAGCTTCCGTAAAAAGGTCTTTAAAAGATGTCCATTGCTGATAATTACCTGAAAATACAGGTATATCCATTTTCGGAGTGGAGTGCTCCCTGTGTGATACACTCCACAGCTTTTTATTGATGGCTTTCTTTAAAAATATAAATGATCGCTCGTGCTGGCTATAAATCTCCTCATACTCTTCGTTATCTCCGCCGATTTCGCTATCGATCTCCCAATGAAGGGAGTCAATTTGAGCCCATCGTGCTTGTAGTGTCATTAATGCGTCCTCCATTTCCCACTTTTCTGACATGGAGTCCACATCAATCAAACTTGCTGATCTTTTAAATGCTTTAAAATTTGCTCTTTGCTTACGAATTATATCGTCTAGCCTGCTAGTAGAACCCCTCGACTCTGTAGTTCTTAATATGCTTGATTGCAGCTGCTTACCACCTGATGAACCTGCTCCTGCTTGATTTTCTTCCTCTAGGTCTTCCTCCTCTGATCGCGATGTAGTACTCCAAATGGTCTTTGCCGATATTTGCTTGCTAGATAAAAGAAGGCGTTGCTCGTTTATTACCTCTTTGGCGGCCGTGTAAAGCTTGTTCGCTTTTTCATATTCAGCATTTATAAAATATGCATGGTCTCTGATCCCATGCTCACACATTTTTACGTGATTGTTTTTAAATTCCGACCAATACTTCTCTAATACCTCCTGTCGCTTTTTTAGATAGTCGTCAGATTTCCTTTCGGCGCTGTCCTTTTTTATATTTATCGGTATTTTACGGATAAAGTCGCTAAGTTCGAGTTGTTGGTAGTATAGATCTTCCATTGTGCTGCTATTTAGTATATATAAAAAAAGGAAAGATCTTACTTTTATACCGCTGGGCCTCGACTGCCGCTGATATGCTGTTGACTCACTCCGCAACCGATGCTCTGCTATGCTGGCCTACCGCTGATTCCTCCACAGTAGACTCTGAATGCTGCTGCTTATATTGCTGATGTGCTGCTTCTAAGTGCTAATTGCCACAAAGGTGCTCTTTTGCTAGTTCGTTTTAACACTCGATTGCAAAACTATGTCCACGGTATACACGTGTCACTGATTATTGTCCAAAGTGCTGATTTGTAACGAGACCACTCACAATTCGTTAACCGGTAAGGAAAGAAATTGATGAAGTCCCGCCTGTTGGCTCGAAGGACCAATGATAGCGTTAGGGATTCGTTGTAAATTATAACTAAAGGATAAATTTATCAAATGTGTATTCAAAAGACCAAAGATAAAATAAAGGAGCGAGGGAGCACACGCGGTGGCCGTAATTCGTGTACTGACTAAGAATTAATAAAATGAAGTAAAATGCAATGTACGCGTGTTCAGTGTTCGGTTTCACCGTACACCGAGTGTTGTGACTATTTCTCGAAACAAATTTAAATGGAGTGCATTTATTTATTTTATTTTAATGGAACAATAAACAGCTACATTATTAAATTGTATACAAAGTTAAAACGTAAAATACATACATGTATATTGTCACGGCTGTTTCCCATTGGGGTAGGCAGAGACGATGGATCTCCACCTGCTACGACCCTGACAAACACTTTTCGCTCTTTCATTAATTTTTTCGTACATATAATATATAAACTGTTTTTATCTGACCTAACTTAAAATATTAACTAATAATACAGCTCACAGCGCTGTCCACAGGTTCAAAAAGAAAAATATTATTAAAAGGATTTTGTTACTACGTGACATCGGCTTTATATTAAGTATATATTTAAATATGGCAAATTATATATTACTACTAGCTGTCCCGGCAGACGTCGTCCTGCCCGGTAAAAAATAGGGGTTGATCGTAGAGGGTTGAAAATGTAGGGTTGTATGTATCTTTTAATGCTGTATCATAAAAAAGAAGAAATTAAAAATTTTGTCTAAAAAATAAAATAAAAAATTTAGGGGTGGACTACCCCTAACATTTAGGGGGATGAAAAATATATGTTGGCCGATTCTCATAGATACCGGATAAGTACAAAAAATTTCATCAAAATCGGTCAAGCCGTTTCGGAGGAGTATGGCAACGAAAACTGTGACACGAGAATTTTATATATTAGATAAATACAAGGAAGGTAGAGAAATGTAGTAAGAAAAAAACACGAGCTAGGAAAAAATAAGATTAGAATTATGATCATCATTGATAAGTTAGACTTTTATGAAGCAGGATTTTGAATTTGGAAGGTGATTTGGGATATATGGCCATGTGCTCAAATAATTTATTATGAGTCAGCCAACGTGTGACAGGAGAATGGCAGAGTTTTTGCTGCAAACACAGCAAACAACCCACCTGTGCCTACATCTCTGTCCCTCTGTCTCTGTCTGTCTGTCACGTATAAATACTAAATCTAAAATCGTCACGCCGCCCACCGAAAATTTCCACACGCGCCTTTCAACGCGGCGCACATGTCAACTTCACCAAAGTTATAAATTCAAGTTACTGAAGCGAAAGGTGATTTGTCAGTATCGTAGCATGTTGAGATTCATTATTTGTACCTACCCCTATATAAATATACATTACTTTATATATAATAAAAATATATCATAATCTTGTAACACCTGCACACACGTGATTTCTATGGTAGCTCGTTTGCAATGCAGGCTGTCGGACTTTCAAAAGCATGCCTCGCAGCGTCAAAGAGGTCACAACCTTAATGACAGTTAAGAACCTATTCAGGCACTAACTCACCTTATTACCTCCTTATTGTGCTTAAATGTACTATATACCATTACTTAGGTATACTAATGATCGCCCGTGGTCGGAATTCGACCATAATAATTAAGTTAAATTTTAAGTTTGAACATTATTAGGGTTCTGTTGTCAAAAACTGTAAGCACAGACTATAAGACTATGTCCGGCCAATCTAGACCAAAAAATGAGAGTTTTACTATTTTTTTAATCGTTACATCTCAGAAACGTTGGCTCGTAGGAAAAAAGTATTGGTACATTCTTTATTGATAATTGAAGACATGTGGTGATAAGTCGCATAATTCCAATTCTGAGTAAGTCGAGATAAAAGTTTTACTTTTATTTGAAACTGAACTGAACACCTTTTTCAACTTTTTATTTTTTAAATATGCGTTATATCTATGGTCTAAGGTCTATAGTCATTTGGTATCGACTCATAACCTTCATCTACGCAAAAAAAGCAAAAAACCGAATATGCAACATATCACCTTCATCCACTCACGTCTTCAATTTTATGATCTACAATTATTTTTGTCTGGGGTACTTTTATGATAAAACCGTTTTGCTAAAAATCGCGAAAAACTCACATTTTTTGACTTTTGACCTCGAGTAATTCTTTTTATTTATAATTATGTTTTGAACAATTTTACTGATTTACAGCTAAAAATAAACAAAACAGTATATATGCTTGTGTGTCTCAAATACATAATGTGTGTAATGTTTTTTTTTATTTAATGTATTATTATGCATATATTTTTTTTAAATATTAGCATTCTGCACTCCATCTCTATATAAACTTATAAGTGAGCAAAATTGCATACTCGTCCGCTCGCGCAATATGCTTTACGTATTAATATATAGTTTAGGTATATTATCACTATTGATAAAGTATAAATATATTGTTTATGTAATGTATTTATATTAAAAATGTAGTATTTTAAAATAAATCTCAACATAATTTAAGGCCCATAAGGACCCCCTCCATTGCCAGGTTTGCTAAAAATATCCTAGAAATCTAAGCAATAAGACCGCCTACTATTTTATCTAAACATATTGTAACCAAAGTTTTGTGTGTGTTCTTTTGGTGAGCAATAAGGTATTATCTAACTATCTAGTAGAGAAAAAAAACCTTAGTGGCGTCTCCCCTGGGGCAGGTTCCGAACAGACAGGCCCTTCCCTTTCCGTCATACTCCCCGCTCAGCACTGCGTCCTGTGCACTCGTGCGCAGTAATTGGCTCAATATCAAAATTATAACCTGATACATCAATTCATTAATTACGAAAGTGTTTGAAATAATGATAAAAATGAAAACAAAAGAGAAATAAGATTGTAAGCATTTTTTAAGAGGTTTTAAATACAAGCTTTTGAGATACTGGATATCATATAGCAGCAGAGTGCTAGCCAAGACAAGTAAAACGAGCCCAAACATGACGGGTATATCTTGTTTAGTACAGAAGTTCCTATGTCCACCTTCTGAATCCATCATCAGATCAGCTCCATGGTACCATATTATTGTATTGTCATGCTATATACATATGCGTAAAAAATTTCAGCTCAATCGGGAACCGGGAAATTGGTCAAATTTAACTTTCAAGATTCCAGCCGAACTTACAGACATACTTACATACATACATAGGTACATCCATCGCAAGTTAAATAAAAGCTTGTAAAATAATTAACTGTATATGGACCGCGAACCATGAAGGATTCCGTACATACGAGAAACGTCCACTGTGTTTGTCATTTAGCTGGGGCTCCATAAAAAAGCATCAGCCTGGTATCCCCGTTCCTTTCCCTCACTTCCCTACTTTTCTTCTCCACTTCTCGCGGTCTTCAGCATCTTTCGTTTGGAGACTATTAGTACGTATGTCCAGAGCCGGATTCACATTAAGTGCCGTCCTGGGGCACTGTGAAAAATACCGCCCTGTTATCTATGCACTGTAACTAGACTTCAAAACGTAAATATCCAATGAGAACTCGATTTTTAAGATACGGCATAAAACGAAGAATTTCAAATTGATTTTCAAAAAATCCCAATTTTTTGTAAATCATTGATTTCTATAGCAGAAAGTTGAATATTTTTTCCTATCACTCGAACTTTTGCCGCCCTCGAAAATTTCGCTTCTTCTTCGTGTAAATCCATCATTGCTCATGTTATTCTTCACAACGTCAAGCCAGCATTTCTTGGGCTTTTCCCTAAGACCGGGACCCGGCGAAGGTGGCATAGCTAGACGTTTGTTCCCCACGTAATCCGCCGGCCTCCGTAAAACGTGGCCGTACCAGCATAAGCGACTCCCTTATACGCATTTAATTACAATTACCACCATATCCTTAATACACAATGATTACTGTTCAGACTAATTTTCATGGGAATAGTTTTTAAAATGACAAACTTTTTTTTTTAATATCTACATACATACATACATACATAACTTCACGCCAGGTCCCTTGCGGGGTAGGCACGAACAACAGAGCGCCATTTAGGCTTATTCTTACACACCTCACTTGCTTCTTTGACATTCATAGTTCTTGTCATGTTCTTTTTAATATCTCACCCCACAATTCAATTTTTCCCATTTTTTAAACTATGAGAAACTGACACACAATTTACATAAGTTTAGAGCCAATTTTTCGTTGCTTGTTTATTTCATTAAATAAGGCGTTAAGGAATATTACAACGTTTTTCAAAACCTAACTGACGGTACCCTACATTAATGTTGTTATATGCTAGAAATGTGGTAAAAACGTTGACCGATCGCCCAAAGATTGTGGGAATGACAACTGTCATAGGGATTTACAGAGAAAAGTCGTCATAAAAATTATATATTTTAAGCATTTCAAAGTAATTATATACTAGTCATAATTTATTTATTTCTCACTCTTTACGTAATTTTGACAGTTGTCACTCTCAGAATATTTTTCCGAGCGGCCAGCACGCGAAAGAAGCAGGCTTTATTCGTTACACCTTCTCTTATGTGCCAAATACCTGAAGGAGAAAGACGAGCAGATTGAAGAAGTGCAACGCGAGCAGTGCCTTGGTCAACGGCGCCCGGATGGCCTCCACGCAGCCCCGTGTGTGCAGCGACGCGGACAAAAGCGGCGAGCCCTCCGACCACACTTCCCGCCATACGCACTGAAACCATCGATACAAAGTTACTGGATCTTCAAATTCCAAAATTTTTGACGCGTTTGATTTGAAATTCACAAAGTACTATATATAAAAATAATGTGAGATACCAGTTTAGAGAAAATTGTGCTGGTATAAGACAATTTTTATGCACCCGAACAACCACAAACCGCTTCCGGGAAAATTCCTGCTGGATTCCCGTGATAAGAAATACCACACAATTTATTACATATTTGTTCAGAGCAACATCACAATGGAATTCGACTTTTTTTTAATTTGGCCATTTTAAATAATTTCTAGCAAAATTCCCACGATATTCCCAGGATGAAAAGTAATGCAGATTTTAAATATAAGAATTTGCTGTTCAAGAACATCGGCCGTGACAGCATAGCTAAAAGAAAGTAGTTGCTTACCAGAGACAAATTCGACGCATGCCAACCTTGGCGATGGGATACTAAGGATGCAATAAAGAGAGTTGAATAGAGTAATTGAATAGGGTAATGTTGTTTTTCAAATATTGAAAATTAAAGGGTAATTTCCAGCTGGACACTCGGTCGTCATCATCCGAGCGTTAAATCCCGGTAGCGTTCGGGCCTTCACTCCGACGCCCAAGGTCCGCTTTCTTACTTTTTCTGGTCCGTTTTCTTACTTTTTCTCCACTTTGCGCGGTCTTCAGCATCCCCCATTTTGAGACCATTGGTACGCATGTCATCCTTCACGACGTCAAGCCAACATTACTTGGGCCTTCGACCGGACCTGGCGGAGTACATATATTGAGTTATTTTATACTTTCAAAATTGTGTGTGTGCGTGTGTATACTGTGTGTGTGCGTAGGTTACACGCAGTAGAAGTGAAGCAAAGTGACAAGGGGTGGGAAAAATCCAGGACCCACCCAAACGATGTCGCGGATAAAGCTATAGTAGAATTATTTTATGCGTGCAGTTTGGGTCATAAATAATCGGAGCGGTGAAGCAAGTATTTCGCTCTCTCTTCCACTCACGAGCCTTATGGGCGGGTATAGTGATGCGCATTATTGTTGTCGATAAGTGTTATCGATAGTGTATTTAGTTTTGTCATTTTGTAGGTTAGTGATATAAATGAAAGAAAAAAATAGATAAAACAACGTATTTATTAAAATAAGAATAATAATTATTTTAAATAAATTATTAACTAGGTATCTATGTATTAAAAACAAAGGTTTAGAACGTAACAAGTTTTATTAAAAATAAATATAAATAGTTATATCTAAGTTTAAAATTAACAGCAAAAAAATATAATAATGATTTTTATAATAATGATAATCTTTCTTGGATAAGAATGAGTTTTTATCGATAATGGCGTTGCGCCCGCGCAACATTCTCACCGCTTTAGCCGGGCTGAGGCCGAGCTTTGATTTATGACCCAAACTGCACGGAGAAAATAATTCTACTACAGTATTAAATAAAAATCAAAAAACAACCTGTTGAAGTGGGTCGTGGTAACAGGGCGCCAGCACTCTCGGAGTGCAACAGGAGTATGGAGAAACTGGGGGCATAACTTTCCCGTCTGGGCCAGCCAATCTGAAAATTATATCAAAAAACGATTACCCTCTTTAGCTAGTATTAGTAACATTTGTTCCAAGAAGTGCCACCTATTGTACTACTGCAATAAATATTTGCGGGTAGTTTTGTTAACTAATCGGGTATAAAAGCGCGTGGGTGTAGTGACGGTAGATCATGCAGACATACAAAACACTAGAGAGCCCCCGGCCCACCCACAAAAAATCACTACACCAATCGCACACACTCATTACAGACACTAAGTACCCATATACGATTAGCATAGGTGTGTTGCTGGAGAGTTTCTTATGCCGCTTCTTATCTACCAGCCATAACACGTCGTGAAGCGAAAAAAACGAATTCCAAATTTTCACTGATCGTTAGTAAAATTTGTGTAATCTAGTAAAATCTGTGATATGTTTTATCCCTGCAATTCCGCGGGAATTTTCTCGGGAGCGTTTAAAGTTGGGCAAGTGCATCAAAATTAGCTTATACCCGCACAGTTTTTATTAAAACGATAGCTTACATTGTTTTTTAAAAGCTACGGTCCTTTGCGCCCCGGTAATCTCACGGGAATTTCAAGTTAGGCGTAAACGAAGTCACGGGTAAATCCTAGCTTAATAATAATCTTGTGCTCAGAATTACGATGTTAATTTTCCTATTCACGTAATTTCTCCTATACCATCCATTTGAAATAATGATGTAAGGTCAAATAAAGATGCGTTCACAATACACGTTACAATAAAGTATAATATTTTTCATGAATTTCATACAAAATAACAGGCGTTATTTTAAAAAATATTATCTAACTCTTGAAATGTGTATGGCAAATATAATTTTATAATATTTTCTTAAGTTTTCGCGACCTGTATACATAATAAAATTACGTTTTATTATATATACACGTATACGTAGTCCGTGACCACTGAAAAGCGGCTGAAACGTCGGACAAACCTAAACTTAATAAATTGCCGCGCTTAACCGTTAAAACATAGTAGTCTAAAATTATGTTTAGATAGATAACTCTTCATTGTATAACCATTACAGAAAATGATGATCTTATCTCTAAAAAATAAATAATAGTTTAAAAAATACGCTTTTATAGAAAATCCAACTAAAAAATAAAAAATAAATTTGATTTAAAAATAGTGGTAGAAAAATGATTTTATTGTAAAAAAAGGGTGGGGTGCGTGGTATCACTAGTTATAAATATTTTATGAACAGATATGAGTAGAAGGGTTATTTTGATAATATCCTGAAATCGGGATATTTCGGGGAGCAGCAGCGCATTTGTACCACCTCTGGTGTTGCAAGTGTCCATAGGCGATGGTAACCACTTTCCATCAAATGGGCCGTCTGCCTGTCTGGTGAACTTAACAGGGATTTAATCGCGACGGAATAGGGAACGCGGATCGACTCACTTAATGTTGCAGGTATTCATGCGTCACGATAACCACCCACAATCAACTGTTGGTAGCCCGTTTGTGATCAAATAAAGGGGAAACCGGGTACAAAAGTAGCTAAATTTCTAAAACCTGGTATTAATGAAATAAATATAAGCCTATGATATAATCATCCTTATATTATTATTTTACTTAATAGACCTTGTGTTCTTGGAAATTTCAATATTGCAAAAAGAAATAGCGAACATTATTTGACGTCCCATAAGGACAAAAGTGACAAACATGGTGAAGGTCACGAGAGGTGAAGGTCGAAAGGAACGTTGTTAGGATTTTGCGTAATATTATATGTACCTACAATGAAAGATAATCACAAAATTAAGTGAAATGGCCTGTATTGTACGTCCGAACGGACAAACTGACGGTCCATGAATAAAACTCCAACAACTTTGTAATCTTATGATTGTGACAGTTTATTAAACAAATGTTTATTGTATTCTAAAAATTAGATTACATAAAAATAAGCTCTACTGTACATATCCAACTCTTAAGCAATAATCAGGTCAAAGTAAATAACATTAATATGATTAAATTATCACAGATCTCTATAGCATAACTTGACAAGCGCTATATTTTTTGTCCGACTTTTATTTTCGTATTTGTCCTGCCATTCCATGTTACTGGTGATGGCACATTTCACTAATCACCGGTTAAATAACAGTGATATAAAATAAATCAATTTCCACTTTTGCAAGAATCAGAAAGAAATGTGAAAATGTATTGGGCGATATTGCGATATTTCGCGTACGACACGGGTTATATTTTATCGACCTTTTCTGTTCAAGTGACATCCAGTTAGAGAACAGATAAGTTTTTATGTGTTTAATTGATTAGGCATTCATTTGCTTCAGGATTTCATGAAGACTTGACATTGAGACAAATTATTTCGATTAACAGTAAATTAAATTCACGTGCAGTTCTAATGTTATGTTGCCAACGCGAACGGTGGAACAGTGTGTCAAGGGGTGGAAGAGATTCCAAACTTCGTGACATCACGTTTCATATATTATACAGTTATGGTATATTTAAGCTTTAAAACATGAAATTTGAAGTATTAATGAAAAACTTCAAAACATTTCCACCTTTATCTGTATGAGCAGTGTTTAATAATTAAATATAATGTATTCCATCTCATTCTCTCGCAGGCTCAGTTCTACATTTTATCTCTTTTTAGTGTCGCTTTTCCGATTCATCGAGCTTCAAGTCACAACGATTCTAAAGATGTTTTCACTTCAAAGAATCTATTAACCAAAATCCATGTTTATTAACAGCTTAAATGTAAAATTTCGAAGGTACGTGTAAAGGTAATTACATATATGCGATGTTTCAATGCACGCATGGATGGATCTACGAATTTATTTAGTCATGGCTGCCCATCTAGATAATTGTGCATCCGTACAGCTGACGTCTGGATAATCAAGTCTTCATTATACTAAATTTCAATTAGTTATGTCTTAATATAGGTGTACCGTACATGGCGGGATCGGTAACTCGACGGCGCACTTACCCACAAGGTAATTTTATATATATAATACTTAGGTAATAGGTACTCAGCTTACTCCAGCCGGCGGTAGTGGAACAAGGGGGAATACTAATCCGTCAGTATTTTAAATGGACGCCCCTTGAGAGGAAATATATAAAATATCCTACTAAACTGGTAGTTTAGTAGGATATTTTATATATTTCCTTCAAATAATATCATAATAGCTTATATAAATATACTACGTGAGTACTTCATGACAACTTCGGAATTTTCGTTGAGGAAATCTATGTTGATCCAGGGTATCTCGTGCCAGTCGCTGGGCTTCTCAGCGCCGCAACAACTAAGCTCCACCTTAAAAATGGCAGGTTGGATTCGTTTGATTATCAATATATTAATAATACTATTTTATACGCACGCATATACACACGATAGGATTAATCACACCACAACTTGTGTCCCGGCATTACTACTGAATGGATTTTGATGAAACTTTACAATAATATAACTTAAACATCAGAATAACACAGACTATAATTTTTAAGTATTTTGTGTAAATTATTATTATCCAAAATATAACGATTTTCCATCACCAGGCGGATGAGACCGCGGGGTGCAGCTAGTTTATTATTATATATTGTTACAAATACCCCGAGCCAATAGTGAAGGAAAACATTATGATGAAACCCGCTCATCGAGATAACTGATGTGTCAAACTTGTCAATCCGCCTTTGACTAGCGTGGCCGGGTATACTATCCGTTTCCCTATGAAAATGGGTGGCCCAGCAGTGGGACGCTTTTAAGTACTACTTCTATATTATGAATTTAATAATAATGACACTTATAAGTAATCAAATTTAAAGTCGTGGTAGCGTAATGGTTAGCGCACGCGTCCCTAGAGGCCCTCGAAGGGCGCGGGTTCGATCCTGACCGGAACGCATGCACCTCTTAGTCAGTTTTCTGATCTAATGTGCATATTGTTACAATTACCACGTGCTAAAAACGGTGAAGGAAAATATCATGATGCAACCTGCACATCGAGATAACCGATGTGTCAAACCTGCCAAGCCGCTTTGGACAAGCGTGGCGCGTATACCGTCCGTTTCCCCCTATAATGGGAGGCCCGAGCCCAGCAGTGGGACATTTATGGGCTGACATTATACTATATACATTTATTAGCAAGATTAATCTTAAATTAACGTAAAAATAGAATTAAATACTAAAAATAACGCTGCCAGATGGGAGCGTATCCAGAAGGCTGGCTGCATTACCACGCTGTATGTGATGCTTATTCATTGAGCTAAATATGCGCCAACCTCCTCAACACGGATGGCATGTTGCAAATTTTTTTTTTGAAGAATCTCTTTGCCAATGGACCCCACGGACCTAACGTTTCAACCCCAAATAGCACCAATATGTAAGCCCTTCTTATGGTTCCATATTTGTGCCGTTTGAGAGCTTCAGCTTTTAAAGGAACGTTGCCAGACCCTAACTCAGTCATCGGAATATGTGACAGCATCAGAGTGGCGACACGTGTCGCGTCCCAAACAAGCGGCCGTGCCGTCTTTGAAGGAATAAGTGTCATACCATCCGGCCTCTTGCCATCGTCGCGTACGCCGACCCTGGCAAGAGCCCGGCGGATGATATCATTGATAATAATTTAATAACATTCATGTTCTCTATCGTGGCAAGTAGTATCTATCTATGTTGAAACAAAGAAGTAACCTGCATCGTGTCCATCAAGACTTTCCAAGAAGGCTCGGTCAAATACTGCGATATTCCAATACGTAGTGATGAAGACAACTCATTCATTAGCGCCTGAAAATGCAGCGAAAATAATAAATAAATAAATAATCGGTAGACAAACACACATAGTAGTAAGTAATGCGCGTTATGCGCATTTCTAAGACTCATTTTTATTTATATATATTAGATTGGTGAAGGTAAGGAAAGGAATGCTCCGGTGGTTCGGGCATGTGGAAAGAATGTATGATGAAAGAATGACTAAACAGATATACAATGCAAAAGTGGATGGATGCAGAAGTCGCGGAAGGCCACGACACACCTTCCATGATCAAATTGATCATGTTAGCAGAAGGTGATGTCAGGAGCCTTAAGAACAGACGAGCGTGCATGACAAGAGCTATGAATGTCAAAGAAGCAAGTGAGATGTGTAAGAATGGGCCTGTGTGGCGCTCTGTTGTTCGTGCCTACCCCGCAAGGGACCTGGCGTGAAGTTATGTATGTATGTATATTAGATTTAAATTGATTAAGGTTCACATAGTATTAGTCACAATATGGGTGGGAATTAAAGTATGGCATACTTTATTTGAAGCTTATTGTAACTTAGTTGATAGCCGAACTCATACGTACCGACCTCTCGGCTTCAAAACAAGCTACATGTTTTTTTTACTATAAATTTAAATTAAACCTATCCTAAGTTACCCGCAAAAAGTGGCCAAAACTTCGTGATCTAGACAATAAATGAGTGGGCTTATAAAATTAACTAACCGGTAGAAAATGGTAATTTAATTATAAATAGAATCATCTGTTAAATTCAGTTAAATCGACTTAAATATTATTATCTATGATGACCGTCTATGTCATAGTTCTTATGCCCACTGTGGTGTATATCTTACAACAATACTTTTCACGGGGCGCGTAGGCATAGGTTAAAAACCACAGGCACGCGTGTCCGTCTGATAGCTGAAATGATTGTAAAGATTAAGGCAAAAATATAGGCGAGCGTGTGCGGCATTTTTCAGTTATTGCTCCCCTCGAAAAGACTCAAGATCCGGGCCTGTGTTTATAATATATAAGTATATTTCGGTATATTGTAACAACTTTTTCAAAGAAATGTAAGATATCAACGTACTTTCAAAGTCCGCCTGCAAGCAGCGTAAACTAATATCCCATTGCAAGCCACCAAAGTCCCCGTCACCAACCAGACTTTTGTGACTTTTGTGATTCTCAACCAATATGGACATTTCAACAGTAACGTTATAAGCCTCAATCCAGCCGTATAGTGCAGCTTCATTGAGTATGCTTGAAGAAGAATTAATCCGTAGAGAAGGTATACCGTCATCTGCAATTAATACTTAGGACCTAAAGCAATAAATTTAAAACATATGTACTATATAAAAAGCAACACTGAATAAAACATAATACATTTATATAGATAACCAAGTATTTTAAGAAACATGTCAAGCCTGGCTCAGGACCGATGGCTGATGGAGCAAACGAGTCCTGGAGTGGAGATCGCGTCTCGGTAAACGTAGTGTCGGACGCCCTTCAGCCCGATGGACCGACGACCTATGCAAGGTCGCCGGTAGGAGCTGGATGAGTAAATCGGAGGACAGGGATGAGTGGCGTCGTCTTGGGGAAGCCTACGTCCAGCAGTGGACTACAAATGGCTGACGTCGAAATTGTATTATATAGAAGCATTAGTGATATAGGTCCATAGTCCGCTTTTCTGACATATGAAAGGGATTAATAAGAGTGCTGAATAAATATAAATAAAACTACATAGCTATTTTTTCTTACATAATAAATTTTTGGATAAAATTTTAGAGAAATTCTGTCTTTGGATAATTAATATAAAACATTTTCTACTGTGATATTTAGCTTTAGATGTGGCTTTGCAGTCAGACATTTGATCATCATTAACTACTGCAATTCATTATAAAAATCCTGTTTATAACGTACGAAAATGATCTGCTAAGGAAAAACAGTGTATAGATATTATATCTCCATCAAACGCTTCATCTACTTTCAATAATATCTTCGTACTACGTACATCACACTCCTCGAAATCGTGCGAATAGCAAATATCAAATACTAGCTGTCCCGGCAGACGTCGTACTGACCGGAAAAACTTCAATCGATATGTAGAAAGCGGCGCCACCTACCGGATCCAATTGTGGACTAACTCAGAAAACTTCTCATGCTTATTCACAAAAACTTTGCTCAAGATCATCATCACATGATCAAATGTATAATTGTGTAAAAACCAAAAACTAACTACCAAATCGAACCAAATTGAAGTTACGCTGCCACAGAGAAGCTTGTTTTCTTAGCCACATCGCAAGTAAGACAGATACGGGGGGGGCTATTTAGACCCCGGTTTGCAAGGAGCGTGTTAATATGTTTTATTTATTAAGGACCTTATGTATCTGCTTCAATAAGAGCATAACGCGCAGTGAGGTGTTATAGCAGAATATGACCATGCAAAGGGAGACAACAAGCTGCGCGATCAGCAACGCCCTGAGCACGCCCGCCAGCCGCTGCCGGCCCTCCTTACTGAACGCGAATACGCCCCAAGCCATCGGACGTCATGTTTCCAGAACATACTAGCTCCTGTAAACAAGAAACCAATAAAGACTGTATTTTATATTATACACTAGCTGTGCCCGCGACGTAGTCCGCGTGGAATTTGTTTTCAAAACAAAAAAATCTTCTTTGGTGCTCCGCCTCTATTGATCTTAGCGTGATGATATATAGCCTTCCTCGATAAACGGGCTATCTAACAATGAGAATTTTTCGAATCAGTCCAGTAATTCCTAAGATTAGCGCGTTCAATCAAACAAGCAAACAAACAAACTCTTCAGTTTTATATATTAGTATAAGATAAAATTCTAATGTTAGTATGTATGTCGCTGAACTCCTCTTAAGCCCTGAACCGATCTTGATGAGATTTGTTGTCTGCGTTTGGATTCACACTTAAATCCGGTAGATTGTGCTGGAATCGGGCTCCAGGATTTTGATGGAATTTTCATGTGTTTTTGTGGGTCCCGGGATAGTTTAGATTCACAATTGGACGTAGTTAAGCAAAAAGGATCCAACCCACAAAATGTTACTTTCGAATGATTAAAGATTAAAGTTTTAGTTGTATTTCCGCATTGATGCACTTGTTTGTGTCCATAGGTTCTTAGGAAAATATAATTGTAAATGTATCATTTTTATACAAATAAGTTTAACTGCATCAATGCGGAAATACAGCTAAAACATTCATCTTTAATAATTCAAAAGTAATTTTGTGGGTTGGATCCTTTTTGCGTAACTACATCCAATTACACTCGATAGGTGGCGCTGGAATCGGATTCTATATTATTACTTTTATGTCAGGACAACAATGACATCTTCGGGGACCGCTAGTTTCACAACAAAACTTTGCAGCGTACTCTCAACGTACATTTTGAATCTCGTGAGGCGGGTCGAGAGTTCACCGTTTTCCCCATAACCATGGTAGACATATGGAACGGCTATGGAGACTTTTGAGTGTTGTCATATCAAATTGATCGTGTATTAACAGAAGGTGATGTCAGGAGCCTTAAGAATAGACGAGCGTGCATGACAAGAGCTATGAATGTCAAAGAAGCAAGTTAGGGGTGTAAGAATAAGCCTGAATTGCGCTCTGTTGTTCGTGCCTACCCCGCAAGAGACCTGGCGTGAAGTTGTGTATGTATGTGATATCCCAGTCATCCTAGTGGAAAGCACTTTGGGCGAAAAACAGAACTGAGAGGTCACAATAGTATTTACTGACATTGAACCATTCAAGCTTAGTGTACAGACCACTTTGGTTAATTCGTCCAAGTTGAAAGATAGAAATGATTCGTCTAAAATCGGCTTAAGCGAATCTCAAAACGCAGCCGCTTAGCCCCCTTGTGTCTCTATCAGTGGAAACTCCTTGCCTGGTATGCTTATTGCACCGTAAATCTTTTTCCTATCTGTTTTGAAGGCAACCCGACCTTAAATATAAAATACTTTATATAATTAAATACCTGTAACTATAATAACTATGAAGTGATTTTATTTAATAAATCATATACAACAATTATTTATAAGACTCCAATTGATTGACATTGTCACAGAGTACATTAACATATATTCAATATACTCTTTGATTCAATATACTCTTTGATTAACTACATTAATACAATATTAAAGACATTGTTTCCTACGTACCATAGATAATAGGTTCTTAACCGTAGACAGAGAATCCTATAGACACCGCTATAGCGTGCCGCAGAAAGGGACAAAAAAGATGACGTCACTATATTTAGGGATACCTTGTAAGGAAAAATAATTGTGATAATTAGAAATTTGTATGTAAGGAAGATTTTCATCTCTAGGTTGCTATGCATGCTATGCGAAGGAGAAGACATGCTGCGTAACGTAAATTAATTGCAAAGAGGGCAGGAGACTAAGGATAGATGATGATGATGTAGTCCTAAATAACTGCTGTTTCTTATGTGATAGTAGGTTCTGGCTTTGTGAATAAATAATAGAACTCGTTTATTTTTAATTTTTTCAAGAAGTCTTTATTGGTAGAGTCAACAGATTCCAATAAATCCCCATCTTCCTCACTTATTAATGACTTTGTTTTCAGTTCTGCAATAACATTTTCTTGTTTAGCTACCTTTTTCGTTAAATGTCTACTTTTTTCTCGAAGAGCTCTTAATTTTTTCAGTCGTTCGGATGATTGTATTTTCAAGCTTTGCCATTATTTTCGCAACGTTCGAGGTGTGTACTCTGGCGTCTTGTCCTAAAATCAAAAAACCCGTTTATCGTAACTAAAACCATAACTTTATTGGAAATAATATTTTTTGGACACAATATTATTGTTTGTATTACATCCTTGTGATGGTTGTGAAGAATATACGAATTAATATAGCGAAAGTAATTTATCTTAATGCTGTACATAGCAAAAACTGTATTGATTGCGGGAAAATCATATTATTTTTATTTAATATAGTGCACTGACAAGAATGTTTAAATGATTTTCAGTTTCCATAATTGTATCTTCATTTAAACTGAAGCAGGAACATGATGGAATACAAGCCATTTTTTCAAAAAAAAAATTCAATTTATACGAAAAAGGGTAAAGAAGTTGTCGTTTACAAAAAATAGTACTTTAAAGAACGTATGCAGCTGCGCCGCTTTTACTAATTTTGGCAACTTAAACGGCATTATTACTTAATTGTTGTCGTTATTGAGAGTGGGTGTAACGTAATCTAAACCAACCAAAGTCAAGTGATTTCGATTCTTAAAGGAGTTTGTCATTAAATCGAGTAACGTTACATGGAGTTCATACTGTAGTTTTAAAAACACCAAACATACAAAAATCTTAAAAAACCTGGTTCGTAACTTAATATATTATTAACTGAATATTTACCAGAATAGGTACAGCATTAGGGAATAGCAGTGTAACTTTCTTCTTTTTGACTAACAATTTTTTCTCAAAATGTCTACTGCAAATTTTTGATGATGTCCAATCTGTCCGTTCTGCAGCTAATATCCAATTCCGACGTAAATTATCAAGTTCCGGAAAACTACAACAGGCCATTAAATTTTTCAGATATAGATAATACACGATGCAGAATAAATTCCTAATTGTATTATCCTATAATAGTGTGAAATAATTTTAAAAAAAGTTGGCCACACTAAATTTTGGGTTAAAATTTGTAATTGTTATTTTTACGATGAATTTACGTCTAGAGTACATTATACACAATTTATGAACATAATAAAATGCTACTGAATGCTTAGTAACTGATAAACAGTGGTGTACTTACGAGTGAAAAGACAATCCTGGGTTTTCGTTCCGCTATCACTTTTACACCCTTTAACGCTACACCGCACCATGTTCTTAACAAAAAGGTTGAAATAGGAAGTCTGAGTTGTTGAAAACAAAATGTATAGTAGTTTAAATGTATAGACTACTACAATTAATAACTAATGATGATAAGGATATCTTTGGATTCGTTAGATAGCTAGAAAACGTCTTACAATATCACAGACATCCGTCAAGTCGCCCTTACGTGACATGACATTCTATTTATATTCCTTTGGTGGAGGTTTATGCTAAGATGTAAAACCTCCGTGTTACATCCTCCCCCTCTGACCTAGATCAAGCGCCCTCGCGTCTAGGTCAGCTTCTTAGTTCTACCTCGCTTCCGTCGCTTATGAACAGGGGATTCAGTGCTCTCTAAGTATAGACCTAACCGAAGCTGTGGTCTGTATCTGTACATAGCGCTGTCTGTTATGATGAAGCCTCGGTCCGACCAACTCCTCCTCCCCCTAAACGGAACGTCGAATATAACATCACAAACCTCGGTATGCTTTTGTCGATTTTCTCGAAATTTATTTGACTTCGAGATAACTGCGTGCTGTGGTTTTGTCTTTGCAAACCAATGTGTTCTTTTGACATTAAATGCGTTCAGCTGTACAGGTTGATTTGTAGCCAATTTAGTGCCCTCATAATCTCTCAACTCCTGTTTAGTTGGGTCGGTCACCTGTAAACACTTTGCTTTAGGTTTTCTAAAACATTCGTCGATATTGTGTCCAAATATTTTGCAATAAATGCATTTTGGTCGAATGCGTTTAATTATTTTTTGACCGCTATTGTCAATGCGATTAGATGTTGGCGAGCGCTTGACGTTGTCAACTTTATTATTATAAGTCTGCGAAGGAGGCGGATCTGTGACTGGTATTGTCGTTGTAATATAGGGAGGTTGTAGAACATTTAGCTCTATCAACGCTTCTTCCACTGACCTGAGTTTAAAAATTAACTGATCTAACCCGTTCAATCTCTCGCGAGGTATCCTGTCTCTAAATCTTATGCTTAACAATCCATAAATTATATCTAATTTGGTTTCTTCTTGAAGTTCGTAAGGCAATTTAGCTAGTAGAGAACGTAATCTACATACAAAGATGTCAGCACGTTCGTCAGTCTGTTCTTTAGAGAAGATCTCACGAAATATTCTGTGTGCTGGTAGTTGTCTGCTGTACATCCCACGAAGTCGAAACAGGGCGTCGCTCCATGTGTTGACCGATGATTTGATACCCTGCCACCACACAGCGGCGTCACCGACCAGCAGCATAGGTAGTCCTCGCAAAGCGTGCTCGTCGCTGATATTCGTACACTCTTTGTAGATTTCGATTGTCTCAATAAATGCCTCGAGTTCATCCATGTTTTCGCTCATGCCATGGAAGCGAGCTGTGCATTGCGCGAAGTTACCTGATTGCGCTATTGGAGTCCTCGGAGTCGCAATCTGAAGTAATTGTTCCAGCATTATGCGATTATTTTCAGATTGGTTCTGCGTAATGTTCGCAACTAAAGTTTGTAACATATCACAAGACATGGTGATGTTTTGTGTCATCATCGTCTCATCAGGAGGACTTATAGAGCCTGATGGTGTAGATGGGGATTCGTTGTCGTCGTTCTTTGGTTCGCGTCTCTTCGGTGGCATAGTGGTAATACATACATACATACATACATACATAACTTCACGCCAGGTCCCTTGCGGGGTAGGCACGAACAACAGAGCGCCATTTAGGCTTATTCTTACACTTCACACTTCTTATAGTGGTAATAACGAAATAATTGATCGTTCCAAAACTTATGCTCAACCGGTGATGCTTCTGGTTCCAAAAGAAAATTCGATACGATTTGTTCTTGCGGTGACTGTTTTCTTCTAATTTCCAAATTTATTGATTTTATATAATTTTGATTCGAATTCCCAGTTCGGGCGCCACTATAGTAGTTTAAATGTATAGACTACTACAATTAATAACTAATGATGATAAGGATATCTTTGGATTCGTTAGATAGCTAGAAAACGTCTTACAATATCACAGACATCCGTCAAGTCGCCCTTACGTGACATGACATTCTATTTATATTCCTTTGGTGGAGGTTTATGCTAAGATGTAAAACCTCCGTGTTACAAATGTAATATGAATTACTTCACATAAAGCACGTGAAAACTGTATTTTATAGGAAGACGATAGCTGCTGCGCTTCAGCTGTCGAATTTTGTTAAGAACACCGGTGGTCTAAACCGCGGCACGCTCAGTGAAACAAAAAATAGTATCGTTCTGTCTCATTCTTTTATACGAAATCGGCATAAGTTGCTCTTTTTCTTGTGTGAATGCGACCAAAGCTATCGATTTGTCTATAGGTTTCTCTACGTTCTCAACGTACGCCATGAACTACATTCCAATACGGACATTACTCACAACGACCGCGATTTTTTCCGTTCCACTTACTTGCCGGCGTTACAATCGTAAACCCAAGTGGAAATCGCAAGTAAATTATATTGATGTAAAACAGCGAACGGAAAACATATACATCTGACTGGGTAGTAGCAAAGATTTTATTATTTATTGATGTGTATACGCAAAGTAGACGTCTGCCGCGATCAATATACGTTTTTAAGACTATAATAAACAAAATATATCAATGGCAGATCTGGTCAATTACTTTCAATTTTTTTTATCATTTTCAAAATGGTCTGCCACAAAGTTAATCGCGTGATAATGGTCTGCCATTCTTATTTTCCGATAATAATAAGCCTATATATTCAAATATCAAAATGGCAGCCCTGGTCAAATGGATTTAAAATTCGTCAAAAATCGATACTGTCTTTTTTTTTGAGGCGAGGGAAAATGCTTAACCGATCCGCTCCGTCCGCGATGGATGACACAGAGTAGTGTGGAGACTCCGAGCGATGCCGCACGGGCGAGCAACCTCAATACCCACTAAAAACCCCCTCCTCCCTTACGACCCTGCGCTTTTGTTTGTGATGGAAAGACTGAGATATAGAACATAGTTACGCAACAGTCGATCCAGCGCAATAAAGTGCCTGAAGTGTGCCCCGGGAGAACACACCCCACTTCGAGACGGGGGCAGATGAATCCCTTGCTTTACCTAGCAGCTAAGGGCCCCCCGTAACGGAACCTAACTCAGGGAGGGAAGTAATGCGCGTACCTGCCTCTCCGGGTGCCAGCTGAAGGCCGGCGACCTCGAGAAGAGACCGTAGCACGCGCCGAAGGACTTCGCTCCCTATCCCTTTCTGCGGCCTCTTTGAGAGACATTACTGCCTCAAATCGATACTGTCTTACCTCAGCACTCGTCGCATTCACCACTTAGAGTTTAGAGCTTAGTGAGTCCCCGTACCATGCATGGTATAGGTGCTTCAATGTACAAAACCTCAGGTCTGGTCAAGTACATACAGGTAGCCGATCACTAGCTCTTAAGCTACTAGGGACCGCTTGCATAACGATCGCCTTTAAATAAAATTAGTTAATCATATTAAACTGCCTTATTTAGGCGTTTTACGTAAAACGTATTGACAGTTTGACATTTTGCGTTGTGCAAGACGCTAATTGTATTTAAGGGTGTTAAATGCGTTTAGTGTTTCTTAAATCAATCTAAGCAACCTTATGCAAGCGGCTAGGTATATGGTATAAAGAAACACAACGTAGGCATTTATATGAAAAATAATTTTATTATTTTTTCGATAATTAAAATTAAACATAAGTACAAATTAAACGTGTAATTTCTGTTAATCAATTAATCAATGTTATGCTTCAAATAGAATACAGTGCAATATTATCAAACTATTCAGCAATAAAAACATATAATGAGTTAATAGAAGTAGCTTCAGTAGCTAAGTTACCCGTGTCCAATTCCAAGGATGTGGGTTCGAATCCCCAGTATGCGCCGCTTAGACAATTTTCTGGCCTAATGTTCATATTAGTTACCAAAGAGCGATGAAAAAATCCGAAACACAGACCACAATAAAGAGACAAACACACACACATTGTATATCCCCAAGATAAGCGAGTTACGCCTGCTATAACAACGACATCCCCGCGACTGGATAAAGTCGCTTGACTTGAAATTCCCGAGGGAACCTCGGGACACGAAGTATCGCAGTATTAAAAAAAGAATTTAAGTTATCGTCTTAGTGGAAACTGTGTCGAAATAAGCAAATGTTTATACATTCGAACAACTTCAAACCGCTCCCGGGTAAATTCCCGCAGGAGTTCCAAACAACATTTTGCAATAAACTTAACAATCATGATTTTCGTTCATCCTAATGTTTCCAACTTCAGAATAAATTACTTGATTTGTCTATAGATGTTCTACTTTTTCAAATAAAACAGGCAAGCACAATCGCTACAGATATTATGACTATGACCCAAAAATATTATCTGTCGTTAAATACGATATTTAAATGTATATATTCATCTATAAACATTTATATATTTCGTAGATATGATTGTACGTACTACTGTTTGCAGTATGTATTACGTATAACACCATCGCCATCAGCATCTTCATTCATTATTGGGGTTGTCTGGAATGGATCGCTTTTAAGCAATAAGACCGTCGCGATGCATAATTAAATATGGCTTTAATCTGTAAGTTCGTTTTTGTATTCATGTAGAATAAAGTGTTATCTATCTATCTATATATTAATGACGCTGTTTTTTAAAGGTGTTTGACGTTGAAACATTAAGGCTGTGCGCAAACGGTCGATCGGTGGACCGACAGCCAACGGTGGCGGCTTCCTGCCCTCTGCTGCAATATTTGCCTAATGCCGTTTAAAACAAAGTCTATCTCATCTCGACATTAATGCAACTAAAGATTAACTCGTACATTCATTATTCATACATATATTTTCGACGACATTCCTTTCATTGCTAGCGTGTCGTAATATCACAATATGTACATTAGGCCAGAAAAATTGGGTAACCCTTTACAATAATAATACGTGGGTGGCAATGGCAGCGATTACATCGTACCGAGTGGTGTTCATCTGCCTGACTATCCGCTAAAATGTGACATAAGCTCCATACAAGTAATGTCAAAAGTCAAGCGATGGTAAGGCAATTGTCCGAATAAGACGTAGGAACCGGCCTCAAGCCGCCGCAGTACCGCTACTTACCCTCTTTAGAAATGTCATTCCTAATTTTATAATTCAAAATATCCCTAACGCCATCTACCAAAGTTGTAACTGATAACGAGACTATAAAGTACGTCACACTGTTCGACCTATGCGTTACGTTCCACAAGAGGCTCACAACGCCCACGTTCACGACCGCGGTTGTTCCCGTTCCACTTTCTTGCGGGCATTACAATCAAAAAGTTGCTATCATTACCTACGAAATAGGTACACAAATAAGGGGTTGGTTTGAAAATCGCGCTTTTTTTATTGTCAATCGATAAAAAGAGAATTAATGCTCTGTGGTCAAAGCCCACTTCGACCCAGCTCTTAACATGGGTCGTCGTGAGCGCTGTGTGATCGAAAATAATGAAGTCATTTGTGACGTTTTCGCTACGAACACCATGTTCGCTATGTGGAACTACGGAGCATTTTGGGCGTTACGAGCTACTAGACGAACGCGCCCGAAATGTGACAAGAAGTGGGGAGTTAAGTTTCGTGAGGACAAGTTTCAAAATCTAATATATTTACGCTTTACAACACCAACTCAAAATATTTCCAATTCTATGGGTAGTTTTTAAATTATTAAAAAATAATTTAAATAGAAATAAAACTAATTACCCTTTTTATCTTGGCTTTTTAAGAAGTAATTTTTTTACTGGACATCTATTCATCTTACATTCTACTTCCACAGTATACAAAATCATTTGCAGCCGACGTCTATAGAAAGTGATACAATTTTAGTACACAGATGATTCAAGTGGACCTAGAAGACTAATGCGAAACGAAATCAAAGACTGCTAGATACGGAAAAAGGCTGACTTCAATGAAAACTAAATATAGAACCACAAGATTTTTGAAAAATATTAACCCAGCTAGGAATTTTTCGTGTACCCAGAGAGGCTGCATTGGCACCATGTTTTTTTGCTGGGCAAAATATGAGCCAGCCTTCTGTTAGCGTCAGTTTCTTACAGGTGCCTTTAAATAAATTCTTTACCGATGGACTGCACGGACCCAATGTCACGAAAGAATCTGCCACTGATTTCGAAAAAAAAATATACCAATGCACAGCGTAGCTTAAAATAATTAATTTCTGTTAAGAAATACTAAACGGCAAACTAAGGAAAGAAGTGGATTCTTAATGAAATCAACTCATATTTTGACTCACTTGAAAAATTCATCTATACATTTCGTAGTAGGGAGCTATTTATTTTAATTTAAATAATAATTATTATTATATTAAAACCTACGTCATAACATTTAAAGAAGGAATTCTATACAATTTTTCAACATCAATAAATTCTTGTCATTGTAATCTTACCTTCTATGTATGTAAACGTCTTGTCAAACAAAACTTTACAAGTGCCGTGCTCGAGTCGAGCTCTTAAATAACGGTTTCCTCTATACAATAACTACAGATATTTCCATCTTATTTGAACGATCATTATAATATCGATAATTAAAATTAAAAGTTTCTGACCATCGCCGGGTGTTATCACCGCGAGGTCGCGTCTTTAATTTTATAACGCGAAACATCTTTCCCTATAATTATGGTTTTATATCTTTAGTGCAATTTGCCAAATAAAATGTCATTTATTTAAAAACATATAAAAATGTGAAAATACGAACATTGCCACTTTCTCAAGGTATATAAATATTTCAAAATAATTTTTAAACTACAGATCAAGTGCAAATACTTCTGACTTGTTCATATTGGTTGGCCTACTAATTTTAAATATTAAAGGAGGAACTGTATCTCTTGGAAATGTCATCATCATCATCATCCGAGCGTTAAATCCCGGTTGCGTTCGGAGCGTTCACTCCGACGCCCAGGGTCCGCTTTCCTACTTTTTCTACTCTTGGAAATGTATTACTCCATAAAAATTTTGATAATGTATGAAAATAAAACCATTTCTATGATGCCTTATTGGATGATAATGTTTCTCTCTTGGGACCCATATTCAATACTCGTATTTGGACCTCAGTAATTTTCCACGATTTAAAGAAACGCGGGCAAAGATGCCGTGAGAATTGATGTCATCGCGCTCCACGCCGCGAACGCTTCCACGTTGCTTAAAGCAGCGTGCTCACTTGCAAGCCGTAACTATTGAAGTTTCTGTAACCAAGTCATAGTGTGTAGGTTGCTGGCAACAACCCTAAAAAGCGTAAATCAATGTCGTACACACGAGGGCACGTTATTGTATCCGCCCGGTAACAGCGGGCTTACTCGCAAACGTCTTTCGTTTTGGAGCTATTTTTACAAAGTGACCCCTGATTCGCTGGGCGTTATTAAAAAATACACATGCATCCACGCACGCAAGCATATAAAGGTTTAATTACGCTTTGAAAACCTTTAATTAATTCATAAACGCCGATAGCACTGGCAGTGCCTAGTATGAGGATGTGCGCAATTCTTACGTCGAACGTAATTGCTATTACATATTGGTCAGGCGATTTCATGCCCACATCACTGGGGGTCATTAAAAATATTATTAATCTTGCTATTACATATTCGACAAGCAATTTCGTGTTCGGTGAGGTGAACGGGGGTCATTAAAAATATTATTAATCATTATCAAATATGCATTATATCATTCGGGAATAATGTGGCTTTCCACCGATGAAAGAATTTTCTAATTAGCTTTACTAGTACCGTTTTTTTTTTTTTTTTTTTTTTACATGGGGAAATGCGTTGCCGCACCGTCAGCCGCGCGGGGGATCATGCGCGGCCGGTGTGTGGGGCTCCCCGACGCCGGTTCAATACGTCCGGCTGCCGGTATACCCACTAAAACCCCATGGGAGCCTTCCTTCCGCCTAGCGCCGGGGTCGCGGTACATGCGTGAGCTTAACCCGCAACCCCGGCAGCGGCCGGCCGCCTCGTAAACAGAGGCGGCCTCTCCTGTGTGCGGGCCGGGGGAGATGGTGGTCCCCGGCCCTGAGAGGGACGCGCGGCTACCTCTCGCGCCCTCTCGCGGCATTAGTGCGGGCGGAGGTCTATGTTGATCCCCCAGACCTCGACGCCCGCTGCCGCCGGGAGGGGGAGGCTGCAAGGAATACTCCTGCGCCATCACCCCTTCCTCTCCTTTCTCCCCCTCCGCCGCCTCGCGCTCGTAGCAGCGTCAGCGGCGGGGGGGGACTTCGCGATGGGGGGAGGGGGAGGCTGCGAAGGATTGCTCCTGCGCCAACACCCCTCCCCCCTCTTCTTCCACCCACCCCGCCCCCCCCACCGCCTCGCGCAATCGGCAGCGTCAGCGGCGGGGGGGCTTCGCGATAGGAGGGAGGGGGAGGCCGCGAAGGATTTCTCCTGCGCCATCACCCCTCCCTCTCCTTTCTCCCCCTCCGCCGCCTCGCGCTCTAAGCAGCGTCAGCGGCGGGGGGGGGCTTCGCGATGGGGGGAGGGGGAGGCTGCGAAGGATTGCTCCTGCGCCAACACCCCTCCCCCCTCTCCTTCCTCCCCTTTTCCCGTCGCCTCGCGCACACAGCAGCGTTGGCAGACGGGGTCGGGAGGATAGGTCGCCTGTCAGGAGGGCGGTGGTGGGGTGGACATCACCACCGCCGTCCTTGACCATCGGAAAGGAGGGGCGTTTGGGGAGGAGGTTTGGTAAGGAAGGGCAGGCATTGGGATTTGGAGGCGGAAAGGTGGGACACCACTGTCACGGAGCGAAGGGGGGAATGTGACAGTGGCCGCTCGGGGCCCCGGGGACGCATCCCCTTGTACCGCTACCTGGTCGGAGAAGAGACCAGGGCGGCACCCCCTGGGGGAAGCTTTACTAGTACCGGAGATTACCCCGAACAACCAAACTTTACCTTTTATAATATATATATAGATATATACATACGTTTTCCCTTATATATTTATTTTTATTGTAATTTCTATTAATCTTTGTTCTTTCTTTCTTCTATCTAAAATTTCATTCTCTTTCGGGCTGATCGGAGGAAACGCCGTTCGTGCGTTTCCTCCGATCAGCCCGAAAGAGAGCGTTTGGGAGTAAGGTCTCAGTTAGGGCTCGCCGACAAATACGCGGCTTATTAGCTGTTATTAGTCATCATCATCCGTGCGTTATATATCCGTCCTTTTCAAATTGGACAAGTACATTAACAATCTGCCAGTAACACTTCAAGTTGAAATTTTGTTGCGATTCATTTTGTCACTTATCAGTTGAAGATTTTCCACTTATCCGTTGCCATTCATTTTTCCACTTGTCCGTTGCGATTCGTTTTTCCACTTGTCCGTTGCGATTCGTTTTTCCACTTGTCCGTTGCGATTCGTTTTTCCACTTGTCCGTTGCGATTCGTTTTCCCACTTTTCCGTTGCCATTCGTTTTTCCACTTGTCCGTTGCGATTCGTTTTTCCACTTGTCCGTTGAAGTTTTTTATATTTATATAATAGCAAATTTTACTCTACACGTCTAATGTTAATTCAATAAGTAATTTCAACTTTGAACTTTTCGTCACTTTATTCGCATCACATGGTTGTCTGCTTATAATAATATACATTAAAAATTGTAATAAACTATCTTACTTTAAACTAGAGATGTTTTAATAAAGAATGCACGACTCTATATCCGTCCCATTCCAACACGCTTCAAACGTCATAAGCGAAAATAGTTCGGATATATTTTATAACTAGAGGTAGTAGCCATTTAAAATAGGACGGTTTGGCTCAGGACATGCACAAAACAGAACTTATAGCGTTATCGTAAATATTCCTACGAAACAAATATTAATTTTAATTACATAAAAATATATTTAATCCTGTTACTATTTAATAATAATCTTATATTTAGAATCACGACGTTTGTCTATTCGCGTAATTTCCATTAACTCGCCAGCTAGCTAACGGCTGTCGAATAAAACTAACCATTAACAAGTTTTCGGATTAACCGTCAATCGGTAAGCAAGTCATTCAATTTCTACAGCTTTTGTTGTTGTTGTACAGCTTTTAACCTAACATCGCTGTCATATAATTTGAGTATTTGAATATTTTTTTTGTGATAAATTATATAAGTCTTATTACAGATTTTTTACTCTTTTCGCTATAATTAAAAGGGTTTTATCAAATTGGAAATATATTTTTTTTAAACCAAGTATACGCGATTACACGACAACCGAACCGAATCAACTGTAAACACATCGAGCGCGTGTGATATCACTAAGGTGGTCTCACATAGTAACTCATTGTAGCTACGTAACACACGTAGCGTGATGACGTCAGTAAGATAATTTCTCATAAGTCATCATAGCTACGTAGCACACGTAGCGTGATGACGTCAGAAAGATAATTTCTCATAAGTCATCATAGCTACATAGCACACGTAGCGGGATGACGTCAGAAAGATAATTTCTCATAAGTCATCGTAGCTACGTAGCACACGTAGCGTGATGACGTCAGAAAGATAATTTCTCATAAGTCATCGTAGCTACGTAGCACACGTAGCCTGATCACGTCAGTAAGATAATGTCTCATAAGTCATCATAGCTAACGTAGCGTGGTGACGTAACAAGCGCACTCGGTGTGTTTTCGATCGTCGCGAACTTCAGGTTCAATTTTTTATTTGTATTTGATACAACTTTTCAATTACACCGAAAATAAAGCTTAAATTTGATCTTTTCATTTATTAAAAACAAAAATAACCTCAAGTACCCATTTGTCGTAGTAATTTTATAAAAGCGTTGTACTATCAACTATTACGTTATAAATCAGATTCATAACAGTAGAGTTCGAAAATGGCTGCAAGCGCAAGGTGGTCTGACCCGTAAACGTCGTTAGGAAGGCAACCCAACACCTCGCATTCGGAGACTGACGGCAAGCGAAGACGTTCCACCAGTCGCAGCTTACTGTTACAACTGGAAATAAACAATATTATGTATAATTTTACTCAACTCATAATTCCGATCGGCAATTTTCGTTCGCGCAGAAAACTGCAGACCGGCTTCCGAGATGTCAATAATATATATCGAACTCCATTCGCAAGCGGTAATGGCAGAATGTTTGTTGGTAACTATGCATTCTTAGCTCTATTCCGCTCACACGATTCGTACACTCTCAACTGTATTTCGCGCTACTACAATTGAACACATGAGTGGATGAAGGTGATAAGTCGGATAATTCCAATTCTGAGTAAATCGAGATAAAAGTTTTACTTTTATTTGAAACTGAATTGAACTTAACAACTTTTTCAACTTTATATTTTTTAAATATGCCTTTTATCTATGGTCTAAGGTCTGTAGTCATTTGGTATCGACTTATAACATTCATCTACGCAAAAAAAAGCAAAAAACCGAATATGCGACATATCACCTTCATCCACTCACGTCTTCAATTAGCGCAGGTACATAGGGAGGAATTATTAGTTAAGTAAAACTGTATAGACATCTAATAAGGATTTCAGAAAATAAATTCTTAATGCCTATCTAATATATATTCGAATAATTTAAGATACAAAACGGACTTAACTTTTGTACCTTTACATTTGAACTGGTCAATCTTGTTTGTGTAACATTCTTTTTGTCATGTGACTTTCATCCTTTCTCATTACATACCCATGCTAGGTATAGGTTATATACTGACCTAAAATAAATATAGTCTACGGTGACCCAATAATCTTGGAAGGTCGACGCTTCTTTGCTGCCATCCGGCTTGCACTTGTCGTACACAGAGCTGAGTACCAAGGAATGTCCGATTTCACCACTGTTGAACATTTCGCTGAATTCGTTCGTCACCGATTGTCCTGTCACTTCTCCATCCTTTTGTTGTGTTGTGCTGTACTCCGAATTATATATCTGAAGGTTGTTATTAAAATGAAATTACAAATACATACACACCTTTTCATTAATTACTAGCTGTCCCGGTCTTTAGATAAATAATATAAAACATTTTCTACTGTAATATTTAGCTTTATATGGGCTTAGTAGTCTAATACATTTGATCATCATTAAGTAGCAATTCATCATAAAAATCCTGTTTGTAACATATGAAAATGTTTTTGCTAAGGAAAAACAGTGTACAGCTATAGCGCCTATTTCCTTAGGTTCAGATTATGAATCTCCATTTGCTTTAAATCCATTTCCATTTGAATTTTTAGACGACTGCACCGAATGGGAATAATGCGATCGCTATCAAGCTTTTTTAATAATCATTCATAAAAATTACTTTGTAAAACATTGTATTATTATAAACTACATAATAAAAAATAAAAAGACGAGTGATTAAATATGATAATTACAAAGTAAATATGTGTTACTGGGGAGTTTGTTGCGCCGCTTCTTCTCCTTTAACAGTAACTAAAATTGCTTTGGAAGCGGTGGTAGAGTCATGACTTTCAATAAGTAATCTGTAAGATTCCATTTTGAAATAAATAAATTCATTTTCATTTTAATCTCCATTATACGCTTCATCTACTTTCAATAATATCTTCGTAATACGTATATTACATCACACTCCTTCGTGCGATTAACAAATATCAAATACTAGCTATCTCGGCAGACGTCGTCCTGCCCGGAAGAGCTTCAATCGATATGCCGACAGCAGCGCCACCTACCGGGTCCAATTATGAACCACCAACTCGGAAACCTTTGGCTCATGCAAAACAACTTTGCTAAAGATCATCACATGGTCAAATGGATAGTTTACGATTCTATAAAGTACATACAGATAAACATTCATTAGGACATGCATGCGACTGCCGTCTACGCTTGACTTGCAATTCCCGCGGGATTCCGGGCACACAAAGTATTGCAGCATTTGAAAAATAATGCTATCGTTTTAGTGAAAATTCTGTCGGAATATGCTAAATCTTATACACCCAAACCACTACGAGCCGCTCCCGGGAAAATTCCCGCGCGATTCCCGGGTTAAAAAGGTGACACATTTAATTTCATAAACTTTTTCTATGGATCAGTAAATAAAATCGCATTGGAATTTTTATCTGGCCATATTAAATCAATCTCGCAGGATTCCCAGAATAAAACGTAGCGCACAGTTTACGTCTAAAAACTAGCTATCGACCAGCGAAAACTGCATCAAAATCGGCCCAGTAGTTTTTACCTGAATCCCGAACAAACAGAGAAGTGATCTAAAAAAAATATCATCATGATCTCCATCGTTTATATAGCTAATAGATACAAGAAAATCAAGTGATCGCAAACTATACATTTGTTTCGTCATCAATAAGAGCGTTGAGTAAATTCAAGGTTATACAATTTACAGTATATCGACATAAATTATTTACTAACATAAATACCTTGATATTGGTGTAGTCTGAACTCTGTCCTGTTTTCCTGTTCAAATATACGGACAGATGCTGACAGTTGTCAGTGACACCTATCCTCTGCCAATCTGAACAATCGCGAAGGAAACCTGCCCTGCAAAAAAAACGCTGATCAGCCATTTAGTTGTTTAAAGGCAACTTTCGCATTTATAATGTCTGCCTGGATATTACGTTCTAGTTGCAGTGAATCAAATACCAATAATTAATTTCAAAATAACTTTTTTTTTTTTTTTAACAGGCTGACAGCCCACCTGGTGGAAAGCGGTTGCAATCGCCAATGGACGTTTGCTACATCAGAGATGTCACCAACGCGCTGTAGACTTCGATGAAATTTTATGACACCCTTTTTGAAAAACTCCATATTGTAGTGCTGTGGGAAAACCTCGGCTGGGAGCTCATTCCTAAACCCCAAGGTACGCAAAAGAAACGTTCTACAGAACCGTTGCGTACATGAGCACAGCAACTCAAGGAAGTAGGTGTGAACTCCCAACCGATGGCAGTTGACTAAAAAAAAAATGATTTTGTATTTTTTAATTTAATTGTAATTTAAGATTCTCTCAGTGTAACTCGTAGCTTCTTAGAATGTTCAAGACTATGTTCAAAGTCACAAGTTTGTATGGATGTCGAATTATAAATATACAGAATTTACCTTACATGCCCATTGTCTAATAATTTAATCACAGCACTCTCTGGTTGAGAATTGAAGTCCCCGGTTAATATTATCGGAAAATGTCCACATCTGAAAATTAAAAATCGACTTTTTACCCTTATGACTGTCAATTATTTCACAATAACTTCCTAGCCGTACCAATTTCTACATCAAATAGAAACAGGCGGGTAATGAAGATACGAAAATTTAGAATAAGAATGTAGTGCCTAAATAGAACTAAGAGCGTAGAAAATAGAAATAAGAAATTTTGTACTAATATTAGAAGTTTTTTTAAATTATTTATTTATTTATAAATTATTACAAATTTAGGCACATTCCTAGATAACACTACATTTAGGATCGCTGCCTCTATTCGACTGGGGGCACCGGCTGTAGTCCCTCATCACTGTCAATGCGGAGATAAAGTCGGTGGTTTAGGTCACCATGGCTTGTCGTGCGTCAGAAGTGTCAGCAGAATACCACGCCATGCCGCACTAAATGACATTATCCGGGCTCTTGTCACCACCGGGACCCCAGCCATTTTAGAGCCAAATGGACTGTGTCGCGACGATGGCAAGAGACCGGACGGGATGTCTTTGGTGCCATGGAAGATGGGTTGACGCAACGTGCGTTGAAACTTTGGCAGCGTCCCATCTTCCCGATACGGCTGTGGTAGCTGGTGCAGCTGCCACCCGACAAGAGGACCTAAAACGCCGCAAATATGCATCCATTGGTAGTGGATACATATTTGCGGCTTTTGGTGTCGAAACTCTCGGGCCACAACGGGCTACAACGTGGTAACGCGGCCAGCGTTTTGGGAACGTTCCCAGATGACGGTGATTTGGGACCTACTTATTATTTGTAGTTTTTTTCTTTTATAAATTAAGTTGTACATATATTTTTAGAATAGGTATATATAGCGTGTAAAATTTAATAATTTTGTAAAAACAATAAATGAATCTCAACAGAAGTTTTGGAAATAACTTTGTATAAATTAAGAGTTAAAAAAAACAAAAGTAAAAAAATAATTGGAAGTAGCAAGAAATGTATTAGCATTAAGTAAGGGTTGAAATATTAAGAAAACAAAAAAAAAACACGAAGCCTGGACAATCGCGTTCGTTCGAAAAGAGAAATATATAAAAAAATTCGGAAAACTTACTCGTTCCCATTACTATAGTAAGCAAATCTGTCAATTTCGGCTAGAAACACTTGGATTTGAGCCAATCTGACGTCCGTACGCTTCGGGTTGTACAAGAGGTGTGTGGTCGCCACGACTATAGGCGATCCGGGATTATTGCAAGGAACCAGCTTCACGATTATTCCTATATTATCGCGGTTCAGGATCGGCAACTCTGGTTGATAGAATTCCACCTGGAAATTAATAATACGATGTCATGGGTCTATTGAATAATAACAATATTGAGTGTAGTCTGGTATTTATCAGTAACATTGATTTGGCTTCGCCTGCCAAGCAATCATAAAGCGTTGGTAATTTGACCAAATGCAAGCAGATGAATATTTATTAAGGGTGTGCGAATAATTCGAATTTGTACTAATATTCGATTCGAAACTTAAATCGAATTATTCGAAAGTTCCCGGATAATTCGAAAAAAATTTAATAAATCGGAATAAAACCGATTTTCCCGAATTATTCGCGAATTATTATATTATTCGCATATTTTCAAGTATTTTAAAAACTTGCATGTGACTTTGTCCTTATAGACTTTTTTCAAACGCAAATAAATAATAATTATAAAAACCAAAATGAACTGAAAAGATCTCTTGCCAATATCTAGATTTTTTATGTTACTAACAGAAATGATCATATATTGAAATTGAGCAATTGTTTTTAATTTGACGGGTAATTGAATTTCAATCAAAAAGTATATGAAAATAGATATATCAAAAAGAATACAATACAAATAAGTTAAGTTTTCTTACATTGTATTCAATAGTATTAATCGGATATTGTAAGTAAAATATAATTACACTTATACAAGTATATTATTCGTAAGTAAAATATTCTGATACACTAAGTAATGGAATTCAAATTGGATACAATAGAAAATCCAGTGATATTTCGCGATTGTTCGATTTTTTCGAATTATTCGTCGAATTTCGAACAATCGAATATTAATATTCGATTCGAACGATACTCGCACACCCCTAATATTTATGTGAACTTTTTATAATAATACAATAGTTTAAAATCAGTCGTGCTCCGACCTTGAGCCTTGAATCACCCAGATAGATAAAACATAGACATGTCGTATCGTCTTATCAACTCTACAGTGAAGGTCTATTGTAATCTGAATAATGCATGTAAAAATAATTTATACAACAGAGGACATATAGAAGTTGTTTTCGAAGATTCGTATGATGACCATAATAAGTGTCAATATAAAGTGGAACTTTACGCCATGTCTTATGTCAGTCACCAGTATATCTAGACACGTGTCAATTTCTCACTAAGCGATTCTCCAAAGGCGACCGCATTATGGCTTCAATCGCCTCTGTTTTTAGCAATTGGCTACAACAGACTCTCACAAAAATCATTCCAGATACGTGAGTGGACACAAAGGGTTATGTTGAGATGAAAGATAATCATCGTTTATGTCTAAAAAAGCATTTAGCCCAATTTCAGGAAAACAAAGGAAAGGATGAAAATAATTCGTACAAAAAACTGATTTGAACCACTGAAACAGTTTTACTTGAAAGTTGTTGTAAGCTGTATTTTCAAGTCCCGGGAGAAGAGGTTAGTCATGTGCAAAGAGTTCAATTAAGACTATCTAAATTTAAGTTAGCATTTGTTGTCAAACCTTGTGAACTCTGCGATATTTCGGAGATAGGTCATCGAGGTACTAAAAAGCTATGAAAAACTGTATGAGATCGATACTTACGCTAACGTGGTCCTCCATTTTAAACAGGGACTGTTTAAAATAAACCGCACACCCGTCCTGTCGGCATCCGGTTTTCTGTTTGAAAATTCCGAAGTACCCAATCTCTTCAAATTTTGAATAGAAACTATTTATATGAGAAGCTTGCACTTCCTGGAGGCATAGGATCTGAATTGAGAAGAGAAACACATTTCTTCGTTTAAATTCTATTTGTGCTTTGCCTAAAAATAACTGAGCTGTGTATTTTTTTTATTTTTTTTATTGTCTGGAGTTCAGCAGACAGGCGACAGCCTACTTTATGGAAAGTGGTTACCATCGGCTATAGACATTTGCAGCACTGCCTTTAGTGCTGCAAATGCACTGCTGCTCTTTTAAGGGAGACTGGAACCTGATCACTAATGCCGGAAAACAATTCAAGGTTGTTATGACAGCATACTGTAGACCAGGGGTAGTAGCCATCCAGTCGGGTAAATACCCTACCACCTGGCTGTGGGTTGTTTTGTCACTTTCTACGACAGGCCGCCTGGCCGCAGGAAATTCAAATTTGCCTGCCTGGATGGCTACCACCTCTGGTCTAGAGTATGTCATCATAACAATCTTGAGTTGTGTCCATATGCGATGGCAACCGCTTTCCATCAGTTGAGCCGTCTGCCTATCTGCTGAGCTCATGCAATAAAAAAAATGACAGCTGAATTATACTGAAGCGTTCACGTGAATCCCGAACACGTAAACTAACAGACAAGAAATCTAAAACATTTCATCATGTTCTCCATCGTTTATATAGTTTTTAATAGCTTCAATGTACAGACACGGCATGTTAATATTTTTATAATATTATATATTATAGCAGTATAGAAGTGTATCCTTCGTCGCCACGTTCATAAATTTAAAACGCGCCTTCCATTTTTTTATTTTTTTATTGCAGGAGTTCAGCAAACAAGCAAAATGCCTACTAGATGGAAAGCGGTTACCATCGCCTATAGACATTTCCAGCACTGCCTTTAGTGCTACAAATGCACTGCTGCTTTCATAAGGGCAACTGGAACCTGGTCACACTAATGCCGGAACACAACTCAAGGTTGTTATGGCGACATACTTTAGACCAGGGGTGGTAGCCATCCAGTCGGGCAAATGCCCTACCACCTGGCAAATCCAATCCAGCCAATCACTCGTGTTACCAATATAATATGTAATTATTAGATTGGTTATACAAGGTACATTTGCAATTGATACACCCACAAGCTGCATAACTTACGTCAGGTGATAATGTTGTGATCTCCTCAAACAACCTCGATGCTCTAACTTTCCATTTCAGGTTTCTTGGTACACAGTCTCTGTACAGATATGGATGGCACTCTAGCAAATATTGAGCTAGGACATTGTATGACATCACTTTGAACCTAAACGTGTTCACTGAAAGATAAAATATATTCTTATTGTAGTTTGTAGACTTGCTTGTAGTGGTGGAGTGCTAGTGTTTCCTTGTGGTAGGAAGAACAAAATACACCTCGTTGTTTATTGAGATTTATGTTCATAGTAGTTGAGCTTGGATGCTGATCCCTGGGTTCAAATAAGTCTTTAGCGACTCATAGCTGTTTGTAGCAACTTTTAGTGATGAGCAACTCGGTCACAAAGTATTTGTAAGCATTATGTATAATAAATTATTACAGTAGCCTAAAGTAGGCTGTAGCATTAGAAAATAGATATAGGTTCAACCAGCAGACGTCTAAAGGCGCCAGCAACCACTTTCCATTACGTGAACCGTCTGCAAATTTCTCAATAAAAAAACTACCCTGTGTAACATATACAGTGAAACCTGGTTAAGTAAGACATCAAGGGACCTGCAATGTCGTTTCACCTATAGAGGTATTCCACTACCCAGTGTTTCAGATATCCAAATATCTGTCTCATTTACAGAGGGTTCCATTAATAGAGGTCAGAATGCAGGTTATTTGATTATTTCAGCTATAGAGGTGCGATTATTAAACAAAATATCATCAACAGAATAATTGCGTAAAAGTGGCTAATCACAACCCATATTTTTTAGTATCGATTTGTATCGTGAGGGTGTCTTTTTATAAGGCAATTTGGACATTATTACGCTTGAGCAGAATTACGTTGTTCACAATCACTCACTGTTGCTGTTACTGCTCTTGTTCCCAGCACTTTCCCAAACCCTGAAGTCCGGGGGCAATGCACGTGGCTCCTGGATTTCCGTGTCATCCGCAGAACTAGAGTCGTCATTTCTTCGCCTCCAATTCTCCACCGACCTGTTCTCTGGTGGAGAACGCTTTCTCCAATTTTCTACAGGCTTTTTGTCTGTTGGGGATCTGTAACAAGTAGTAACCAATCAGCACTAGGTTACGTCAGTCCAAAATTCAGTCTGTAATACGCGGATACTCTAGTTCTTAGCTGTAATGATACTGTCGCTATACCCAGTCCACCGGTTTATGTTACTTCTGATGTGGGCACGCCCATCGAGTTGCGTATTTTTGACATTAATTTTTGACATGTCACAATTGTCATACTTCATTGTTTCAAATTATGTAGTGGTGCCGTCCTGGGTATCATCTAATCAATGTATTATAAACTATCGTCATCATTTTATAACGTAATCTTTTAAAAATGAAAATATTCTAATTAAAAGCAAAAAACCACATTTAGATTTCGTTATGACTTTTTAAATCTATATGTGTTGCTATGATTACTACACCTTTAAGTATAAACATATGGGTTATGCGGCTTATTTCTTACCCAACATAGTATTTTAGTAAATGATAAAGGTTCTCCAAATTGATTAAAAATTATTGGCAAATAAACACGATTTTTATACAAAATCGAATTGGTAAGATTTAGAGCAAACAAATTTCTCAATGATCGACCTGCCAAAAATGAAATAAACCGATGGACAGAGTACAGTCGATAGCACGTTCAATCGTGTGGCGGCCAATTTGAACATATTTATTTGTTTATTTAAGTTATATTAATTACACAATTGAACACTCTTACGACTGTCATATGAAAAACTTCCTATTTTCTCAACATTCTTAAACATAAACCAACATACAAAAGATATGTGATGCATGCAACACTGCTTAGGCACGATATACAATTAAAGTAGTTGGGAGCTGCATACGTCTAGCCATCGCAGCGGACAACGAACTACTGGCTCGTAGAGGTGTGTAACTCCTGAGTGATTAACTCAAAAGATATATATCCGACGCGATGAGTGATTAGATCTGTATATCACTTTCGTTCAAAATGTGTCTTTATATCTTTAACTCTTTAGTTCATGCCTGTTCCACGCGATGAGGAAGAACGATTCACCCGCGCACTGCGCATGCGTACTAAGTGAACGAGGAAACCGAATATAATAGCAAGCCAAAATAAATCGTAACATTGTAGTTTTATGGTGTAATTTTGTTTTAATGTAATTAATTTTATTATATCTCTTCACTCTTTGTTTATATTGTTTTGCGTTGCCACAGGTACGCGTGTCGGCTCTGCTAGTATATCGCTCACAGATAATAACTCATCTTGTATGCAATTGACACTGACACTATTCACTGTAAAGATAAAGAGTTAAAGATATAAAAGAGTGATATATATCATTGTATCAAAAAGATATATATCACTCTTTTCTTCTTGGTGAGTGATTTTTCCCATGACTACTGGCTCGCACAACGCGGAAGCGCACATATTAATAGTTGTTATATCTCGCTCGCACATCATCCGTCCCGCTCACACATTATGCTAAATATTGTAATAGCTATACGACTTGTTAATATTTATATATTCCGTTGTTTGAAACTACATTGAGACTAATCTCCTTGATATATTGTCTCACTTGAATATCCAATCTCACAAATTGGAAGTTATTAAAGACATACAATTGTTTACGTAAATATTTTATATGTCCTCGTGTATTTGTTTACATCAATTCTAACTTTGGGCACACAGCCAATTTAAAAGAACATAAATTAATTTTCATTGAAATTCCCAAAATAAATTATCGGTGTATATTGCGTGAAATTTGAGGACTACTGTAATATATACAACATATTATATTCTAGGAATTATGACCTTAATACACATTACATACATCTTACAGGGTTATTTAAGAAGGGAGTCAAAATTTATTTGAAGGGTTAGCAACGCTTGGTGTTGCAAAATTCCATAGCTCTTTCATCAGATTGGCTATCTCCCCGTTTCAGACAAAAAGTATGAGCTATTTAAAGAATAACAGTCGATTTTTTTATTTATTTTTAATGGAAGTATAGGTTTGCGTTTGACCACTGTCTCACCCGACGTTGAGTGATGACGCAGTCTAGGATGGAGCACGCTTACCTAGAAGATACGTATTCACTCGTGACTTGTAGACATCAAGATTGTATTTGTCAGGAAAAACAGACTCCGGCAAATTATTCCACTCTTCGGCAGTGCGCACCAGAAAAGATGACGCGAAACGCTTGGTTCTGACTGGTGGTGTTTCCACCATGTAACGGTGGCGGAAACCGGTCCGTTTGGTTATCCGATGGTATAAAGGGGATGGAGGAATCAGCTCGTGCAATTCTGAGGAACACTCCCGGAAATGTATCCGATAGAAGACAGTTAGCCCCGCGACCTTGTCCGAAATAGTTACACGAGGTGAAAGTGACATATTTAGGCGCGATATGGTTAGGCGCATGAGCGTAGGGAGGGCACTAAGAATTCGAGTGCCGAAATAGGCCTTCACCCAAGGTTAACACTCCGATTTTCATTTCGAATACGAGGAAAACAAATAAGACTGATTAGTTAAACAAACAACTACTTCTCAAAAACAGGCGTTAAATCCATATCTAAATCTGATGAAAGATCACCATGTACATCACATATGAACCGTCAAATACTTTTCTGGAATTCTACCAACCAGTGTTTTTTTGACACTGATGTTGGTAAATATTTAGCTCAAATTTATGTAAATTAAATAATAATTTAGTGAAAAATAATTTTATAAGTATATAATGATGTTAAAAAATCATTGATATTTGTTTTACTACTATTTATGCCGCGATTTATTATTGGATGGATACAGTTGGGACATAGATAAGTCACATATAATATGTATGGTTCACATAATTTTCTATTTTTTAGAGAGCAGGGAGAATCACTTGCCACGGATGAAAAGTCCTATATCATAAATGAAAATAATCTTATATATAAAATTCTCGTGTCGCGATATTTGTAGTTAAACTCCTCCGAATCGGCTAGACCGGTTATCATGAAATTTTGTGTGCATATTGGGTAGGTCTGAGAATCGGACAACATCAATTTTTCATCCCCCTAAATGTTAAGGGTCTTCCAGACCATTTTTTTTTAATTTTTAGAAAAAAAAATTATCATCCCTTATCTTTTAATAGTCAGGACGACGTCTGCCAGGAGAGCTAGTATAATATATCCTTTAAAGTTACACCAGCAAATATAATATAGCAGCATTTACCTTCGCTAATTATGCAAATAATTGGCACACAGAATTAATATATTTGCAAAAATTATACACATTGGTAAAATTAATAAATTAATGCTTTGACTAGAGGGATGTGGATACATGTTAAACTATTTATTATGTATAAGATAACATGTGTTATAATAACATTTATCATGTAGCTTTTAAAATACCATGACATAAATAATTTTAATTTATTTTTTAAACAATAATGAACACGCTAATCTCACATCTCTCGAACACCTCAGTTGATTTGACTGTTTGCTCCCTTATTGAAATCAGTAGCAATAACATAAATATATCCTTTCAGTCATCTAGATAGCATTCAGATCCTTTATCTTTCATTTTTACTCTCAATGGAGTTTGTGAAAATTTCAATACCTTCTAGATACCTTTTAAAAGTTGGAAGAAACCCCGAACATAATGTAAATAACTAATTTATGTAGTTTTAATAACTTACACTTATTCCGAACACAGGTTTTTTCGAACTTTATTAGCAAACGAAAATAGCAGTATTGGTTGCTATGCATTGTTAACTCTGCTCCGCTTACACGATTTGTACACTCGCGCGCTACTATAATCGGCCTACTGCACAGCTAGATAGGGTGGAATTCTTAGTTGTGCACAACTGTATAAGGGCAGGGCAGTAATTGGCATTAATGATGGTGCAATATAATAAGTGCAGAACAAAAATAACTTACACGCTAAATTTACCGCCACAACTAACACAATTGGTGTTAGGTTGTAAATCACTCATTGGTCCAGTTCTCCTGCTCTCATTTAACTTGAACGATGGTGACTTTATCCGCGACTTCTTCCTGAGTAATGAACCAGTGTGTAGATGTCGTTCGCCGGCCGCACACACAGTGCCGCATGTCTTCCTCTTAAAATTTAAATGAACAACTTTCCTTACATGAGTCGTACAATCCACTAGCTCGCAAGCGTGTAATATGTATCTGCAAAAACTATTAGAAATTTTAAGCATAGTTTTCTAAATAATATTAATAGAGTTTAAAAAGTTTTCATGATTTGAAACCAGGGCATATCTATATTGTTATACTGAAGGCATTTTATTTTGTCGCATGGAGTTTGCTTTGATTAGCGCCTTGTCCTGTAACAACGAAAATATTCTATCAGATTCAGTCACCAATATACATAAACTAATTTATTACGATCTATTGTACTGATCCGGATTATATTTAACCCTAGGTGGTAGCTTTATTTTACTTACACAAAAACAATTCAGTTTTTTACATCCCATTTAATTTTAATTCCTATTCTATGTATACCGCTTCGAAACATATTGTTGATGTTAAGGAGTTCTTCTCCTTCCGCGGCAAGAAACTCCCCAGCAACACGTCTTGCCAAAAATTGTTTTGCTTTATATTTATTATAATAATAAATAAACTAAGTGTATATAGTCTACACAACTCCCCAACAAAACATAGGGACGAGTCGACGCCAACCTGATTTGAAGTAATGCAATGAATGACATGTTGTTTATGACACTGTTATTTGTTAGAGAAATGAAAAAAGCCATTGCAGCGCCATCTATTTGCTAATCCGTCTATTTTAAGGAAACGACATCCCTAATCGGGATAAAATGTATCTGAAATGTTATCTCGGGTCATAAGCCAGCACTATGCCGTTTAATTCATTCCCAGCACTATCATTTTCGCTCATTTCGTCGATAACCATTAAAGCGACGTCTATCATCATCATCATCCGAGCGTTAAATCCCGGTTGCGTTCGGAGTGTTCACTCCGACGCCCAGGGTCCGCTTTCTACTCTACTTCGCACGGTCTTTTGCACAGCAACGTCATATATCGGGATAATAAGTATCCTAAATTACGCCCCGGGATATGAGCTTGCTCTGTCATCATCATCATCATCCGAGCGTTAAATCCCGGTTGCGTTCGGAGCGTTCACTCCGACGCCCAGGGTCCGCTTTCCTACTTTTTCTACTCCACTTCGCGCGGTCTTCAGCATCCCCCGTTTTGAGACCATTGGCACGCATGTCATCCTTCACGACGTCAAGCCAGCATTTCTTGGGCCTTCCCCTTCGACCGGGACCTGGCGGAGGTGGCATGGCTAGACATTTGTTCCCCACGTAATTAGCCGGTCTGCGTAAAACATGGCCGTACCAGCGTAAGCGACACTCTTGCAGTTTGTCTGCTATGTCACGGACATGAAGACTGCCGCGGATGCGGGAGTTCCTGACCCGGTCTTTCCGCGTCACTCCACACATCCATCGCAGCATATTCATCTCCGTGACACGCAGCTCTTGCTTGTGTCGCTCAAGTACTGGCCACGCTTCGCTGCCATACAAAAGGACAGGTCTAATGATGGATTTATAGACCTGTCCTTTTAATTTGACCGGCATTTTGGGGTCACAAATGACACCTGTCACCTCACGCCACTTGGCCCAAGCTGCTGTGATACGGGCCTTGACGTCGAGGTCGATATCCCCGGACGCACTAAGGACAGATTCCAAGTACTTAAACTGATCCGTGCGCTCGACCGTATCTTCGCCTATGCGCACGGATGTGGGATCTGTAGTGTTGCAGGCCAAGTACTCAGTCTTCGCCACATTTAGTTTCAAACCGCCGTTCTCTAGCGATCTCTTCCACGCATTTACACGTCCCACCAGGCGCCCCCTGTCCGAATCTGCCAGCGCGATATCGTCAGCATACATGAGCAACCATGGAGGTTGCTCATGCGCATCCCTGATGCTGTTCGACAGTTCGTCTAATATCACGCTGAACAGAAACGGACTAAGGACCGATCCCTGGTGCACGCCTACTGTAATGGGGAAGGGTGTGGTGTCGCCAACAGCGGTCCGAGCTGTGGAATCGGAATCACGGTACATATCCCGGATAACGTCAATATAGGTTTCTGGCACCCCTTTGGACCTCAGTGCCCACCAGATCATCACGCGAGGAACACAGTCAAAGGCCTTCTGCAGATCCAAAAACAGGAAATGCAGAGGCGTATTCTTCGTCCTGTATTTCTCCATGATGATCCTTAGGGCAAAGACAGGGTCCATGGTTCCATGCCCAGGACGAAACCCATATTGACATCCCGAGACAGTGCACTCCTGCCGGAACCGAGAGTCGATTATGCGCTCAAAGAGCTTCATGGTGTGGGACATTACCTTTATTCCGCGGTAGTTTTCGCACTCCTGCACCGATCCCTTACCTTTGAAGACTGGAGTGATAACACTCAGTCTCCATTGGCTCGGGATGTTTCCGGTGAGGAGTATGCGGTTAAAAAGGTTTGTTAAAATGCCCACACCACGAGGACCCATCGCCTTCCAGGCTTCGATGGGGACTCCATCGGCTCCGACAGCTTTCCGATTCCTCATGCGGCGAAGAGCCCTATGGACTTCATCAGGCGTTATCAGTGGCACTAGTCCTTGATTCGGAGGGAGGTTCGGTGGCTGTACTTCTTTGTGCTGCTTATTCAGCAGTTCGTAGAAGTAAGAGCGCCATCTCTCCTTCACCGCGAGGTCCTCGCATAACAGGTTGCCGCCAGGATCTTTAACACAGCGGCACTTGGAAATGTCCTGTGCCGCTTTGATCCTTGAACGTGCCAACTTATAAATGAGCTTCTGCCCCTCAGACGATTCCAACTTATCGTACAACGATCGAAAGTGGTCTCGTCTGGCTCTGGCTACAGCTCTTTTAGTGGCACGTTTTGCGGCCCAGTATGCGTCGCGATCTTCAGGAGATCTAGACGCTTGCCACTTTTTAAAGAGGGTTTTCTTCACCCTAACCTCCCTCTGGACTGTGTCGTTCCACCACCAAGTCTCCTTGTCACACTTGCGACCACCCTTAGACACACCCAGCACTGCGTTCGCCGCTTTAGTAATGAGCTTGCTCTGTGTCGTGTTTCATTTAAATCCGTTCAATAGTTTTCACGTGATGCTTTAACAGACACAGATGAACAGAACGAGAAATATTCTAAAAATTCTGGTCCGAATTGTCCCTATTTTTTTTCACATTTTTAAACGCATAGTAAACTTGAACCATTTATAGAATTATCATAGTATAGATAGAAGATATATTTGGATATTTACAATTATTCAGGTTCACATATTCGTCAATCTTGACATCACTATACAATAGATAAGGGTTCAGTGACTTGTTTTCTTAGAAAAATATCTTTTTATCTGTACATAGTAAACAACAAAATCACTTTCTGGGTCTGTCTGTAAAACCACTAACTCCTCCTAAACCATGCAATGGATTTTTAAATAGTTTTCACCATCATTTGTCTCTGCTAATCTCTCTCTCCCACTAGCATTTATCTCTGGCTACATTTGTGATATATTAAAACCTGATAAAGTTTGAATATAAGTAAAATACAGTTACTTATTAGGAATTGACACATGGTGTGAACCCCTCATCCACACTAGGACCCAAAATAGACTATATCGTTGAGTGGGATCAAGCACAAAAAAGTTTTACATGGCTACAGGAGAAGACTGCAAATGTTGGAACACTACATTTATATGTTTAGAGTCACAAAAGTGAATTGCTATATGACAAGTTGTTTAATTATTTCAGGTTTTTAGAATAAAAATGTTTCTTTTTTGTAATTGGATTATTTTTCAATTTCTACTAAACTGGGGTATTCAATAACCGAACAGTCTATCAGGAGGAGACATTTAGCAAGTACAAAAGACTGTCAAATCTAACAGTCCCACAACATAATCTTATATAATAAAAAAATACAGAAAAAAATAATCAAGTCCGTATGGAATTTATGTAACTTGAACACTTTATCTTCTGCTTTTGTGTTGGACCCAGTTACGAAAACTACCCACTTGCAAAATATAAAACATAATAAACAAAGAAGACCTGTGGTATAGCTGTGGAGAAAATGCTAGTAATAGTAAGAAAATAAATTACTGAACCACTTAGATTTATTAAAAACTCCCAGTCAGAATTCAGCTTATGCAAAAAAAATTGTTTAATAGAATTATTATACTGCATTGTTACAAGAGCAGTTTCAAAGGTTACATGCTTCCCCTCGCTTATATTAACTACACCTGCAATAGTAGCAACAATTACTTGGACATTTACTCCAGCAGTTTTTTCAAATGATAATAGATGAAGGCATTGACATTGTACCACACATCGTCGTCGTTGTCAGCCATTCACAGTCCACTGCTGGACGTAGGCCTCAGGCCCTTGTACCACACTATTTTACTAAAGTATTATCTGTATTTATATAGCCTCCATGTTTTTGTATGAGAATACTAGCTTATGACACCACAATTTCAATAAGTCTGGTACCCTATTGCTAAGAAATAGCACACTGGCATTTTTAGTATACATTCTCAATATAAGACTCACAAGAACAATTGTTTGTATTTTGAAAATGCACTTTCATACAGCCATTTTTGTTATTTTTATGTATGTAAACAAATATTAGGCGCCGTCCTATTGTCATCACTCGAGCGATTGGTGCAATGCGATCCAAAAATGATTGTGCAACTGTGCGTTCAAACATACTGATCACTACTGAATGTCCTATGCTATAGCGCTCGCCACTCGCAGGATCAAATGTTTCTGTTGACATAGACAAATATTTGTAAAAATTTTCTTTTTTCCGTACGTCGAAATACTAATAGTGAAATTCACAGCGCTGATTTCTGTTTTTATAAAGTACTTTCTTTTTTAAATTTTATTTACGATTAAAGAAATATTACCCAATAGCAAAAACTGTGCATCTCTGTTAAAAGCCATTTCAAGTGTGATCGCATCGCTCCAAAACACTATTCTAAACCGGTTTCATCGTACGATGACAATAGGACAGTGCCTTCTAATCGCGCGACCGGTTTCATTGTACGATGAAATCGCATCGCAACCATCGCGCAAGTGATGACAATATGATGGCGCCTTAAAAGCAATTTAATTACATAACATAATATCTTGTTTTCTTCAAGACTACTTCATATTATAAATACAAGATTTTAAACTATGACTCTTGAGTCATAGTTTATGATCTTGTCTTTGTAATATGAGTGTGAATATATGTATAAACAAACTCATATTTATATATAATAATTAAATTGTTATTCACAATTGACAGAATTAATGTTCAGCTGTATTATTTTAAAAGAAATACAATCAATGGTTCTTTGGGGACTAAAGGCACCAGGTTTATAAAACATTTTATTTGTTGTTTACGTAACTTTTGTAAAATATCTTTATACTTGAAAAATTTTAAAATCATAAATTTAAAAGGATACACAGTTATTGTTTATATAATAAAAAAGTAAAAAGAAGAATATTCATACACTGAAAAGTATATTTTATAAAGGTCTTGAATTGTTTATTGCATATTTATTCATATTACATAATAAAAATTTGAATTTATTTATTCTTATTCTTTACTCCTTAGCAAATTGCCCCCTCTCCTCTATTACAGGCATTATATGGGATGCACAACAAGGCAAGGATTTAGGATATTTAATTTTCTATCCCCACTACACATACACATGACATTGTGTTGATTCTATAAGTATGGAATGTAATTCTAAAAATAATGATACCCTTACAACTTTTATTTTCCAGTTATTCTAATCTCATCCTTGTGCAGTTCATCTCATAATCTGGTTCATCTAGGTAACTGGATGAAAATGAGGATTTATTTTAGTTAGCAGTGTCTAAAACTATGTATGCAAAAGTCTAGTTATATTTATTTACTTTTGTAACAGGGCAAATATGCAGTCTAAAAAAAACAAGTCAATAAAACACAAGCCCACTATTGTGAAATACTTAAATGCATACCACCTTCAATAAAAAGAAGCCAAACCCTTGCAAAATAGCATTCAACTCTTATATTACATCAATTAATAAACAAGTATCCAGATATTCAAATTCTAACCACCAGATCAACACATTATATTGTTTTGAATATAAACCATTCCTATTATATAACTGAATTCGGCAGGAACATACAAACACAAACCCATTATCAACTAATAATATAACCTAGCAATGATGGCTGAAATTAACATAACATGAAAATTTAACTTACATGCATTGAAAAAAGCCATGATTGATGTTATGTTGTGAACTTAAAGAGCAAAAACCATGACGAGGCACTAAAATTTTGTATATTCATGTTTAAACAGCCGACCTTTCTTAATTCCACTAATTCCAGTCGTCACCAAATCATCAATTTCTCATTTTCTCCGTATTTCTGTTGTTCGACTCGATTGTATTTGAACTTGAACTATTTGATTTGTATTTTGTAGTAAAAGTAATGACGTAATAATGACAAATTGACAATGAATGAATTTATTTATTTAAGATTATAACTTGGCAGCTACGCCTTTAAGCCAGATCTTATATTAAAACATAGTTTCTTCATTTTCTCAAACCTATGTGCAGCTCAGCTAAACTGTAGATTATCAACTGACGCCGTTCAACGGAGTTCTTGTGACTACTTACATGGCCACATTTGACTATACAGTTCATATTCCTAACAACAACACATCGTTGGTACTCAAAAACTATCAATATCCTACAACATCTTATAATTTAAGTAATTTTACATATTTTTAGAAAATGAAACTGCACAACACATTATATCCTTTCAGTTCCCGCCAAAAATTCCCACTGACAATAAATGCATGCTGTAACAAATAAAAAATAGAAAATAATAGGGGCGTCACTTTCGCTAGTTTGTCTAAACTCTAGCAACTCCAATTTTTATGCTTGTGGCCGTACCTGCGATAATGTCAAAGATATTGATATCCAATAATTGGATCACAAATAACGCATTACACCCATCGCCACATCTGCGTGAGACGGCCTATATCTATAACGTTATCTCAGAAGAGTTACAGCCTAATAAGATAAATGACAGGTATTGTTTAATCATAATTAATTTATTTCAATAAAACTTCATCTAAATTTTCTATCTCGCTAATTGCTTCTTGATCCATGTCTTGATTAGAGCTGGCCGCAACATCATCTTTGTCGGACTTTGGATTCAGAAGTAATGCTATTGTCATCCTTACGAAATTTATGCTCAGCTGCTTCCTATAATGACATAAAATCATAATCTATTTGTATCTCAATAGAATGTGATTTTACCAAAATTAAAAGCAAAAGAAATTATTACGTAAATGTATTCAAACCATATCGTACATTCATGCCAATCCATCCCATATTGTGATACTTAACCTACTCGCAAATGTGGCCTCGATAGAAATACTAAAAACCAAACATAAAACAAATACTAAAAACCTAAACTTGAATATAACCTATCTGGTCCCATGTTAATTGTACAAAATTTTCACACATATCTTATACGCGATATCTAAAATAGCGAAATCTTTATCAAGCTAAAAGACTGAACTAAAAACAGCTATATAAACATAAATATACCTCTAATATTAATGGTTCTTTTACAAACATAGTCGAAGTTCGAAAGAATACCTCTTGCTTCCTAGTCCGAAAGATATCGTCTATAAACTATAAACATTCATGTGTATACTACATAAGTTATCGCACATATCACTGTAAAGAATGCTTTACTCCATTTAACAATTGATTTGTGTAGGGTTTGCCTATACATTAATCGTCAAGATATTGATTAACTCAATTTAATATGATCATAATAAGGCATCCCTAACTACATTAATAAGTAAAGTCCATGTCACGAAAGAAGTGGGAGTGTGAACTTAGCCCCACTTTTTTCGATTTTCGGTTTTTTTTTATTTTTAATTGTTTGTTCGTCGTTTGTTCGTTAATGTTCGAATGTAAAAATTGTTTGTTCGTCTTTTATTTATTTATAATTAATTAAACAAATGATCACCCTTAAGTTGGCCCCCCTTATTAGATATCTTTATTTTTATCGCTCAGATTAATTAATTTTGATCAATTATCGTTTGTTCGACGACTATTGGTGATTGTTCGATCATAAAAACAATTAAATTCTCAATTATGAATTATTTTATATCTAATAAGCAGACCATCACCTCACGCCTACATTGCGCATGCGCTGATTTTGTCCGTCAGCTGGCAATGGCCGTATTTACTAGCGTTTTGTTAACGAGTGCGTTTATACTGTCTAATTATTTCTTATGTAGATCAAAAAAATATTGAAAACTTCAACAAAAAAAATGTAGGTGAAGACAGCCAATTAGTCGTTAGAGTACGATTAGCGTGGTTTTAATAAATTCAGACATTTTTAATGATATTGAATATTAGCAAGCATATGGGTGAAACTTAATATTGCATATTTAATCTAAAAATACTATATTTTAATGTTAACTTTAATTGCTTATCATTATTACTATTTATCATTGGTCATTTTTTCTAAAAAGTATAAAAATAAAATCACAAGAACATAACATTCTTTTACTCGTTAAAAAAATCACAATTAAATGACTCATCGACCCAATAAAAATAATTGTATTAGCTTTTCGACTTAAATTATCAACCCACGTTAAAATGGAGACAGACCAACCGAGGTGATCTGTATCAAAATTAGAAAGCTTATCCAGAAGAATTTTGTCGTCCGAATCAGGTTCATCTAAATTACTTTCTGCGACTTTAATGTTTCTATCAGAAATAAATACCTCCAAGCGTTTTCTGGCGTCTAAAGGGGTCATACAGTTATTGTCAACAGCAATTATTGAATCTTCAAGTTCTGTGTTCGCAACAATTAGCATCAAAATAAAAATTTCTTCCAGTTTTTTTAAATCTCGACAGTCAACAATTAGCGCCATGCAACGGATAAAAAAATTCTTAACTATTTTACTTAATGCTGATTCAAAACACTTCCACTTAGACACAGAATGGATGAAATGTGCAGTATCTAATCTAATAAAAGTGTTGGGACGTTTATTAGTTTCAGTAATTAATGCTTCAAAACAAAAATTAATATATTCTTTTAATGTTTTATTATTAAAAGCAATCGACATCGCATTTAAGAGGGCTTTTGAGCCATCAGAAACTGCTTGGCTGGGTAATTTAACGTTCTGTACCCATCGCGAGAGCCAAAAAGCGATGAAAGAAGTGTCATGTACCTCCGACAACATTTGATACACGGCTACTGAAGTTCCATTAAAATTTATCACAATTTCGTACAAAAAAATATAACCTGTCTTGTCGCCTCTTGAATCGATGAGTTTTTTTGCAACACCACCGGTTGCATCTATACATACACATGAATATTGCCGATGTGTGCGTTGATATTCACTGTATGCTTGAAACTGCGTTGGAGTTGCATAAAATACATAACATGGTGTATCACCAATCGCCAAAATAGAATTAACATAAGACGGATCAACATTCATGTTTCTAATCGCTAAAATCATGTCTCGCGTGTCATCAGTTTTAACACCAAGTTTCTAGTTGCTAGCTTCTTTCTTCGCTTGATGCAGAGTATTCGAATCATACAGAAACGGCGAACCAGTATCTCCCGGATCTATATAATCTTTGGCTTTATCCTTCCTCCAAGCAGAAGCACGAGTTTTCCAAAGTTCTGCTTGCACTTTCACACGTTCTGTTCCGTTAACTGGTCTTTTGACATCTTCGTGTTTTACGAAACGAGTATCACGGCAAAACATTTTAATATATAAGGGCCCGACCTCTCCAGGACAGTCTTTAATTATTCCTCTCACTGGATTGTGACAATTTTTAGCTCTACAGCGTCCGTTTATAGTCGCATAATTTCTTCCATTTTCAGTAATTCTGCCTCTTTTATACATGAAAGCACACTTTAAATGGTGCTGCTTCCAAAAAGCATTAGATACTGCATTGGTCCACACCTTGGGTTTAAACCCAATATATTTGCGACCTTTGTAAACCAGAGGCTCAAGGTTGTGTATTTCATTCCATAGATCCCGGGAAATTTCTACTGTAAAACATTCATGCTTATAAATATCATCATTCTCAGAATCTGATTCTTCATTCAAATCAACCTCGTCACAATCTTCATCTGACTCTTCTGAGATGTCACAATTTTCATTTACGTTTGATTTTTTTATTAGATATAATATTTACAGTGATACCACACTGTGTTCTGGCTTCACTCAAAATTCTTCTTCTATCTTCTCTAACATTCGTTCTCACGCTACCAATAGACCATTTACCCTCTAGCTCAGGATCGTTTGCAATATTTTCCAAATTTCTAACTTCCATAGTGGCAATTCATCATTGGCGAAATGAGCTATGTATATTTTTAATACTTTCACAGCTAAATCGACCGGCACAGCTGCTACAGGTGGCACAATAAGTTACTCGAAAGCTGCCTGTAAGAGAAAAAAAAACAAAAAAATTAATAAAATAATCAGATATTTTTTTTATTAATATTAACCTTTTACACCTAACTTAGTTGGTAAATTTTCTTACAATAGAAGCAACAATATATCTATACAATAATATAACGGACGTAGTCGTCATTTGTTAAAGCTGTCAGCACTACAAGTATAATAATAACTGACGATCAATTAATGGTTAATTTTCGAAAAAAAAAATATTTTTTTAAAGCTGTAACTCATCACAATTTTAATTCATTTGTTATTTTTAGTTATAAAATAACAAATTTGTCAAATTTTTCACGATAAAATCAAATTTTACTATACCGGCATATGATAACTCCACTTCATCGATTATATGCACTATGCATCGCTCAGTTGCCATTTGATGGTTTGCTTATTAGAAATAAAATAATTAATAATTGGGAATTTAATTATTTTTGTGATCGAACAATCACAAATAGTCGTCGAACAAACGATAATTGATCAAAATTAATTAATCTGAGCGATAAAAATAAAGATATCTAGTAAGGGGGGCCAACTTAAGGGTGATCATTTGTTTAATTAATTATAAATAAATAAAAGACGAACAAACAATTTTTACATTCGAACATTAACGAACAAACAATTAAAAATAAAAAAAATCCGAAAATCGTAAAAAGTGGGGCTAAGTTCACACTCCCGAAAGAAGCCCCAAAGAGTATATTGAATGAAGTCCCGCAAACGCAGCGCCAAAGAGTATATTGAATATATGGAGACGCAGCGCTGTAGTCGCGCGACATAATGTTGCCAAGGTTAAATACGGGGAAATCAGAGGAAATAATTTATCGTTCATTTACTTTTATTTTATTATATTGACTACTACGACTCGTATATTCAAGTAAAAAAAATGTTTTTAATTTAATGTATTTTTAATATAGGTCCATGTTCATACTGCTAAGGTCAGTTTAGTGACCTGAAATAGCATCCCGACCCTGAAGCCCTCGTTCTCACAAAATCTAGTACAGTAAGTTCGGCTCGAAACATGTCTGGATTGTTTATTAAAATTGTGAAAAATAACTTCAGTTCACAAATAAATGTCTAAACTTTCTTTGAACGGTGACGTATTAAGATTTCGACAACAATATCATGAATATGCAAAGCGACACTATTTCTCAAAATATTCTTATTAATAATGTGAACACGCTAACTGCGAAAGTTATTTAAGAGAAAACGCTGGCTGTTATTGTTTATTATTGTTGTTGTCATTAATTTTGTGTAAAAACATTTTAATAATTAAAACATATTCACATATTGCATTAGTTTTATTTATTTGGGGTTTGGAATCACGGTAAACGATGTGTGAAGCCCGCCAACCAGCCTCGGGCGTGTCTGGCGGCTGGTTCTACGATCTTTAATATGCCTCGACGGACTGGTTGCTTGCTTTAGCGCTTGCGGATCTAGTGCTTCTAGCACTTTTGGCATTTTAGCTTTCGTTTTCCATAATAGGTAAATCGATTGATGGCCTGTTTCTATATTTTGCCAACTGTTTATTTACCATAATATCAGCTAAAATTTGATAAACTCCATAAAAACAAAATTCAACCTCTGTTAATGCATGTGAATGATTAATAATGTATAAGAACAGACCATGAGTCAAAGAAATTAATTGTGGTACTTACTTGTTGTTTAGGTTCTATTATATTTTCATAACCACATCATATCGCAAGTGTTCGTTATTACCATTATATTGTTATGGTGGCAAAACTACAATATATTTAGGATCCTCCATCCTTGTGCACCATGTTTTTGGAGTTTCGTGGCCAAATCACGAACAGTGGCTGTCCGTCACCTCTGACGAAGTGTGCATAGCACGACCAAGCACTTGGCCTATTTTTTTAAACCAAATTGTCTAGCTGTAGCCGAATCTAGCTCTCAAGCACAGGTAGCTAATGAGTGCACGCTGCTAACTGGTCTTAGAGCGTACTCGGGTCTTCTGTCCTTAGTGGCACACGCACACAAAGAACAACTTGGAGATAAAGTTCAATGAAGATAAAAGTAAATGACTTGCATTCGCACTGTGTTTCCGATTGATTTCGCTGCCGCGGCGATAGTGTTACAATGGCTGGCCATACTCATATAGAAAAATGGCTGGTGAATGAAATCTAACAATGCTTTTGTTATGGAACAGATAGGAAAACTGGAGATGTATGCATTTTAGCTACAGATTGTACAAATATGTCAAAACAATTTCTTGAATAATAATCCATTTATCTGGTATCCATACATCTAAATTCATAGTGAACTGAAGTCCGAAGTCCTGAAGCAGTGACCTTATGGGAATCGCTTGTGAAATTGACACGAGTCTAGATATAGTGGTACTTGTAGGACATAGGATATAGTTTTACTTTGTTTGGATACTTGTTATGTTTACCATGCAAATATGCGAAAGCAACCTCTACAGGCCCCCTAACAGCTCAATGTGATACAATAATATGTTTTTACATTGAAACCATAATTATATAATTCACATTATATCTTTATAAATAATAGCTTGTGTTATTCTGATGTGTAAGCTATATTACTGTAATGTTTCATCAAAATCCATTCAACAGTTTTTGCGTGAAAGTGTAACAAACATACACCCATTCTTACAAACTTTAGCATTTATGATATTTATAGATTTAATTAGAAAATGCCGTTTGGGGTTGAAACATTAGGCCCGTGGGGTCCGTCGGCAAAGAGTTTGTTTAAAGACATATGTAACAAACTCTTTGACACTACCCGTGATCAGAAGGCTGGCTCATATTTTGCACAACAAATAAGTATAGCCATACAACGTGGTAATGCAGCCAGCCTTCCGGGCACGCTCCCCGTTGGCAGTGATCTGCTACATAATATATTTTAGTTTCAATGTCTTTGTAAAAAAAATGTAAGTTATTGTTTCTGTGCAACTGTGTACGAAAATTAGGAAATTATAAAAATGCATGTATCATAACATATACAAATAGAGTAAAAGGTACAAAAAAGACAAAATTTTCAATGAAACGCAAGTTATAATTTGATTATAAACTATGAATAACAGTAAACAGCTTATAACAAATAAATCTAGAAAAACATCTTTCAGGGAACAAACCAATTCAAAATCTTATATAAATCAATCTCAAAAGATAAACAGTAAGTAATTATATAAAAATAATGAATAAAGAACAAATGGTAAAATATAGGAACTGGTCATAAGACAAGTGGCTTTTTTACAAAGTTCATTGTTTATGTCCAATCAACAGACTATTTTAATTAAGTACTAAAGAACAAATATTCTGAAAGTCTTTCTATAGTTTTGAAATCGAAGGTCCAGTTACAGAACTATTTGGATCGTTTTGAGCTACTTTGAGTAGCCTCAGAGCTGTTCAAAGATATTTGTTCAAAACCCAGTTGTATCTTTCGCATGTGTACCTCAACATGAGATTCAAACAACTTTCTATGATGAAGTCCCAATTTATTTTTTATTTGGTCCATGCTACCTTGCAAAACTCTCATCCCATCACTGCGATTATATTTAGACAAACTTTCTATTTGGAACAGCAAAGCGGTAAGATCGGTTATAATTTCTTTAGTTTTTGGATCTTTTACAGAACCATTATTATGTTTTTCAAACAACAGAGCTGCTTTCAGGTGGCATTCCTCCCTAATATGCCATGGAGAAACAGATGCACCTGTTGCAGCTGAACCTGGAAATTTTTGGTTATGGTTGTTTAAGAAGTCTTCTATTTCAATATTTAGTTTTTCTAAATCACAAACAACTGTTGCATTGTCTTTGTTTAAATCATCAGACATTTCTGGACCAAATGGTTGTCTCATTACTGTCACAGTGTCGCATTCATTCATGCAATTTGTTTTAGTGGTTTTTTCATCCAATATTTCTTTCGATAAATAGAAAGCGGTGTTTAGGAGAGAAACTGAAACATCAGAATCGTTATGTTTATTTATATCTGAAAAACTTGTCATGTTTTCATTTGAAGAATTGTTAGGATCATTTATGTCTTGTCTAGATCCAAATATGGGAGAGCTGTTAGGAAGACTAGTGTGATATAGTAGTATAGTATCTGGAGGCTCATTAGATAAAACTTCATAGTCTGGCACCGAATGGGTGCCTATGTCTGATTCATCAAAGATAATTTGATATGTGTCATTTGATTCATCTATTGCATTAATGACTCCTGTAAATAAACCATTTAATGGTTTCCACAATAAAGCTGTTACTCTTGTTCCCACTACTAATTGCATGGGTATTTCATCAGGTAAGTCTCCTATTTCTATATTTATAGAGTTCATCTTCTGAAGATGTCTTATGAGAGTTCTTCTTCTTATCAGTTCTTGGCGTTCCAGAGCAAAAAGAGTTGGTGAATACCTACGTGGCTTCCCCAACATCCTCCTTATCTTTGTCCACTGTAGTCGAGTCAGTTCACTACTAGTCAGTTGTGGAAAATACATTTTAAGGCAAAACATGAAATCATTAAAACCATCTTGAAAAAGCACCTGATCAATGTTGCTATAAAAATATTCATAGCACGCCCATTGGTATGCTTTTGATTGCTGAATGAGATTTCTTACAATCTGTGCCTCTACAGGGTCTATGTCATCAAGGGGTCCTTCACTAGGTGTTTCAATTTTATTTTCAAATACGTCATCATTCTTTTGAATTTTAATTGGTGAACTTTGTTTTCTAACTCTCGGTTGTTTATGAGGACTTTTAGAAACAAGCTTTAGAATTTTCTTTCTTGGTTGCTGAGAAGATGAATTGTTCACAAAATCATCATGAAAATTTAATCTATTTTTCTTTGTTATACCTTTGGCGTTATTTTCTTGCACAGGATCAGTTGGTACAGGTACCTCTGTACCTATTTTGGATTGCCTTAGTTCAACTGATCCAAAAGAGGGTGGTTCTTGAACCATGTGCATTGCTTCTTTTTTAACTTCATTATAAGACATCATTGGAGAACAATCCTCACCATTTTTGCCTGTTAAAACAATTTAGAACACACTATTTTACATTGAAATGTAAACTAAATAGTTAAAACTAAGCTTTAGAACTTTTATTTTTGGATGCTCAGAAGATGAATTGTTCACAAAATAATAATAAAAAATTGATCTTTTTTTATTATATATCTTGGCATGCCCCTGGTGTTAATTTCTTCTACAGGTTCACTTGGTGCAGGTAACTCTGTACCTATTTTGGATTTCTTAAGTGCAGCTAGTCCAAAAGAGGGTTTTTCCTCCAATGCCACTGCTTTTTCTTTAACTCCATTATGAGACATTGGTAGAGGACAATCCTCATCAAGTTTGCCTGTTAAAATTAATTTACCATACATACACTGTAACAACACATATTTATTTTTTGGCATATTTCAAATGTTCCCACAAATTTCCCCCTCAGGCTACATATTTGTGCTTCTTGCCATCATCAGATGAAGCGTCGGCACGTTGCTAGTCCCTGACCCTGTCATTGAAAGATATGGCCGACCCAGTGTGTCGACACAAGTCGCACCTGACACCATCGGGCGTCCCATCTTCCCAGGGACTGAACATTCCGTCCAGTCTCTTGCCGTCGCCACTCACCAAGCCATTCGGTTCTAGAATGGCCGGTACGCCGACGCAATAAGAGCTCGGCAGACGAAGTCGAGCTGGCATAGCGAAATCTTATTTATTTTCTTGTAATCGGTATGTCCCGTATTCACTATGTCTATTTTGAGGCAACTCAAAATCCCGCTTGATTTAGCAGCAAGATAAAGTCTCTTAAATATTTAGAGGCAATTTTGTATTGGTAATTTGTAAACAAACAGTCACAATTGAGGACATGAGTGGATGAAGGTGATAAGTCGCATAATTCCTCAGAATTGGAATTATGCGACTAGTAAGTAAGTCGAGATAAAAGTTTTACTTTTATTTGAAACTGAACTGAACTTAACACCTTTAGCAACGTTTTATTTCTTAAATATGCCTTTTATCTATGGTCTAAGGTCTGTAGTCATTTGGTATCGACTTATAACATTCATCTACGCAAAAAAAACAAAAAACGGAATATGCGACATATATATCACCTTCATCCACTAACGTCTTCAATTATTTTCGCGATTTTTTTTACTGCCTGAAGCAGGCAAACAGGCGGCGGGCCACTTGATGAAAGGTGGTTACCGTCGCCTATGGACGTTTTCAACACCAGGGGCGTTGCCAACGCGTTGCCGGCCTCTAAGAAATTTTATAACGCCCTTCTTAAACGACCCCATGTCGTAGCGCAGAGGGAAAACCTCGGCGGGAAGTTCTGTCCAGATCATTGTTGTACGCGGTATAAACGTTCTACAGAAGCGTTGCGTAGTTAAGCGTGGGAGCTTCAGGAAATGGGGGTGAACATCCCGTCGATGGCGAGCGGTGCGGTTGTAAAAATTAGGTGTTGGCACCAGATCAAACAGTTCCTCGGAACACTCCCCGTTGTACAGGCGGTAGAATACGCAGAGGGACGCAAAGTCTCTCCGAAGGCTAAGCGATTCTAAGCCGCCTGTTAGTACGGTATCGTCGACTATACGAACGGCGCGAGTCAAGGGGATCGGTCTGGTAAGCGGGTGCTCCAGCCCACAGGTGTGAGCAGTATTCCATATGCGGCCTAACTTGTGCTGTGGACATGTTGTGTTAGATTTATTTACAAGAACAATAACTATAGAAATGATGATGTCTATTATTGATTAATTAAGAAGCAGACTCAGGTGGGAACGTAATGAGGAGAGATGAAAGTCACGAGATAAAATAATTAAGGTGACCAACTATACTCATTTACTGAGATTTGTACTCTTTTTTCGCAAACCGTATTTTTTTTCAAATCCTGTCCTATGAAAAACTCTGTATATCGAAGAATGGACAGTGAATTTTAGAGCATTAAATTGTTTCAAATGGACCCTTCTTAATAGTAAAATTGAATGGAAAGAAGTTTCTTCAGCAGTCGAATTTGAAATGAAGGACGTAAAAGATATTGTTATAAATGTTAATTTTCTCTTTGAAGAAATTCGAGGAGTAAATTTATATTTAAATGAAGAAAAATTGAACAAATGGAACGATGAAAAAATAGAACTTGACAGTGAAAGTCGCAACTTTCTGTAAAAATATTATCTGCCGTCTTAAGACGGCACTGTTAACTGTCCAATTTAATATGCAAAATGAAAATTGTTCGGATGTGGCTACATTATTAGACGAACATTCTCATTTAGCAAAAAAATCCACTCCGAAGAAAAGTATATTTTTAAAAGAAAATAAAGTTTTTATCGATTTTTCTTCTTTTTTTCACCTATGAAATACTTGCAAAGTGTACTCTTTTTGAACAAAAAATAGTTGGTCACCTTAAATTAATGTTCAACTGCAAGACTGTTTGGTACGAAATTAAAGATAGGCCATAAAAGAGATGAGTATGATGATTTGTGGTGTCATATAAGATGTAGGTATTTCAGAATAGGAGAAAAATTGGAACAAGGTGAAAATAAGAGAAAAGAATTGTCGAAACAAAACTTACTTTCCAGTTTATCAGCCATGTTGATGTCCTTCAACTTTAACGCAATGCCTTTAATATAGTTATTTATTTTTATAAGTAAAATAGATAACTTAGTTTCAAGAATACAAGCAAAGTTAAAAGTGCAAGTATACAAGTGCCGCCAAAAGACCAAGAACAATACAACAAGTTCGTTCGAAATTCAAAATGATTCGAAAATGCTATGAATTATGTATTATTTTAATAATGTACTCTCAGACTATTAGCAGCACCTTTGACAGTTTTGAAACAATCGTAGAATTTATATTTGGTGTGGTGTGATCATGTGGTGTAACTATGCTGCTGCAGATTACAAAACTATTAAAATAATAAAGTCCTAAAAATTTTGATCAGAATTCTTCCGCTTCCGTCAAAACTACCAGACCATAAAGAAAGTTTTATACTTTATAAAATAATAGTTACATTAGGAAACTAGTCCTTAGACCTATCAACCATAATCAATATTACAAATATGTTATATGTTCATAGCTTTTCCTAATGGTTTGTTATATGCATACTATAAAATACCTGTGTCGTGTTTAAGGTCTCTGGCGAATTTGGTGGTCAAATAAGATTTTTTAAAGTTAGTTCGGTACCCAAAGACAGACAGCAGATTCCGTAACGGTGGCGGTGTTATTCCAGCACTTCGAAGCAGCGTAACGAAAACCCCCTGAAGACGAACAAACCGAGCCGTGCCCACGACCGAGTGACCTTGCAGACAACATCCACGAAAGCTTTTCGTAGAGCTAGAAAGGTGTTTTATATAGATAGATAGATAACACTTTATTGTACACCATTACAGAAAACTTACGGACTACTAGTAATAATTTAATTGTGTACAAAGGGCGGTCTTATCGCTAAAAAGCGATCTCTTCCAGACAACCCGTGGCAAGAATACTGTGATTGGGAGTGGCGATGGTGGTATACATAATTATTGTACGATTACATACATTTTAATAATAAATATATAACTATACTATATATACAAATATACACATAAGTTATATACATATATATATTAATTTGCCTGCTTTTAACAATGAGACACCGTCAAAAATTCAATTTAAAATAGAATGCTCGTTTGGGCATAGCGTAACGTGACCTCTCAATGGAACTTAGAAACAAAACCGTACACAAGCATTCTGTACTCTGAGTGTTATTTTTTGTTCCCGGAATTTCAAGTCAAGAGTGGCTGAAGTTGCGGGCATATCTAGTTGCTTATAATATTCTGTCTGTGTGGAACGCTGTAAAGAGAACGCGCTGCTGTTCTCAATAACGGTATTTTTTGGTGGCCCATGCGTGGTCCAGCATTGGAGTCCACAGCATACTGCCTGCAATACCGAGCAGGATGGTCAGTGGCTCAGCGGCTTGCACGACGGACTGCTTTGTTGCGAGCAGAAGCGATTTATCGATCGAATGTAAGATTTAAATTCAAATAATGCCACCGACCCTAAGGTCTGTCAAATCAATTAATTAATTGCATAAAAACATGCTAGGTGTACATACTAATTATGTAGGTATTATTTTAATGATCACAATGACATGTTCTTTGCAGGTTCGGGGTTTATCTTTTTATAACTTATATATAGGTAGATACTACACTATACTTATTGATACTTCATTATAATTATTACTGCTTTTATTATTATTCTTGCAATAAGAATGGTTAGTAAAATTTTTAAAAAATATGTAAAATTTTGCAACTTTGACTTTTTCCATGCCTTATATCGTAAAACATGGAAAACGTGTGGAATAGCGCAAATCACGGTTTAAAAATAACACAACTGTCCATTAAGAAGGCATTGTAGCAATGTATTTAATGATACTAATAGTCGTGCTTAAATAAAACGTTTTTCGGCTCTGTTAGGTTCACTTTTTGGATAGTGTCAGTCAAAGAGTATATTGAATATATGGAGAGTGTCAGTAGTGGATTAAGAGTGCGATATACCGTTTTAAGGTAATTTGGAAAGTGACGCTTTTCTGCTACAGCTGGAAATATTTTTTCGCTGTTCATTAATTTAGACGCTTCTGTACACACTCTCCTTGAGTTATGCCAAGAAGCTTATTATGGCATGTGTATAAAATCAACTTTTTCAAATCTTCATAAAGGTCGATCATTCATTAATTTGTAGGGCCTCACAAATTAATTCCCCATTCGATTTTATAAATATAAATCGAGTTTCTTTGTCAATAAATCATAATCAATTTAGTGCACTGATGTCGTTTGTTAAAAATGTTGCGCAATAAATAAGGCGTATAACCCATATGTTTATATATAAAAGCGGGTTAAAAGCATGAGTATGACTTTAAATCTAAGTAAATACCATTTTTTATAATAAAACTACGTTATAACGGTTTTAAGCGCGGTAATTTATTTTATTTAGGTTTATCCGACGTTTCGGCCGCTTTTCAGTTGCCGTGGTCACGGAAGACAAAGATAACATTTGTCAAACGTGTATTGTCAAAGTTTTTATTCAGCCTACCGCCAACTTGTTCATTTTAATTATTTAGTTTTAATTTTGTTTATGGATATTATTTACTCTATGGGAGCCTAATCTAACCATTTTTTATGCTTTTAATTAAAAACAAAATTTAGATATGATGACGATAGTTTAGTCTGTGATAACTCATAGAACGGCATTACAAACTCATTTGGAATAATGAAGTATATTGCAATTGTGATGTGCATTCTCTGTCAAAAATGTGCAACTTGATGGGCGCGCAAATGTCAAAAGTAAAATAAATCGTTGAATATGGTATATATGGTATACCATATTCAATGATTTATTTTACTTTTGATGTTTACGAGAAAATTAAAATAACCTATAGTTTTTTTTCCAAACAATCGTTATAGTTGGTAGCCTGTAACCTAACCATATAAAATACTTGAGTATTGAAATTTACACAACCCAATCACAATGGCAAGCGTGTAATGATTCTGCTGAAATGTCAGCTTCTTCATTATCTTAGTCCAAAATTCGCATGAATTTACTGAATTTCTACACGTTTTCTTTGAACAAATTGTAATACAGCATTTGTATGGTCACAATAGCTACAGACCCAGCTACTTGGCTATTGAGCCAGATATTTGATTGAGACAATATTTTAGTATTGTATGTCTTTCCAAACCGGGCCATGAAAATGGCCATGTAGGCCAACATTTTAGTTCTTGTTAGTAACCACTAACAAACATTTTAAGCCATAATTAAATTCTGCTTAAAAAATGTTTAAACTTGTCGCAGTAGTTTTCAATGTTATATATTTAGTTGGAAAGTTTTACTGAAACATGGAGAGGTGTAGCAGTGTTAATTCACAATGTTTAATTTAGCAATCTATCAATCGAAAACATTTAGAATTAGCATAAGATAAACCTAGAGCACGTTTTCGAAAATAAGTAATGTTTATATCTAGTTAATAACAGCTGATGTGGGAGTTTGGTTTATTTCCTCCCCCTCCACTGTCACTTGCTGAGGCGAAGGGTCTTCACATTTTCTTATTTATTTAAATTGCGACTTATTTTTAATAATCATTGGTTTCTTACATTATTATTTATATTATTACAATTTTATTAAAAGATTTTCTAATGGTAAATCCATGACTACAATCAACAACAAAAGTTTCTTACATATTTCCTATTATAATTATATTGTTAGGACTGAATTAAAATAAATGCCATTGGACTAACTATAGTTTATTAGAACTGTACAAACACGTATTTAACAAGTACAAAATAAAACTGGATGCAACCAGTTCACACTGCACGATTCAATGCAATTCAACATGCGCAAAGTTCCTCACTATATCGCTAATCGAAAGTACTACAAACGTCTTACTAGTATCGTAGTCGTCGCTTGACTGCCGATCTCTCCGTTCGGATGCCCTTTTATACTCAGCTTACGACCGTGTAAACAATGATTTTCACTAATCACACCTGCGCCTCTGTCGGCACAACTCCCAGAAAAACATAATTCTGCCTACCTGCATAATTATGCCTGCGAACGGCCATAAACAAGTACAAGAATAGGCAATTGGATAATTACAAATTTTAAACACGAAGTAAACAAAAAGAACTTCAAATGTGGAGTGTAATGAAACCCGACTTTATGGCAGGCCGGTGTGCTTTGTGGAATTTTGGCTAATGTTAGCGACGCATTATAATATTTAGTTAATATAATATTTATTTATTATAAATAAATGGCGAAGACGGGCGACAGAGGGCGTGCGTAGGACACCAGAGGGGGTTGAGCAGGGTGCGGGGGTGGGTAGCGTCGATCGTCGCCCGCGCATCCATATGGGAGTCTGCGTTCCGCGTTGCGCTGTGTTTTATGTGCCTACGTACGTTCGGCTGCCGCTAGTTTTTGGTTAAAAATATTTAGCTTTTTTATTTGTTCGATCTACAGCTAAGTCGTAACACTATATAAAAATTATATTCTCTCTCTTCTTTTTGGCATTTGTTCTCAATTCAACTCTGTTATTTTCTATGTTACGCCATTTGTCTCAATGATGTACCTATTTTATTTTTATTTGAAAGATACTATACTGAGGTGGTCCCATTGTCACCAAGTCAGGGTCTGATTGGATCCCAGGGAAATCAGAGCAACCTTCGTTGAAGAGCGCCGAGCGCCTACACTCTACGGATAAGAAGCTTACAGCTTCTTATCCATAGAGTGTACACGTGTCAGTAGTGCAATTTCTTCATGCGCTTAAAATTTAATTTCTAAAGCTATTTAAGCAACTAAAAAGTAGAATAACTTTTGTTATAAAAGGAATAGAGACTTCAAAAGTAAAAAGCAAATAATCAATACTTCCTACAACATTTATGATTTACATAACACCGACTTCAAGAGAAATAATGTACTGATTGCAAGATGTTGTTGAACTTGAAGTTTGTTTTCCATTTTTTTTAAAATATTGTTTGTCTTTGCTATTATGGTTATGAATATATGCATCACATGCAATCATTTACCATGCACTTATGCACGTCTTTGGCTGTTGTGATGTAGGGTATACTTCATAATGATTAGTTATACCTATCTATGCAAATTAAGAGACCTTTCAGGAGATGCAATGTTTCCCTGATGTTAACCCCCAGACCAAGTTAAGTGTTCGATTAACTGTACTAAAATTTGTGTAAGTAATTAAATTCTTATAAAGTTTCTGGAAGCCGGTGTTGAAGGTAGTCATTTAAATAAAATGAGTGTGTTTAATCTGCTTCTCATTTAAATTTATCTACATTCATCATTTCATGTAACGTGCAATTATGCACAGTGAAAATAAACAAAAGTTATAATTACAGCAAAATTGTATTTAATTTCGATGTCACCTTTTAGACATCAAAACCCCCAAAAAGTAGAAATACATCGAAAACTTAATGTGTGCTTAAGAGCATATGGCAGAAGTGAAAATCTTCTCTCTCTATATATATATGTTAGTCGCCTCAAGCAGACTTTACCGGAACGAGCGCTACATAGCCGAGCGTGACGCGTGACGGCTCAGTCTCATTCAATAACCACAATATAGTGCTCAACGCATCTAAGGAAGTTTTCAATTCAATAACCTACAAATTTGGTGAGTGGCCACTAAATTTGTTCTGAATTTCGACCATATTTCAGGACACGCCGGGCTTAGGGCGCGTGGAGAAGCCGTCCAGCCTGACGGCCGATCTACACAATGCATGTAATCAAATATCTGATCAATTTTTAGAGTAAGATCGCCTCTTATACCCAATTAGAATAGTACTAATAATATAAAAAGTAGTTTTCTGTAATGGTGTATAATAAAAAGTTATCCATCTACCTATTAAATAAAACGGAGACAGAAAATTGTATTATGTTTTAATCTTATAGATATTAATTAGCACTTTATGAAATACAAGGTTTGAAATGTATAATGATCACTATAATAATATTATAACGAATAATCTAGTTACACTTATGTATCAGCCCGCCAGGTCCAGCACCCCCTCGTTCACCTGGAACAGGACACCATTGGCCGATATGAACCAAGTTCCACTCCAACACATTCTTGAAGGTCACACATGTAAGTTAAGAATTAAATCTACTTCTTAGGACCGCTTGCTAACGTTCCTTAAATTTATTTAAGAAACATTAAATGTATTTAACACCCTTAAATACGTTAGCGTCTTGCACAACGCAGAATTTGCCGCTAAATATGTTTAAAGAGCTGTCAATACGTTTTATATAAAACGTATTTGTGCAGTTTGATATGATTAACTAATTTTATTTAAAAGCGATCGTTATGCAAGCGGCCCTTAGTCTGTGTATACACTGTTTAGCAACGGTTAACTTTTGCTTTAAAGAGAAAAAGCGGCGGGCTAACGAAGTTGTTTTCTTTCATGTGCTTATGTAACTAGTTTTATTAAAACATTCCGACCTATAATTTAAAAAAATATCAAGAAGGTAGAATTTTAAAAATACTTTGAACGAAAACAAGTCCGACTAAGATCTATCACATGGTCAGATTCCTACCTACCGATTGGTAAGAACTATTACTTAATAACTTAAAGTATTGGCATGAATATAGATGCATCTTGTATCTTGTTTATTTAATAAAAATAAGGTAACGCCTGCACAAATTTTATGGCAATTCTGCCGAGCCTCAGGGCTTCACACAATTATATCAGGCTCCAAAACACACAGATACAGTTTCGTTTAAGTTTGCTTATTATTTTTATAGGTTTTAGCAAATATTCAACTCTGTCTATTATACGTGACATCGTTTCTGAAGTAAGGAATAGAGTCAACGATTGAGTCAGGACTGTGTTTAAACCCGTGAGATAATTATATTTCAGACAGACCCTGCACCTACATGACAAGAAACAGTGCATCAATTAGGTGTGACAGAGGGGCAGGCACGGGACTGCAATCGCGGGCATGTTTTTAGGGCTCCTTACATGGTCGGCAGATCATACCTTAAGCGAGGGCTACTTTGAATATTTGCTCGCGCGTCTATCGTCTTTGATTGTTCGAGTCATAAAAAGGAGACCAGGTGCTCAATTCTGCTATTAGCATATCGTTAACATTATCTCAAACTGTCCTCTTATTTGTAACTTTGCTTGATTTCGGTATTCTATTGTTTCCACCTTATAAATATTTATAAGCGAAAACTCACGATATAAACGTCTATATTTTTGGCTATCGATAATATGTATACATACATACAGAATATTTTGAGAAGATATTGAAATAGGAGAAGCGGTTGCACTCACCATTCTGTCGATGTCCTCCAGCTCGAGATCGTCCAAAGAGGTGTCCTCGATCTCCTTCTCGATCTCGGCGATCAGCTCCATGGAGGGCTGCCGCGCGTCCGCGGTCAGCGGCGGCCCCTGGCCCCTCTCGCTCTCAGCGCTGACGACGAACATGTACACGTTAACTCTTTACTTCCACTATCTATAGGCGAAATGCGTTCCTAGTGTGGCCAAGCATCTATTGAAATAATACACGTAAGCAGCATAGCCATTTGAGATCAGTATTTCAGGAGTGGTGTCTAAGACATAATTTTCTTATGACTTGTTTTATATTGTACTCTTCCTTATATCCGATTCCTATACTTTACTTTTCATTCACTTAATAATAATAATTGGAGACAAACACACATGTTGTGTGTCCCCCAACTAAGCAAGTTAAGCTTGTGTTATGGGTAATAACAACGGACTACTCTGGGGCCGATCCCAAAGATCCAGACCATAACAAATAACGGAGAAAATACTTTTTCGAAATTTACTATACGAGGAATTGAATCCGGAGCCTCTGTGATGAAGTGAGGTAGGCCGGCAAAGGCTTAACCCGCTCAACCATTAAGGCCCTCGGATGTTTGCCTTACCATTATTTTGCAGATTAGATGTATGTATGTTCTGTCAAATTTTAAGCAATAGTAAGGCAAATGAACGGATGGTAAGATCTATTAGTGAATGGATCGAGATATTTTTCAGATAGTATTGAAATTAAGTATTAAGTACAACATAAGTGTTTGCATTTGTGAAGACGGGGATTCACGGTAACGGTCGCAGATTTTTTTTCTTTAGCTTCTTTTGCTACACCCAACTTTCACTACCACACAGTGTTGGCAACAATACTCTTCGAGGGACAGCCAATAGTGCGTGTTTACATACTTTTTGGGTTTTCATAAGTTTAGTGCTCCATTCACCTTATTACATCTAATCACTCTTCTTTCGATGTCACTCATGCTTTCCGCTCCTGGCAAACATGCACCCTGATTGATTACGTTATTTAAATCAATAATTGCTCGCACTAAAAATGCGTTTTGCCTATGGTTAGTGTAAAGCCTTGTGTATTCATGGTAAACATTTGTATAGAACAGTTGATCAACGTTGTTGATGAACATCGAGAATGCTGCTGGAAACATTGTTTAAATCAATATGGGTTATCCACACACGCCAGTCTGCTTTAAAATGCTGCCCGAGGAGTCTTGCTGTGTTCTCTGCATCTGATGTATAACGCTTAATACGCTCATAGTAACGCTTTTGATTGAAATAATTCTATAAATTGCATAATCTTACCGTTGCTCCACACTACAGCCATGTTTATAAACAGTTGCAAACACGTCAACATTTTGATAAACTGATGTTTTCGCTCGCCGGGCGTTAACTCTGTCAACATGGCGCGTGATAACTCCGCAACACAGTGTTGCCCGCAATATGTTGACAGCAACTCGGCAACATGTTTATGCAACCATGTTGCTAAACTAATGTTTACCAAGGCTTCATTAAAGCTACGTCGCGGCTTCATGGATTTCGTTGGCGCCTACCTACTTATGAGAACAAATAGCGTGTAAGAAGTGACTCACTCGCGCGCGGGGGGCGCGGGCCGGTGGGGCTCGGGGGCGTCGGGGGCGGTGGAGGCGGCGGGGGCGCGCGCCAGCTGCGCCCTCTCGGCGTGGAGGCTCCTCTCTGCGTTGTTCGACCGCCAGTCGGGGGGCACCCGCGCCATGTCCGCGCTCAGCGCGTGCCCGAACTCGCGCTGGAACGCCTCCAGCTCCAGGGACTCCTGCGAACCCACAGCCGACTCACATTCGCGCGGTGTTATTACACACTGGTTCCCGAAATACTTATCGTTCTGCGTGTGTCACATTTTTAAGTATTTTCTTTGTTTTGGTGTTAGTAGTGGCGCTGGGGTAAGTGATAGACCGAGCCCAGAGGGCGCGGTTTCGATCAGTTTTCTGATATAATGTGCGTATTGTTACAATTATCATGTGTTATAAACGTCGAAGGAAAACGTGTTAAACCTGCCAAGTCACCTTGTACGAGCGAGGCGGGTGTACTGTCCGTTCCCCTTGTAATAGAAGGCTGGCAGTGGAACATTTATGGGTTGATATTATTTATATTATGGTTGGCGGGGGCTCACCGCGAACTCTGGGAAGAGGTTTTCGTACTGCTGCGGGTCGGCCAGCGACTGGCCCGACTTCTTGTCGGTGGCGGCGACCGACTCCCGCCACAGCTTCACCACTTCGGACGTCCGCGACGGGATGTACGACCTGCGGACCGACGACTTACAATTATTATCCAGCTACTCACTTCAAGTTCGAAGGAAGCCGCCAGTGCCGACTTCAATAATCCCGATACAATCAACCTTTACGCAGGAGTGCAGCTATCGTGAGGAGTTTTCGTTGGCCAAGGAGGGGATGTTGTGCTGTGCAGTTTTATTTTATAACATTGTGTGAAACTACTCTAAAATTATCAAAAGTTGTAAGATTTCTATTCTTGTTGAATTATGAATAGTTGTGAACGCAACCTCAAGGGTCAAAGTTCAAGTGACATAATAAACTAAACAAAGAATTTATAATTTGAAATAAACTCGTAACACAGCTGAGACACAACAAAGTCTATATCATATTACTGTCATGTAGGCAGGATCAAAATTTTTAAATGTATTATGAGAATAAGTCAACTTTATGCGGATTTCAAAACTAATGTGTAGCACAAATTCAAAACTATAGATTTGATATAAATGAGATGATGTGATTGAACAGTGTCAACTTTGTGACTTTTGTCTATGTGCACTGTGTTCAGTCTTTCATGAACAAATGCAGTAAATAGCTCTCGCGTATTTTTTGCAGGGTGTGATTGTTTAGTTCTCATTTTAATAAAGTTAACATTTTTAAAGTCGAAACTATGTCTTTTTGCGAGAACTGTGAACTTCATTGAATGGCGTCAGTCGCTAACCTGCAATGAATAATATGAATAAATACAATATAGGTGCAAAGAGCGCACCTGGCGAAGAAGGCCGCCTCGGGCAGCTTGTTCCTGTCGAGCAGCAGCCGCAGGCAGGCGTCGAGCTCGTTCAGCGTGAAGTGCGCCACGAACGCGATGTTGTCGTCGCCCTGCTCGCGCGACACGCGCGCCACCTCGCGCAACAGCTCCCTGTCGCCTGCCGACACACGCACACTTCACTTTCATTGCACAATAACACTCAGTCTAAATGTTTCATTATTAATATTGTCACGTATACGCACACCGGAATTGCTTCCCCTTAACGAAATAGGGCGTACTCTTCGTCTTTACAATCACACAATACAATATCGCATACACAAAGTAACACAAAAGAGCTAGAGAGAAATATATGACCGAGAAGTTAAACGAGATAAATATACTCGAGAAGAAACTGGAATAAACGCGTAAATAACAAGGACAGGAGGATGTCTATTGCTGGACAAGGATAGACATATAATTAAATGACGTAATACGGTTAATTTTAGTGCGTCGACCTGATATATGTAATCGCGATGCGCACGAGGCAGACTTGCACGAGTTATGAACCGAAAGCAACAAAAATAGAGTAAAGGGATCGTCACGTCAAGACCATTCAGTGGCGAGACACCGGAACGTCGATTGCGTGAGTCAATAGAGAAAAGCTTGTGCATTATTTAAAGAGACATGTTTATTTAAATAATTTTCAATTAAATAAAGGCTCTCTTCTTAAAGCTTTCTTCTCTAAAGTTTCTCACAGATCACAATTAGATAAGAGAATACTTATCCCAGGTTTTTACTGAAATCTTGGTAATTCATTTATTTACATATTATGAAAACGTTGTCTTGCTGAAAATACCCTTTAATTTTAAATACTGGTAAAATAAATGTAATTTACGTCACCGATCAAAAGTCGCGCGCAAATCTTAGTTATTTAAATAGACTAGACTCACCGGTGCTGACGGCGAAGAGCAGCAGCGCGCTGAAGTCCTTGGCGCGCTGGTAGCAGAGCTTGGTGAGGTCGGTGTCAGCGGCGGCGGCGGCGGCGGCGCCGAGGCGCGTCCAGCGCGCGGCCGCCGAGCGCGAGGGCGCGCCCTCCGCGGCGGCCGCCTCCTCGGCCAGGCGGCGCGCGCGCCCCAGCTCGCCCAGCGCCAGCGCCAGCTCGAAGCGGTGCTCGGGCTCCGTGGACACTGCCAGCGCCTGCTGCTTGAAGCCCTGCTTCTCGAGGAAGTGCGCCACGCGCGTGCGGTGCTCGTGCGGCACCGTCGGCAGCACGCGGTCCGCCGCCTCGAAGTCGCCGCGCATCACTGCCGTCTGGTACTCGAGCACCGACAGCAGCAGCGAGTAGGACACGATGTTCAGCTCCTTGTCGTTCAGGTACAGCCTGTTCTCCTTGGCGACGTAGCCGAGGATGTACATGGTGCGGTCGAGGTGCGCGACGGTGACGATCTCCCCGCCGACGTAGTAGTTCACCCTGTTCAGGGAGTTGGTGTAGATGAAGCAGTCGCCGACCCAGAGGCCGGTCCTGACGGTCTCGTTGACCTCGCCGACCACGCGGAAGGCGTCCTCGACGCCGTCGTCGGAGGCCGGGGCGCCGCCGGCGCGCGCCACCGCCGCCGCCTCGTACTCCAGCACGAAGTACGCGTCGTCGGTGGCGAGGCATACCAGCCGCCCGCTCTCCGACCAGTACACGTGCCGCGGCTGGATCTCGATGCTGCGCACAGACCACACCCACCGATCGATATATATTCACCAACACTGATATATGCTACATACATAATTTAAGAAATGCGAGACACCTGCAGAACATATCGCGCGGATAGTTCGGCAACAGGAGGATCAACACTAAATCTGAACACGGTGGAGAACGAGTAGTTTCGCAGGTGTTTCGGTACGCTAAGTTCTTGCAGTAATTGATTTGGTGTGTGGTGATTTCAGATTTCATTATCAACAGTAGACAAGAAGACACATTTCTCTCAATATACATTAGTATAATAACAATTGTCTCTGAGTGAAATATCAGTTGTGCACCTATATGAGGAATAAGATCTTTATCGGAGGGTGCAAGAGGTATCTGGGGAGCGCAGCTCGGTCGAGAAAGACCGGTTCATACCTGCACTAGTTTTAAACTCTAGACTATGAGGTATGCCCCATATTTATTTAAACAGCAAAGATACGCACATGTTACATATTGCCTTAAATTTGTATCAGGCGCGTTTCGGCCACTTAATTACAAGATATTGTTTTTTTCTATTTACATAAAAACTTAAATTTTTAACACATATAAACCTTCTGAGAAAAATCAACTAGCTGATGGTCAGAACCGCTTAAAAATCCGTTGCACAGTTTAGGAGTTAGCGGATATACAGACAGACGCAGCAAGCGACTTTGTTCTATACTATGTAAAGATACACGAAAAGTAACTTGCTATTTTTGAAAATTACTCAACAAACATTCATTATTCAACCCTTAAGGTGATGAAAAAGGGGCTTTACGTTTTTCGAATCTTAAACTATATCTATTTTGAATCTACGCGAGCGAAGTCGCGAGCGAGAGCGTGCTCATTATAAATTTACTTCAGCTTTTGCACATTCGCCTGAACCGCTGCTTGATGGGCAAGTAGTGTTCATTATTACAAGTATAAAAATGATGTTTAAACAAAAAACGCCTAGCAAATTTAAAGACTAAATTGTATTATTTATTGTCAGGAAGAAGGCGCAAGACAATCTTAGCACAGTTCATTGGCAGCATCTATACAAACTTTGCATTTACATTTCTTTAAGCTAGTTCAATATTGGATTTCTATGATATATTTCGCTTAACATCATTTAGTAAATTAAATCCAATCAAACACAGAATTGTGAGATGGTTAGTGAGTTAATTGTGTTTAATGTTTCTCCATGCAGGAACGGAAAAACAATACTTATTCTTAATTGGGGGCGACCTGCCATAAGAGGCGACAAAACAACCTACAGCTAGGTGGTAGGGTAATGACCCGTCTGGATCACTAACACCCCATCGGTCCATAACAACCTTGAGCTATGTTCCAGCATCAGTGGCCAGGTTTCAGTTCCTCAGCACCTCTGCTATTGCCAATATCGTCGTCCACGGGCGACGACAACCACTTTCCATTCCAGTTGAACTGTCAGCCTGTCTGCAGTGCTTCAGCAATAGAAAATAAATGACTGAGAGTACTGATGGCCCACTTTCCCTTCACTTAGCCACGATAATTTACTATCAGATATAACGTGCACCTGTTTGATAACTTTGCAATAAATAAATATGAAATCATTCGCAGTTGCAGAGGCAACTGGCCCACGCGCAGTTCTCTCGCAAAGCTATTAACGATTGGCGATTCTACTTAAATAGTCTCACAAGCGACATGAACCTGATAGTAGGAAAATATGCACCATTTTATAAAATAGTTTGGTTACGCCAGCGTGCACATCGGACTCGAGCTGTTATTTTTAACTATTCAAATAGTTAACTTTAACCTTTTTTCATTGCACTCTTGATACGAATGTTATTATAAAACATGAAAAAAATTCATAAATAACTATGTTTTAATTACATAAAACCATAATTAGATTTTTATATATCGCGAGCCGAACAAAAACTATTTTTTATATGTCATATATAAATCTTCGTTATTAGAGTGGTTGTAGCTCAAATCATCGTGGTACATAAACATCTGAGAGCATAGATTATAGAACAACTGAACGGTGTTTCAGTGAAACATGATGATCGACTAATGCAATAATGAGCATAATTTATTCCTTATTGTAGCAAAAAAAAGTTAAATACAACAGTGGTAAATTAGATTAGGCTCCCATAGAGTAAATAATAACCATTAACAAAATTAAAACAATAATTAAAATAAACAAATTGGCGGTAGGCTAAATAAAACTTGAACAATACTCATTGACAAATGGCATCTTTGTCTTCTACGATGACGGCCACTGAAAAGTGGCCGAATCTTCGGAATAACAAAAATCAAATAAATTACCGCGCTTAAAATCGTTAAAACATAGTTAGTTTTATTATAAATACAACAGCATAAAATAATGGTGTTAAGGAGACATTCGCTATATTTTCAATTAGACCAGTTTATAAGTTTTAAGTTGACATCGGACGGTCAAAATTCATCGTCTTACCGTCTGATCAGCGTGAGGGTCTCCCAATCGAAGAACGAGAAGGTCATGCCGCTTATCGACTTGACGCCCAACATGTACCCGCCGAATATGCCTGGAAACAGATTTTTTTTAGTTTGGTTCGCAAACTGGCCACCTCAGCTGACTTTTAAACGAAACTAGAATAAAATAAAATATATTTGCTGACTGGCCTTCTCGGTGCGAACACATCATGCATAAATAATGCATTTTCATTTCTTTTCGTACGTCGTGAGATCGAACACAACTGCCTATGCTGTGTTGCATTCGACGCCCGCTATGGGAGAACAGGAAGAAACATTTTTAAGGCTGAGTTTTAGAAGGTGCCATGTTCAAGTCGAATTCTAAATATTTTATTATAGCCGGTATCTTATATATATATATTTTTTTTTATTTTTTTTTATTGCAGGAGATCAGCAGACAGGCAGACGGCCCACTTGATGGACAGCGGTTACCATCGCCTATGGACATTTGCAACACCAAAGGTGCTACGAATGCGCTGCTGCTCTCTTTAGGGAGCCTGGAACCTGGTCACTAATGCCGGAACACAACACAAGGTTGTTATGGCGACATACTCTAGACCAGGGGTGGTAGCCATCCAGTCGGGCAAAATTAAAATTAATTTTTTTGTAGCTCATAGTCGGCGAAGGCACTCACAATCGCTAAAAATAGGCCGCAACGATCATTGTCAAACAGAGGTAATAGGATTTATTTTAAATGAAAGAAAGAAACACATTGTTTGAGGAAATAGCGAAGCAATTACATTTCTTATACACTATTATATTTTGAGAATTTGTACGCCGCATTTACAGCAAACAAGATTTGCGTTCAGGATAATGTTTAGCCGGAATTACATCCAACACAACGTAATAAATACAATATTGTTAAATAATAACAATAATTAATAAAACTAATTCTACTAATGTAATATTTAACTAGTAAAACAAATCAATAAATTTTAATAATAAAAATTGTGTGTGTGTACTTATGTAACGCGTGTACATATGTAAAAGTATAACTTCAAAACTAAAATGTTGACTATAGCTAACTTCAGGGTGTCGGTTGACTATAGCTAACTTCATGGTGTAGGTTTTTCGTGTGACGGCGTGCGCGCGCATCGTAAAAACTTAATCTCATCATTTTCCCCTAACGCGGCCAAAGAAATATAACTTCAACTACGACGATAAAAATCTTTGTTGTTTCAAAATTAAAATAAAATACCAGTATATCTAAATGATTCCCCAAGTTGCTATGTTCAATGTGTCGGAAGCGGAGTACTCACTCTCGGCGCCGTACTCGGGCTTGAAGCTCTTCTTCTCCTTGAAGTTCTTGAAGACCCTGACGGTGGTGGAGTTGTCAAGCGTGGCGTAGTCGGTGGTGTCGTGCGCCCAGACGCACTCGTGCGCGGAGCCGAACGCCTTGTTGCGGAGCGCCATCGCCGTGTAGATGATGTACTCGCCGTCGCCGCAGACGGCGACGAAGCGCCCGTTGGGGCTGTGCGCCATCGTCTGCGGGTAGATCTCGCAGGAGCCCATGTCCTTGGCGACGACGGGCACGCGCTCGCCGTCCCTGATCTCGGTGCCCTCGGGCAGCGCCTTCAGGTTCACCTGCTGCATCTCCGAGTGGCGCGCCCACACGATCTTGCAGCCGTTCACGTCCATCGAGACGGCGGGCTCCTCGCGGCCCACCTTGATCACGACCGTGCCCTCGTCGTAGCCGACGGCCACGTTGTTGGAGCCGTGCGCGGTGGCGATCGTCCACACGCGCTCGAAGCCGTAGTTGAGGCAGAACTCGAGCCGGTACGTGCCCGCGTGCCAGATGCGCACCGTGCCGTCCTCGGAGCCCGTCAGCACGATCGGCAGCTCCGGGTGGAACGACACCGCCGACACGTTCTGCCCGTGACCTGCGAACACGCCACCCCGCCTGAACAGAGAGAACTCCGCCAACGGCCGCAGCTCGTCCATATTCAAACTGACATTTTATTCCAAAGAACCAACTGCCACCAATAGAGATATTTAAAAAAAAAATTCAAAAGTATTGCAAACTTATCTCTAGCTACTGTAGTGCCTAAGATGTATAGCTATTATCCTCTAACAAATGCATCAAACTCGAAAAAACTCATTTGTAGTGCGAGCAAGTAATTGTTTAAATAATGTAAATTATATGATGACATCAAACCTAGCCAAGTGATGTCCAAGCCTTAAATTGTTCAATAGTGACTAAGCATCTCATCATCGTTTTTTTATTAATTATAATTATGTAATAGCTGTAAATAAATAAATAAATAACAAATGTAAAAATGCAATTGCAATAAATGAAGTGGATTTACCTTCCAATGTCTGAACGCACGTTTTGTTCTGGTAGTCCCATATCTTGACGAGGCGGTCGTCGGCGCCGCTGATCAGGTACGGCTTGTCCCCGCCGTGGTAGTAGTCCACGCAGTTGACGCCCTTGTCGTGGCCCTCCAGCGTGAAGTTGGACACGGACGAGCCCAACTGCCACACCTGCGAGACTCGACCATTACCATTACACTGCACACACTCAACCACTGACTAGCAATAGAATCAGAAAATATTGTACAGTTTGTTACATCTGAGGATATTAAATAACTTGAACTATGATTTATTGATATTTACTTAATACTAGATATGATAGGATATATGAGTAACACGTACACAGGCCGCGGTGCTTTTACGTGAACTGGTGATTTGACTGACTGTCGAAAATAACTAAGTAAATGCTGATTGTGCATTCTATACGGGTTACACCGTTAATTTTGATTAGTAAGACATACTATCACATTAAAGAGAATACATAAATGACAAATACTGATTCATCAGTTAGATGAAAAAAAAAAATCTTTCATGCAAAAGACATAATCACATGCCCATTTTCGAATTTATTTGTTATTAATTATTGTATACATGTAATAAGATATGAAATGCAGTAATTATTGTTAGGTGTATGACGGTATTGTGTCTGTATGTAGTGATATAGTATAGTATGATAGTATGAATGTTAATTTAAATGGACGAAATTTGCAATATAAATATAATATTATGTAGCGAAATGTACTTAATTTTTGAAATAGACATATCTTGTAAATTTGCACGCCAATACAAGTAAAAACATGTGAAACTAATTAATGTATTATCATCGTAATTGTACCATGTTTTAGCAAATAAATTGAAAAAAAAATCTGGCTGCCAGGTGAATCTCCCGAATACACTCACATCAATTGCAGTAACCAGGCCTTAATTAAATCTTATAACTTCTCAAGAATTTGTCAGTTGAGTGTTCCGTGAGGCATATACTATAGTCGCTCGACTAAGAAGCCCCATTTATGGATTCATGCAAACCCAGACGAACTTTGAAACAGTATCAAGTTAAAATACTATTTTAGTATCGTAACACATGTCAAAGTTTAATAGAAAGTAATGACAAGTTGTTTTATTTTAATCAATTTGGTAATATGTGGTTTTCCATTTCAATTCCAATCATCATTAATTTTTCACATGAGTACTAATAAGCAGATGCCAAATGTGGCATTATCGAATGGCCCAACTATAGAAAATATATAGTGGGAACATCGCACGCACCTTGACCGTGGTGTCGAGGCTGGCACTCGCGAATGTGTTGTTGTCTTTTGGATTGATGACGATCTGCATGACGTAGTGGGTGTGCCCCTCGAACACTTGCTGGCAAGCCCAGTTGCGCTCCCAGTTCCACAGCTTGATCAGCAGATCATCTGCAATCATATACACACATACAAGTACAACAGGTGATCATATAACGGTATTCAGCCAAGTGCTATTATTTTTTCTACACATTTCATAGTAAATTTGAAACATAATAGCAGAACACTACTTGTTTTTAGATATAAATCACTTTCAATTATTCAGTATTACAAGTGAAAGAACATATTTATGTAATAATGAAATATAGTCTTCAATCTAAGATGAGAAGTATTTTTTTCCCAATGGATCCCTCTAGAAATCAAGTCCTATTTGAGTGTTGCCTGTTTAGGGCAGCAGAAGTAAGCCAGAGCTCTCTGAACTTTGCCTTCGCCTACTCCTTAGAAGTGTTCAAGTTATGTACAGTATTATATGAATTATAGTTCCGAGCAGCAGTTTTCATTTTCGCAGATAAGGCAGATTGGATGTCGACATGTAATAATCTACATTGAATTTTATTTGCAAGAGCAGAAAGCAGTTTTGCTTTCTATGCATTCTTAGCTCTGTCCCGTTTACACTGTCGCATGTATTTAAATTGATTTACTGTGCAGGTAAATCGGGGGGGAATTATTAGTTGTGAAATACTGTATGTAATAAGTGACAATAATTTGACACAGGTTAAAATTGAAGGTTCACAGACATTGACTAGTTGTCGTGGTGGGTACGTAAGGTAAGTGAGGCACTCACCGCTGCTGGTGAGGATGTAGGGCTGCGTGGGGTGCACGGCGATGGAGCGCACGTAGTCCGAGTGCGCCTCGAAGGCGTGCACGCGCTCCAGCGTGTTGTAGTTGAAGACGCGGACCTGCATGTCGTCCGAGCCGGTCACCACCCAGTTCTTGCGAGGCACGAACTTGGCGCAGCGCGTCGGCACGTCGCACACCTGCCCCACCACACCATTATCAACATGACAACAAATTTATACGACCAAGCAAAACTGGAGTTTATTCTACAAGTATGATCTTACTGAAATGCATTAAAGTTCGTAGTATAATACAATAACAGAACGTGACGGTTTTGAGTTAACGCTTGTATTATTCCAGAGTAAACGCCAATATTTAGTGACCTATTCAAACAATAATCCCATTGCAGGATGTATCCAAAGAGATATAAGAAACTGAAACATTGCACTAGTCCTATAAAAAATCTACTTGATTATTTAACTTACACAATATCTTTAATTATGAACAAAAAAAAGAGACAACCACTTATTTAGTATTTATTGACTGTACAAATAATTTTTCTTTACAATATACATATTCATTCTTGGCATAGCGTTGACAACGACATATATGTAATAAATTGCAATGGTGGCAAATAAAAACGTAAAAGCATTTTTTCATTATATTTTACTATGTATAAATACATATAGTAAGTAACCGGCGTCATTCATCGCGATGACATGTATCCTAAATGTTAACCCGGATGTAAGGTAGCTCTCTGTCGAGATTCATCTATTTCGGTACTTTTTGTATGATCGTAACAGACAAAAATTTTAAAATTGTGTTTCTAGAATTTTATGGTCCGAATAAATTCAGATAATTTACTCTTTTTAAAATTCATTGTACAAACCTCACCCATCACCAATCAGTCACTCAGTTTTTAAATCAATATCTTAATGTTTTGTAATGTACTAAAACATAAACATACTAAATAATGAAATCTAAAGTAGTTGTATGCTACACAACTTAGTTTAATTATTTAATTTTTATTTTGGTAAAATATTCAAATTAGATTCGAAATAAGAATATTGCTGATTGCACTGGCAGGCACAAAGCAGAGCTCCATTGGTGTCAGAAAAGAACAGACTTTATTGCACCGGCCCATCCTTTAGCCCACTGGATCTTTGGTTACAAGTGCTAATTTTGTGTTGATTGAGCTGAAGGTTAGGAGGTTTTGCTTCAGCTGAGTATGGATAGCTATATAATGCTCGCTACTATAACATTATAAAACATGAAGTAATATGCCAAGAGGGCAAATTACTACATAATAGTACATTATGGTGCTAGTGTGTAACATTGGTGATTACCGCCGAGGCGCCATTGAGACTCGAGCCGTAGGCGAGTGTCTTAAGAGAGCCGAGGACGGTAATCATCAATACACACGTGTATCATACGACGTTTTTCAACACACTTGTGAATAAAATAACAACAAAAACTCATTTTATTTAGTAGATAAAATAGATATTTTTCCTTGGAGTTTTCAGGTAGTAAACTTTCCATAACGTTAAGGGCTTCACATCTCATATCGGGCGGTGTACAACATAAATCATTTTCTTCGTAAATAGTACTTGTAGACATTTTAATTAGTAAATAACTATAATTTCAACAGTGATAACGAGTTGTGAAAAATGTTTCGCTATGGCGGGAAAAAATAATCAGTTTTCCTATGCGCGCGCATTGCGATCGGCCACAGACTAAAGGAATGAGGTTTTTTTTTATTTTCCGCGCATAGGGTTTGCGCCTATTCTGCCACGTACAAAATGGGGAATTTAAAGTTCTCTTTTATTACAGAGAAAAAAAAAGTTATATATGAGTGAAAGTTTTATTTATTAAACACATAATTAAGTTAAAATTATCTATTTAAATAAGAAGTTGCATGAAATGAGCAAGCAATAGGAACATTAATTTATTTGTTCTATAGAACACGATCCTTTTTTTGAATAAATACTTTTTTAAGAACAAAGCAACTCAATCAATAAAATTTTAAAAAAAATCTACAACTCACTAGTGAGTTATAATTTTTTTTAGACACATTTTGATTATGGGTGTCATTGTGTGCCTAATTGCGGTGACCATAGAGCCACTTTATGAGCAAGTGTGTTGAAAACTACATTTCAATGTATATATATGGATGTCTACATCAAGGTTTAGTGAAATATAACATTTTTCGTAGGTCTGATTTATGCCGAAATAGCCATGACACTGTAAGAATTAAAATTATCATGATTCAAGAACTTTAATAATATGTTTTACAGTTTTTGAACAACATTTAGCAGTGACAGGTAGAGGTGAAATGAAACTTCAAATGGCAGAGAGTAGTATTCACTGCGTTGCATTAGCCAGTAGTTGTCTGTTGCAATGACAAGACATAGGCAGCTCCCACAAACACTTTATTTGACACTCGGATATTTGATAGTCAAACCAACTTAGATATGTTTTATGATCATACAAAACACTAGTTATATTTTGGAAGTAAGACCATAATGATATAGTATTTTAGCACCCACTAATTGATAGGGCCATAGACACATGTATGTACAATAAAATCTAATATTCAAGCCAAGAAATATGTTTACAATCACATCTTATCAATTGACTTTTAAAATATCATTATAGAAATAATATTAAGTACCTACTTTTGAAAAAATCATTAATACAATATTTGAGTCCTCATAGCTACATATGATGTCACAACTGTTCACCTCACAGATTTTGTATGGACCAAAAGTACGGCAGTTGGTATTTGACTGTCCGGTCCACTATTGGATGTTTACTTCTAGAATTATGATGATGTCATAATGCACCACATTCATACAAATTCAAGGAGGCTGCAATGTTTTGTATGATGATATATAGTATCTCTGTTAATTTATTGAAACACATATGAACTTTTCAAATTTCTCAGCTAATAAGCTGAGACAACTGATGTTTTATTTTGTTCATAACTTGAGAAATAAATATGTAAGAAATAAAATGTATTTACATTTGCATTTTGCACATTGAGTTCTCTCATTTAGTATCTCATTGGATAATATTACTGACTTTAATTTCTATTTGCTCTTCAATATTCAAGGATATTCTCAGAAAATTAACACTACATTGTTTTTGTCACACAATACTTTAAGATTATGGCAAATAACATTATAGCTCAAGTTTAAGTAGTCCCTAAAATAATAAGTTGTGATAACGGGAAAGACAGGCATTGTGAGACAACGTGAATCCCTTTTTAATTCTCCAAACACTAACAAGGTATTGTTTCATGACCACTGAAAATATGCTATTATAAATGCAGATGACATAGAAAGTAGCTGTAATACTGACATTTGAACTTTCAAGCAACTAAAATAAGTCCAGATAAAGTTATCAACATACTCTGTAACATCCGTTTCCCTGTTTAACACTTGAATAAATGTATTGAATTGTTTGATTATATAATATGTATTAATTGAACAAAATTGAGAAGGAAATAAGGTGATTTGGGCATGTAGAGAGAATGGATGAAAAGAGACCAACAGATTGTTAGTAGACTGCAACAAACTTACTATGATCAAATCGCTGACGTCTTAAAGAATGGCCAGGTAAAAAGCACCCATAATAAATGTATATATATGAAGAGATTAATGAATGTAGATGATGCCAAAGATGTATGTCAAGATTTTAGCAAGTAGAAATCTATTGCTTCTGTCTACCCCTAAGGGAAACAGTTGTGAAAATATGTATGCATGAATTCTTTAAATAGTAATCTTCTCTACCTATTGGCCCAAAATCTTTGCCATATTTTTATCATTATTTGGATGAAAACACACTTAACATATCCATTTGAGCTTTCTACAGACATTTCCTCGCACAAACTAATAGCCTTTATCCAGCAGAAATGGTGTGTGTATGAACAAAGATTCAACATACCATGTACACAACATCTACTTAAAAATATATTATAACAAATTACATACTCATACTATTTTCAAAAAAAATCTCTATAGAATAGGGTGTTTGCTTGATAACTCTGGTCTGATTTTAAAAGAACCAAGGCATACATCTTAGGTGCCAATTTCTTATAAACTGACAAGTCTACCATACACCATCCTTCTCATTTTACCTTGCTAATGCCTGCAGAAACAGAATGCAGAGAGAACTAATTGGGGAGTCTCTGGCTGAAGGTGACGAAAGTGGCAAGTTGTAAGTGAGAGATAGCTACCTCGAATCGTTTGATCTGGGCGTGTGTGTCGTAGTTCCATATGTTCACGTCACCGTTGTAGAGAGAGCAGAGGAGCCATGGTTCGGTCGGATGCTGGTCGACACATTTCACGCGATCTGACCTCGCCGTCAGCTTCCTCTTGATGTCCAGTCGCAACGGCTTTACAAACATAATTAATAACACATCAGACACGTTGTATATATACAATAATACAACTCATTTCATCATTATTACTAAGAGTTTATGCCGACCATTATATTGGTGACACACCGCTGACAACCGTAGTACTACGTGGCCAAAACTTTATTAGCATATAAGTGCACGCGTTATCACTCGAGTTTACTACAAACTAGATGCTATGAAGTGCTTCTTACCATTTTAAATTAATAAAACATGAAAAATAGTCACGCACAAGTACTGAACAGTGGATGTTTGACAACCTTGACAGGGTGGGTGGACGTGTCACTTTAGTATTTTTTTATTGCTACGCTGGATTCGGATGCGCGTACAATGCTCAAATGGAATCGATTAATATGTCGGTTTTTAAAACGATTTAGAACCGGTAAATTTGTTTTCAAATTAATAATTTGATAAATACGCCATATAAAAAAATAGCCATAGAAAATCCATTTGTGTAACACAAACATATTAATTTGAAAATAATATAATAATTCAGGACGTTCCAGAATTAGCTCATAACACCCAAAATGCTCCGTTAGCCCTTCCACAAGGCGATCGCAGTGTTGTCACACATTACACAACGCTCGCAACGACCTTTGCGACTGTAACGCTGGGTAACAGGATAAATCGTGGTCGTTGTGAGTCCCTAATGGAACGTAGCCCTTATGTACATTGTGGCAACTTTTTTGTAGCAAATAAAAGAGGACGACATCATTGTGGTTCATATGGTAACACAAATAATGCTACAGGAACGATCTTGATACTTTTACATACATATTGTTCATTATAGTCTGGCCAACGAAAGTTGACCCTGGAAAATGGCGGCAAATTTGAATAATATACGTTTGGCAACATCAACATTATTAGGATTAACCTATTTTGATACTTGGTAGTTACTTAATTATTTATGTTGTGTATTTTATGTGTGACAATAGATACATCATACTTGTTTCTAACGATAATATTATAAATACTGAAGTTTGTGAGATGTTTTGTTACTCATTCACGCCAAAAGTACTGAACGGATTTTTAGGAAATTTGGAAAACTTGTTATTACTAACCCTTATATCTCGAATCTAGAATGACCTACAATAGAATATAAACTATCTACTTTTAATTCCGGTAGATAGCAGGAAATCAGTAGTCATTACATTTTTTGAAAAATAAAAATCAGATTTCGTCACGGCACCCTAGTCTCGATCCGAAAGCCACATACGTACCCACTACCAATGGACACATATTTGCAACATTGCAGGGCCTCCTGGTGTGCAGCAGCAGCCCCGGCTATCAAAGCTGTGTCCGGAAGATGGGACTCCGCCAAAGTATCAACACAGGCAAATCCACTCACAACCAAACGAAAACCGCCATCTTGTTTGTCAAAATTGACGTTGACATTCGTATTAGAGTTGTCATGTAAAAAGTTTGCAAATAATTCCAGGTTCAACTTTCGATAGCCAGACTATAGGCCATTAGCTTCGCTATCATGCACAGCAGTCTTACTGTTGAAACTTTTTCGAATAGATATTTAAATTTATACGCAATATTTTTCTTTATTTTTTAGTTGTCACTTGTAAGAGAAAATTTGTAAAGGCAAGTCAATATAATATACTACGAAGCGAATTATTTTATTTATAATTTAGATTTCGCTATATATAATATACTATTAATTGCAAGAGTTAGGAGGCTTCCTGCTCTCTATTACCGGACACAATGCAGGCTGCAACAATATTCACCGTATCACACCGCGTACCGCGGAAGATAGTGAATGAGCCCTTTAATTTAGACCGCGTGAGTGTCGCGTACACATTGAGTCAACGAAGACTCGCAAACCGCCTTCGTTATCTTAAATTATTTTTGTTTAGCGTTAGTTTTACCACGGAATAAGATCATTTTTGTTCCATGATTTTAAAATTATTGTACACTAATATTTGTTTTTCAAAATGTTTTTTATACGCGGCATTGCTGAAGGTGCAATTTCTAACCATGTATCGAAATATAGATACAATGTTATTTATAATATATTTTATTTATATTGACTTATGATCTAAGGTAGTTTGTTATGTGATAAGAATTAATATTGTGTTTTATATATATAATATGTTATAAATAACGTGGTATCTATATTTCGATACATTATTTCATATTGGGCATTCCCAATTTGAATAAATGTTAATATCGAGAAGCGAGATGTGCCGCGTATACTTACATATTTGTGCCGTTTGGGGTCGAAACATTAGGCCCGTGATGTCCACCAGCGAGTTTCTTTAAAGATATCTGTAAGAAACTCTTTGTTAATACCCGGGGTCAGCAAGCTGGCTGATATTTCACTGAAGAAATAAGTATTGCCATACAGCATGGCAATGCAGCCAGCCTTCTGGGCATACTCCTCATCAAAGAGTACATTGGAGATATGGAGATCCTCATTGGCAATGATCTGCACATAATTTATACTTTAGTTTTAATGATTTAGTTTACATTTCAATGTTTAATTTGTATGTATAGTTTATTTATAGTAATATATTTTAGTAATTGAAAAATAATGTTTAGAATAAATATTGATTTTGTTATAACTCGCTATGCAGATGGCGCTGCAGTACATCAACTTCCCATAACTCATCCGTCAGTAGGTATGATTATTATTACATACATACATAACTTCACGGCAGGTCCCTTGCGGGGTAGGCACGAACAACAGAGCGCCATTTAGGCTTATCCTTACACACCTCACTTGCTACTTTGACATTCATAGCTCTTGTCATGCACGCTACTATTTATATAAGTAGCTATTTGAACAGGCTGCTACATTTGTGTCATATAGCTTTTGGCTTCACACACTCTGATATGTGTTTACCACAAGCAGAGCAATTTTTTTTGGTGCTATCTAGCTCTTTTGCTCATCAAACTTACCACAAGATTGCGCTGCGTTGGCTTTATTTTTACAATATTTCACAGCTAATAATAAAAAAATGGGCATTCTTGATTGGCAGGACAATGTTTCCCCATAAGATAATAATGTATAACACAATATTATGTAGGGAAGTAGTGTATTCATTTCTGTGGAACCTAGGATTCTAGCGTCAGAGGCGGAAATAAAAAACAACTACGAATTTTTAAAGACATTTATTATAATTAAACTGTATATGTATTACATACCGATAAACTACTACATCGATAACACATCGATTTAAGTAAAAGTTAACAAGGCTATTACAATCGAGTCGCAGTGGTCGATTAATGGAGTCACAATGGTTTATATTTTTATATGCTTTTGCGTACCCACAAATGGATCACCATACCATACACATATATTATCACCCCTGCTTCCTATGAGGGTAGATAGAGACGATGGATCTTCACCTGCGACGGTCCTGACACATAACTTTCACTTCATCTATTTTCATGAATATCTTCATATACAGCGTGTTTCAGACCTTATGATAATAAATCAGACCACGTTTTCTTCATGACGTACTCTGCCTAAATACAAAAACGAATCAAGGTAGCTTCTTTGGTTTAGCCACAGGATCTCATTTTTCATTTTAGAATTTTACAACAACATGCGACTAAATCGGTAGGTTAGTGACCAATGTATCATGTTGCCAGCTCGTATCTTCATCATTAAACGCGGAAGTTGTTCATTCTTACGATCTCGCTCGCGAACCAATATTTACAAGATGTTCTGTTTTTATTCCCTTTTTGTCGTAATTAATTTGTTCGGAAATTGCTTTTTTTTAATTTTGACATTACGGTTGATTTAATAGTACCAAAAAAATTGTATGGAGTACGACCACTAAAATTATGATTTATTGTCATTTGAAATGAAACACGCTGTATATACAACATTCATTTCAGGTGTTATTTTATATGATATTTCTTTAACACGTGTGCTATTGTGTTGATTATGGTATGTACTCGTACATCGCGTTCTACCGGCCGGCATCTACTTCTACTCCACCATTCGCGTCATTCATTTGTTTTGTGATTCCACTTTCATTCATAATTAGTTCTATTTCCATTTAACGTATCATTTCATACCAATTGAGTTGAAAAAGTTTATCTATACATATAATAAAATTACATACTATTGAATACAATGTAAGAAAACCTTATTTGTATTGTATTCTACCCATAATCATTTTCATTCATTCATTCTATCTCAAGTCCATATCACGTTAACATTCCTTTGTCAACTCTTATCACTACGTCTTCTTTCAATCCACAACGGTCCCTTATCATGTTGTTCCTTATTATATCATTCAACTCCATCTCACATATACTTCTTAAAGCTCCCATTTCCACTGCGTTTATCCTGCTTTCAAGTTGCTTCTATCATACCCAACTTTTACTGCCAATACATTTACACCTTATCCACGAATACTCCTCGATGAACAGCTAGGCGTGCGTTTACAGTTTGCAATTGTTTAAAAAAGACTTCAGACTCTACATTCACTTCATTAACTGCTATTGTTCTACTTTCAGACTTTTCGTCTCTTACACATTTCGAACAAACAGCGACAAACATTTTTTTTAACACCACAACTTTCGCCTTATTCACATTAATTCTCATACCCTTTCTCTCAAAAGACTCGATTATAATTGTAACCATCTCCAGTAACTTTTTACCTATGATGCATGTAAAATCTTAATAAGTAACCCATTCATTATTAAGCAACTGTCCATGAATAAGTTAAATAGCAACGGCGAAGCTTCACTTCCCTGTCTAACACCTTTTCCATTCAGTACACATAGAATTGGAATCGCCATAGAGCAACTTTAGTGATTGTAGCAGGTTGTCTGTTATCCCATACTTAGGTAGCGTCCCTACAGTTCACTTTTTATCACTCTATCGTAAGGTTACTCCAAATATATGAACGCACAATGCAGCCACAATACCATATATAACCCTAACCCTACCCTATACTTGCTTCTGTATATAAAAGCAACCCATTAAGTTCCGATATGTCGCCAGTAAACGACCGTTACGTGACGACTGTAATAGCCGAGTTGGGGCCCTGGTTTGGGCAACCTCTACGACCCATTTCATAGACCTATGTTAATACAATTTTACCGCCTAAAGGCGGATAACTTTCTTATCGCTAAAAAAGATAGCTATACCCTGTAGGATATACCTAATGGAGAAGTAGATGGAAAACCAAGGGACAGTACATTGTATATGTTTTTCTTCATACACACCTCGGTTCTCTAACCACTCGTTCAAATCATGGCCACTGCCACGGCAGCAAACAGAGATGTGAGCAGCGCGAGTATCAAATGTTCAACTAGTGTGTCTCACGAAAAAGGCAAGCGGCAAAAAACCTAACTATTTATAAAATCATTCCACGTTGTTGTGTTGTTTTTATCAAGTGTTTTTTTTTATTGAATACAGTGTAAGAAAACTTAACTTATTTGTATTGTATTCTACCCATAGTCCCTCAAGATTATAAGTCGAATACTGAGCCCAGATCACCGTCTTCTATGGGTAAGGTGCCCAGAAGGCTGGCTACGTTTCCTCGCTGGATCGCCATACTGATCCGTTGGCCGAGGTAGGCACCAGCCTTCTGATCACCTGAAGAGTCAATGAGTCTGGTTGTGGTTTATTGTAAATGTGACATCATTTTATTATCCTATTTATTCTCTAATTATTTTATCTTTCTAAGATTTCGTTGCGCGCCTAGTCCTCTCCTGCTTACTGCTGTGGAAGTGGGCATAATCTGAATGAGGTATAAAAACCCTGTTTCCCCATAAACACTTTTCAAAACAAACACTACATACGTCACAAGCGATTTTCAAATTTAAATAGCACTAAAATACGTGTTACAATATTGGTAAACATTTGTTGAAATTAAATCCATGCTTTCAAAATAAATATACCTACGTATTGTAAGCAAATCAACAACGAGAGTGTTTTTAGCGCAGTTGTACATTTTCAGAATCCAGCAAATAGATTTGTCGTCTTATGATGTATTGATATTTGTATTGTGTTGGCCAAAATATCTAAAAGTTGCATCAAAAAATTGATATTGCTGTCAATAAGTTCAGTACTTAATTTTGAAATGGCATATAGTTGAACATCATGTAGAATTTTTAGAACGCACTTGCTAGGTTTTCAAATTGAACATCTGAGCTGATTGTGTCAGAATTACTCAACAGAGAATATATTAAAATATCAAATAAGTTAAATACTAGTAATTACGAATTGCATTTATTTTTAACTAGCTGTACCCGGCAGACGTTGTCTTGCCCTTAAAAAATAAAAATCTACAAATTGAGTGCAGCGCCATCAGCCGGGACCAATTGTTAATATAAAACATTCTCGAATCAACTTGAAAAAACACAAAAAGTTATCAAAATCAGTCCCACCGTTAAATACGTGTTCAGCGGCGCCACATACCGGATCCAATCGTGAATCTAAATTAACCCGGGATCCACTTGAACACACACAAAAATAATTTCACCTAAGTCTCATAACTCGATTGCAGCGCCATCTACCTGGTTCAAATTTAAATCTAAACCATCCCGGGACCCACTGAAACACAAAAAAATCGCGTAAATCAGACAAATGAAAATGAGTTTAAATGCAGACATGATTGCTGAAATCAGCCGGGAAAGATCATACAAATGAGTCGCCAAACTGATGTTTTTGTATTTTTTTTTACTGATAAATATCATATTTTAATACTTATTATGCTATTCCGGACGAAGGCAATTCCAAAACACAAAAATCATAAAAATTGGACCCGACTTTCTTGAGTTATAAATGTGAAATGAAAAACAATCAATTTTGGAAATCTTTACAAAAAAATGTTTTTTTTTGGAGTGGAGCTGCAAATAAAAAGTTATAGACATACAACGTCCGAGAATTAGCGTGCCCCAAAAAAGAAGTGACAAAAAGAGGCCTTTTGTTTCAAGGGGAAATCCGTTTGCGGACACCCTGCCGCGCGGAGACGACTGGGACTCACCGGCCAGATGGGCTGCTTTTGCATAATGCAAGAAATGTCGTCAAAAGTTAAATTTTTCAGGTGCAACTTGTGTTACTACTTTATATGTTTCCTGGTATGAATTTTAATACAGAAAACTTATTCAACAAAATATTATCCAAATTTTGCCAAAAGTATTTTATGAAAATCGGCTGTGACGTTTAGACTACAGGCCCTGTAAACAAGTGGCATAAGCGCTAAATTAATGAAAACGAATATATTTATTTCAAAGAGTCTTACAAACTACTTATTAAAAGTCAAGAGTCTACCACCGCATCCAAAGCAATTTCTGTTGCTGTTAAAAGAGAAGGAAGCGGCGTAACAAACTCCCCAGTGTCCCCAGGAACATATACCTGCTTACTTCGCTCTTACTATTATTCGCTTTGTTTTAATATAGTTTACATTAATACAGGGTTTAACAAAGTAAGATTCATGAATGAGTAACAGCATTGACAATGTATGGTAATGACATAGACAGATAACACTTTGTTAGTTATTACTGGTGGAGCGGAAAATAGGATTGATAATATTTTCTCAGGTTTTCGCGACTTGGGTACATAGTAAAACTACGTTTTAACCGTTTTAAGCACGTTAATTTGTTATTTTAAATTACATTAGGCTCTCATAGAGTAAATAATAACCATAAACAATATTACAAGGAAATATTCCATAACCATATCAACAAGTTGGCGGTAGGCTAAATAGAACATTAACAATAATTATTAATACTTGACATCTTGTTTTCCGTGATCACGGCCACTGAAAAGTGCCCAAAACGTCGGAATAATAAAAACCAAATAAATTACCGAGCTTAAAACCGTTTTAACATAACGTAGTTTTATTAAGATAGGATTGTATAAATTAAATTGCAATTCATAAACTCAATCGTACCAAGAACCGATTACGTTTCTATCATACTTTATATATATAAAATTATCCAAATAAATATATTATTATTATAAATGACAAACATATTATTAGATGGGAAGGCCAACACGCAAAGGCCCTAGACAAATATATTGTAAATGTGGCGTAACGCTGACCGGCGTTTTTCTGTCTATACCATATAAATTGCACCCAAGGACAAGCCCCGGTTAGTGTAGGACTACTGAAGGGAATAAGAACAAAAGGTACTGGGCTACTAGGATGAACTGCTAGTGGAACTAGGGATCTGGGACTATGGGGACTGTTGAGAGGCACTTTATTACTACTGTAAGATGCTATATTTTATATTTTAAACCAGTTATTTCGGGACCACTAAATAAAACACAACTCATGGTTTGCCATTTCGCTGTAGAAGACTCTTATTAATTTTTAACATTGACAGGTAGGTTCACTATGGAACGCAGTGTTTGTAAAATGGAACGCAGTGTTTATAGTGAACCTACCTGTCAATGTTAAAAATTAATAAGAGTCTTCTACAGCGAAATGGCAAACCATGAGTTGTGTTTTATTTAGTGGTCCCGAAATAACTGGTTTAAAATATAGTATCTTACAGTAGTAATAAAGTGCCTCTCGACATCTGGCGACCGCATAAATAAAAGTACTTATAGGTTTGAGATAACAAATAATAATACATGTTTGAAACTATTTTCCAAATATTCTGAAATATTACCATTTACTAATAATTAATGATAAGTAGATCTATACATGACAGGGACTATGTAGTCTGCCCGTCGTAATAACATACATATATTATTCGATGTGACTATTTGTACGGGTACTGTACGAACAATTTATAATTATACGTACAGTTATTCAATTTAAAAAAAAAATCAAGAAGAATTGGATGATTAGCTTGTTTTTTAATTAGGTTAGGTTTTTTTTAATGACATGTTTTATAGAGTTATTGAAAACATGAAAATAAAAATAAATAAATAAATTCTAAAATGAGGGTGGGGTATAGATACACGGCACATTTATTTATTATGAACCAATCGGAACATTTTTAATATAGGTTAGAAGTTATTTTTTTATAACCACCCAAAAATATTTTTCCGGCACATACACGATTAGTCCCTATGTGTACTGGCGCTGTACATTACGGAACAAGATCTGCTTATATGTTACTACAAAGTATACGCGAGTATTTGCGTACTGCTCTTGAATGGATTGGAAGAACTTCGTAAAATACTTATTTTCAATCTTTAATTAGGTTAGGTTAGATTTTTTTTTGGCCGAGCCTTTTTAAGAACATTTTCAGTACCCGTATTAATAATTATAAATTGTTTGTACCGTACCCGTATTAATAGACTCAGCCTATATTATTACAATATATAATTAAGCAAATGTTTATTATATTAGACATATATATTTAGAATAAAGACATCGTTAAGCTAAGTATAATGTAATTCCCATATATTTTCATTCTATTCGTTAAGTGCTAATGCCACTTGTCTGCAGGGCCAGGTCACATTGAGCATATAGCACCACTGCAGAGCACATCAGTCAATATGGTTGATGTTGCTGCATATTACAACAATACAATATACATATTATAGTTTTTATAATTATATTATAATCCCGGCGCGGAACTTGGGCGGTCGACTGAAAACGAGGGATCGCTTCGCGCATTTAGTATAGCCAATGTACCAATGTGACGCTTTTTATTAACATTAAGTTTTTGTTCCTTTACTTGAAACGCAGCAAAATAATAGGGATGCGGACACGAGAGCCTTACGCTTGGCTAATCGTATTTCGTGCGACGATTGATTGACTTCCGATGGTCAACTTCCCCGAACCCAATTCCCTCTCAGATCCCACCTCTCCTATTTCAACCTGGTCTATTCTAACCCATCCCATCGTTCCTATTCCTCTCCTCTATTCCATCCTGAACACTGACAAATCACTAGCTTCGTTCATGGTATTGCAAACATCCATAGGCACCGGTAACTACCTTCCATTAGAATTTTAAAAGTTATAAGGTCAAAATATGACCAAAATGTATATTTTATGTTGTATGCTACACGATGATCCCGATCCCCTCTAACTTCAAACTTCGAAAAATGTTAAAAATTTCAATTGTTTTGTACGCAAGCCGAGGTCACCCAAGACTCGTGCCGGGGATTCTAAAAGCTCGGAATGTCAACTTACTGTAGTAAATATTCAAAAAAATTACACAAAAAACTTTTAGTTTCACTTATTATATCCTAAACTACAAAGATAATAATGTCACCGCGATCGTAGACACTAATATTGAATTGAAAACTACACTCCGAATGCAGGCCCAAATATACCGAGACCCATTCAATATAATATCGCCCAAAACGTCAGACCTTCTAGACATTCTTATAATTTTCCATAATGCCACAATTACACGGTTGTGTAAAAGAAGTAGAAAAACTTCAATGGACGAGTGGAAAAACGAATGGCAACGGACAAGTGGCAAAACAATTTGCCCGTAAAACTTCAAGTTAAAATTTTGTTTCGATTCTTTTCTTCAATCCTAATATGTGTCCCAGTACACATTTCGATTTTCCGCAGGTTCACTGCAATTTATGATTCGGTTAGATTAGGTACAATTTAATGAATGCATTTTTTATTTAAAAATATTTTATTTTATCCAACAAAAAACTGAATTCGATCCGGAACCAAAAAATGCATCCATAGTCTACTCTAAACTAATGCCGCCTTTCAACACGACTAGTTCAAAATATGCCGCCCCTCCGCGCGGCCGTAACGCTTTTTCGTGACAGAAAAATCCTAAGTCCCCGTCTATATAGAAGGTGTATTTAAAAAACTTGTGTGTGAGTTCTGACGCACGACTGGAGTTTACTTACCCTACATTAAAAAACATATGTATGTGCGCGGTGACACTGGCCGAATAATGGCGTTTACAAGAACATAGAAAACATAGAGATTGTTAAGAGACCCATTAACTATCTTGCAGTGCAGTACCTCGGTACTTGCAGCACTCAAAGGGCGTTGTGCTCGGTGTTATCGGACGCAATGCAGGCTGCAACAACATTCACAGTCCTACATTACGCGGCGAATTGCTAGACGATATGCCATGCAGGATAGTGTATGGGCACGTTTAAGATCCAAACGGTTTCATCGACGAGAGAAGGGAGTGCCGCGGAGCGACGCTGCTCGCCTTAAGCCGCACCTTGTTGCCTCTAATAATACCTGTAGTGTAGTCGAGATAAAGCTCGTATCATTATAACAGTTCAGTGATCACTACATCAACACTAAACACTATACCAATCAGGGGAGGAGCTAGACACAGACCGATAACTATTTAGCTCGTAGGAAAAACACATATAAAGACAACAAACATTCATTACAATTTTCGAAAGCAAGCTTAATGTGGTGAGGGGAGCGCTTTGCATAAACGACATATTGTTAGTAAAATGGGTTTTTACTGAAACCACTAAAGTGAATGGAGTCTTAGACCTAGACACTAGAGAGATAAAATTGTTGTTTATATATATTTTAAGTAACCTACTGTTCCTTAACAGTCTATAAACATCAAAAACTACTTTGATTGTATAAGAAATGATGCCATTGTTGGCACACTATTATTTTGTTCAAATCATTAAGAAGTCTCAATATTTTTTATTTATTTTGTAGCTATATAATTATAATAATGACTGCAAAATATTATAGTTCTTTATTAATATATTGAATCAATTGTCTGCCCAATATTTGCATGGGATGCCAACAGTGGCACAAATTACCTTATATGTCATGTGAAATATTTTGTTAAAAAATATTTTGAAAAAGATTCAAGACAGTACTCTATCAGATCTATTTTTCTTTTCTAAAACAGTCAGTTGTTTAAAATGATTGAATAAATATCTTCTATCTCTAAAAATTAATAACTCGTTTATTTTGACGTATATTTTTCATGAACAATTTACCTAATTTACAAGAATACATACATACATGCATACTTCTTTCAAGAATACCACTTAAACATAATTCAACTTAGACGAAGTTACGGGTAAATGTTAGCTACTTATATAGTTTTAATTGAATAAAAATGTCAAATGTATAGTTGTTTCATGGTTTTGAATTCAAAGGACACCATTTAACATAATGTATGTCAAATGCTATAGTTATCATATTCATAATTATTACGTTTGTACTGTGTTCAATGTGGATTGTGGATTTTACTTGGGAACGTTCCTGAACCATACCACTTGTCAGTGGTGGACGCAAAGCCGATAGCAATGGGGGAAGTTAGGGAGCGCGAGAACGATGGGTCGCCGCTTACTTCAGGTACCACTTGTAAAGGCAGACGGAGTGGCGCAGGTGCTCGTCACGTTCCATCAGGAACAGCAGGTCCCGCCCGTTAACCCTACGAACCACCGCTTGTCCACCGCCACCCTAACAAAATACACACGCACAAACATATAACCAATGTGAACATCACATATATACAGAATCATGTGAACAACATTCAGAAATACTCAACAGTATTCAAAACAAATTTCTTTGAAATGATATGATTTATCTATTTGTCAGAAACACGGTAAGGGATATTATAATTTATGTGTCACTAATAAGTGATGTATGTTCCTCTTGAGCATGGATGCGGAATAAAAGATATTGTATTTTAAAATAGTCAAGGTTACGTCAAAAGGAATTTTGTGTAAATTTAGGTAGCATATAGGTAGCTATAAGATCTGGCTTAAAGGCCTAGTTGCCAAGCCATAAACCTAAATAAAATAATGATATCGTCGCCAATACAGGATTTGGCACCTCGTGCCTGGCCGTGGTTCACACTATGGTCGGAAGCAAACCCTTATGGGACGCCGTCTCCTCTTTCTACAAGCATCATGCTTGCGAAGGAGAGGGTGAAGCAGGAGAGTGAGCGGACTGCCTTGCACTCCACTCCCGCTAACGGAGGATACGCTGACGCCGGAGGGCGGGTTTCAACTATCGGCCTTTCTTACCCGCCGTTATGCCGTCGGGATGGACCACCCACGGGACTAGACAATGAAGATGTCAGGGGATAAAAGCAGTTTCACGGCAATGTATCTGGCGTGCGTCACGGGGAGTTGGGACTCTAGTTCTGCCTGCGGGTGCTAGTGGCACCCCCTATCTTATTATCCCCCATCATTGTTTTTGTTGTTAAATTTGAATATCGATGGCAGCAAAGTAGAAACGGACATCTACATTTTTGCGAAAATGCTTTTTTTTACAAAAATTAGCTTATATCAATCCTATCTACAAGTCGGTATAAAGATTATTTATTAATTCAAAATAATGAAGAAAATCTGACACGTAAATTAAGACATCTACACTGAGCTTTTAAAAAACACCACAGTAGATACGGCTATTTGAATATGTTAAATGCAAAGTTAATAAAGACATCTACAAAATGAAGTCAAAAAAAGTAGAATACTGTGTGCATGTTGCTTAGATGTTCTTTAAATATCCTTAAGAGAATTACTGGAGATTATCATCTTACTTTATTAGATATTTTAAATGAAATGGGCACTTTTTTATTACAACGTATAAACGAATATCAGGCAGATGTCTTCTTCTATGTCAGTTTTTTCAGAGTAAAAAAAGACAACTACATTATTTCAGTAAATCAACTATATAGCGGTTATACCTGTTACACAATTCCTAAAGCAGGTTTTTTTAAAGCATCATAGAAAATTTCAGGTTAATCGGTCCTAGCTCTCAAAATAACCACTATTTTCAACTAAATCTACTCTGCTGTAAAGTTGCGATTTTGTAGATGTCCGTTTCTACTTTGCTGCCATCAAAGTATACGGAAGACTCATATGGACGCTACTCACTTGCGCGGCGGCGGCGGCGGCGTCGCCGGCAGGCTGCGAGGTGCGGCGCGGCCCGATGGCGTTCAGTGCGGTCGCGTCGGCGTCACGCCGCCCCACCCGCTCCCCCGACTCGCTGCGTTGCCAATCCCTCGCCTGTTCGCAGTCCTCACGTTAAGCACCGTTGCTTACTTATTTATCCGTGTATAGGCCCCGCCACGTAAAAAGAATGCTTTTTGCGGTATGTGTCTGCGCAGGTATACAGTCGTATCCTAAAGTATCACCCCGCCTCACCCCCTGCATACCACCAATTTGATCGATAAAACGCTCACTGTGCAGGCTCAGAGCCAGCGTTCTTTTTACGTGGCGCGAACTATAAGAGCCGAGAGAAATTGCAACTTCTTAAGAGACGATAAAGCAACCGACAGCCAGGTGGTAGGGCATTTGCTCATCGGATGACTACCACCCACGGCACACTACTCTAGAGTTTGCCGTAACGACAACTTTGAGTTGTGTCAAGGCAATAGTTTCCCCTCAGAGAGCGGCAGAACGTTAGTAGCACATTTGGCGTTACAAATATTCATAGGCGATGGCAACTGCTTTCCATCACGTTGGCCGCCTGCCTGTCTGCTGAACTCATGCGATAAAAAAACGTAGTTAACTCACACATGACTGCAGTGCCTTATTCACAGAAACCCTGCCTGTCGAATATTTTATTTGCCCTCTAATGTGTGTACAAAGATAGAATGATCTGTCATGAGCACACTTCTGGGATTAATAGAATATCGAAAGGAGGGAAATCTACGATTGAGACGAGAATGTCCATGGGTGTTCACGAGATAGTAAGCTATAGGAGAATTGAGCCCCAGGTATTGAGACATGGGCATAGCAGCAATGGGTAATAATAGCAGCCTAGGGGCTTTCCAACCTCATATCGCACCCCTTTCATTCCTCTTGCCTCATCCCTCTTTCTCATCCTCTATATCGCATCGTAAGGGTTAGTATCGCGTTGGTTTCGCTTCTAATGCTGCAAACTTATATAAGGAATGGTAACGGTGAAAAGTAGTGGGGGCTAGGGACCGTCAGAATAAAAAGCGAGGCTACCATGGCCCTGGCGTCAGTAGGCGGGGCGCGGGCCGGCTGCTCGCTCCTCTGTGCCTGTATGCGATCCAACTCCTCGAGGAATTGCAGTTGGCCTTTTACGTCCCCGGTCACCTCGTACAGCGGGTTGTTCTGTACATATCAAAATGAGCCGTTAATTTTTAGATATAGGTACATTGACAGAGGCCTTGCTCTCAAATGTAAGTGGTTTTCGTTTTAGAATTTCTTATGCTTTTTATACCTAGAGATTCCCCGCGGCTGCGCCACAGCTCAATCCCTACTACGTGCTTCTTGTTTAAAGGCAAGCATTAATACAGGTTACATTGTATTGCATTTTTATGATAGTGCTATTTGCCCCCAGAAGGTTCACTTCATTTTATACCGCAAACAATCACATCTCCCAGGATAGAAATTCTAATTAACTTTATAAGAATGACAAGGACAGTGGGTTAGATAGGTCAGGTTAGATTATCAAAATGACCAAAATAACATAAATCCTATTCTACTTTTTGGGATAACCTTTATATAAAGCTATCCCTTTCCCGGGGTCAAAAGTATCCTATGTTCATTCTCGGTATCGAAAAAATATATATACTTATACTGAGTTTCAGCCAAATCGGTTCATTGGTTTACCGTGAAAGCATAACATACAGACAAAGTTACTTTCGTTACTAATATTAATAAGGATAGGTACGTGTTTGAAAAACTTATGTCTTTGTCAGTGATTTTCTCAAAATCACTCAATTTTTTTTTAAGGTTCTAACCTAGCTACAAACTGTAGTTTGTATTTTTCTTCAAGTTATAGCCTCGTAAAAATCACCTAATGGTGGTAGAAGTGATAGTAGTGGTAATCAAAGTGGTGGTAATTGAAGTGGTAGTGGTGGTGGACGTACCATCAGGTCCGGCGGGGTGGCGTGGCGCGCGAGCGTGGCGAGCTTCTCAATCAGGCCGGTGATGCGCTCCTGCGCCGCGTGGCCCAGCAGCCGCGCCACGCCGGGCGCCGGCTCCTCCAGCCCTATCTGGGCGAGGTGGGCGCGCGCGCGGGCCTGCAGCGCCGGCACCGACAACGCGCAGTCGTCCCTGCACGACCTGCGCCCATCCGACCCACCATGGTCACCGTTACAACAACCAACTACCAAAATGGGAAGGTTCCCAATTCGACTACCGTAAAGTGGGGGGAATCGGGACACTTTTTAAGTTCGACATTGATTTTTATCGTTTTTTTTGTAGTTATAGTAATAAAACTGAGATCATTATGATTCCGGTAGTTTAATTTTTCATTTCTAATGCATTAAGATATAGTATAGATATAGTTTATTAAAGAATAATCGTAAAAAGATACAAAAAAACACTTGTCCCTATTCACCCAGGCGTTGGGGTGAATCGGGTCGCTTAAGGGGTTAATAGAGTTTTTCGCTAGGGCTGACACTTTCATACTATAGGCAGTCTAAGTACCTGGTAAGTAGTGTCTTTTCAGGTTAGGTACGTAGGTACATGATATATACCTACCATTTTTTAAAGTGTCAATCTTCTAATATATTATCATAAATGACCCAATGTTTTGAAGTAAGTTTTTTTAAAATAATTATGACAGGATGACTGTGTTGAAAGATTATAGAAAAAATATTTCAAGCTTCAAATTTAAATCCTACCACAAAGTGTAGCACGTGACATAAATGCGTATATAAGGTCTCAAATAAAACTTGAGGTTTGTCCCAATTCACCCTCTATTCCTCCCATGTTACGGTTTATGTTTTTATTGTATGCTTGTTACGCCTCAAAATTTTGTCTCTACCCGAAGGAGCATACTCCTTAGATACTTCCACTGTTACCAAGTCAGGATCTGATGAGTGGATCCCAGGGAAATCGAGAGCAACCCTTATTCAAGAGCGCCGAGCACCTTCACACACTCTACGATAGGGAAACTTGTATACGTGTATCAGTAATACAATTTCTACAGGCGCTCGAAATATTATTTCTAACGTTATTCAAGCTACTAATTTTTTTTTTACCAAAAGCCATGGTATTACCATTAGCAGAAGTGGCATAAGTCGATATAATATTGAAAAGTTACCAACAATTCAATCAGTTTCGTTTATAAAATTAAAAAGATTGAGTGGCGTACAACGGTATTTATAGAATACCGAAATCAGGTAAACCCACAATTAAGAAGATATTGTCCGGCCGATTTTGACGACATAGTAATAAGAGAATTGGACCCCTGGTCGGAATGCGGAAGGCATAGGGTGCGGTGAGGAGGGCATCACCTGATCAGTGCGCCGACTCCGCCAGTGGAGGCGAGGATGTTCTGTGACTCCTGTGCCAGGTCGACGCCGCCCATCGCCGTCACGTCGTTGATGTCGTCGACATCGGTAGATTTTGGCACCTTCGCAGGCTTCTCCTTGCTCTTCTTCTCCCCGTCAATTCTTTTTTTCTTCCCCTTTCCCTCCTTCTTATTATTTGGTTCTCCCTTCTTCACCTTGTCCTTCTTCTCTTGCTCCTTTTTGGAGGCCTTCCCTGAGGTGTGCATGGCAGCGAGGGCGCCGCTCGTGACTGTCGCCGTCGGGGCGCCCAGCGGCCGTCTCCCGTACAACATGTTCAACTTCGACTGCGCCGGAATGTTCTGATGCATCGCGATCTTGTCCCCCGTTGAGGCCTGTTTCTGATCGTATTTCAGGAATATTAATGATTTTGACATACGAAAGTACAAGCGCAGTGGTTCCCCACTGCGCTTGGTTAGAAAACGACACGCAAGCCGCTTATGAGCGCATATAAGTTCCACGCTCACAACATGGACCACGTATCGTTCCAAGTGCCGAACACTGAATGCTACGCCACACATGCGAAAATTTCAAATATATCTCTAACGGTCTGGCCACGGACTTGGGTTTTGCGACTAGCGACATTAATTGTTTGGGCGTCGCACACAACGAGTCATGATTGACTGAAACAAAAGCATTAAGAGGTAGGAAACATATTTCTTACATCTCAATGCTTTTGTTTCAGTCGCTCACATCGACAAGTACGTGGCCATCCCTTAAAAATAAAAAAAACAAAAACGAAACAAACATCAGAAGCAGCTAAAAAGTAAAAAACTAATATACCAAATTAATAAAATAAATCGGCGCTAAGTAAGACAACAATAAGTTAGAGCGCCTTCTACAATAAGTATTTTCAAATGTACCGGTTCATTCAGGGACCCATACTTGATCCATGGTGGAACCTTGTCTCGATATTCAATCGACGGTGTTTCCTGCAAATAGAGGCGCCGTCAAAATCCACCCTCGACCCTCGACGTCGATACGAATACTTTACATGAATAAATCCTACAGGAACAATGGCGAATGTACCCAATCATTTACCCTGTTACACTGGTAACCTAGTTATTTATTACACTGGTATTACAATACCAAATCATAGTGTAGCTTGAGGAAATCAGGATATACTTCTGTGAAGGAATGTCATAAAGCATTTTCTTCATTCTCGGCCTGTCATAAGAGGCAACAAAACAACCCATATCCAGGTGGTAAAAACGCTCTGTATACGGTTCTTTATATTATTTACTCGTATTTAAATAATAAAATAAATAACAGTCCATAAGCGTCCCACTGCTGGGTGAGGGCTTCCCGTTACATGGGAACTGACAGTAATACCCACCATGCTTGTCCAAGGCTGATTGGCGGATGGGTCATCACAATGTGCGGATTTCATCATGATGGTTTTATTTCACCGTTCAAAGTTAGTTCAGAAATCTGCCTAAGTGATGCATGCTTTTCGGCCAGGATTCAAACCCACGCCCTTTCAGTTTGATTAAAAAAACTTAAGAGGTGTCAAGGGACACCTGGATGGAACGAAGTTCCTTTCGATTAATTAGTGAAGGAATTGTAATATTTTTTTTTAAACTTACAACTATAGCAAAAAGTGTCGTTACAACTTTTGGTCTTATTTCTTTCCGTCTAGCCCCCTTTCGCAACGCGCGATAAGGAACTTCGTTCCAAAAAAAACGGGCCGTTAGTAACACTTTAAAAAGACATAATTTTATTTTATTACTAAAACAAAAACTAATACCCACTTGAATCTTGCAAGTGGTGATGTCATAACTTGCTACGCTCGCACAATATGTAGAGATGACTTTGGCGTATAAGATAATGAGATATGTATGCTTCAGTGGATTTGACTCTCATCAACTATCCCTGTTATGGCACTCGTTAATGGCTTGCCCAAGTTTATGCAAATATCATTAAGTTAGTTTTTTATTTTAATGTTTTTTTTATATTTTACTTTGAAAATTAATATATTAAAATTAATTAATCTCACTAAAGCTGTCATTGACAATAAGGATGCATAAACAAGCAGAGATGTTAAAATAACACCTACTTTTAAACGATAGGAATCATTTTAATTAGTTTGCAAACAATATTTAATGCATTAGTCGATTCACAGGTTTCGTATTAGCGACAGTTCATTTGCCTTACCATCGGTTGAATTTTGACATTACTTGAGGAGCTTATGTCATTTTTTAACCAATAAGGTAAAAGAACGGTCAGCAAAAAGTAGGAACCGGCGGATTTGGGAGTATTTATTTTAATGTGTAGGAGAACATACCTGACGGAAACTGCCGCCCGAGTGGTTCAGACGATTTGTGCGACTTGAGTGGCCTGAGTAGTTCGAGTAATTCGACTGGGTTGAGTAATTAGACTGGATCGAGTAACTTGAGTGGGTCGAGTAACTCGAGTGGGTCGGGTAAGTCGGGTACCCCGAGTAGGAGGGAGAGTTGAAGGCGTCCTGCGCCGCCAGCGGCATTGTCGGCGGCAGCAGCGGTGTCAGCGTCGGTTTTGAAAAGTCGTCGTCACGGAACTGTCCAAGGAATCAACATATTTATCTACCATCTTTCCAATATATATATATATATATATATATATATATATATATATATATATATATATATATATATATATATATATATATATACACCTATATAACAATATTTTCTACTTATCTTGTTCTTGTTCTGATATATAAAAATGAATGTTTGTCTGTATGTCCTTTATAGAATCTTAAAGTATACATTTGATCACGTGACGATCTTTAGCAGTGGTTGTGCATAAATATATATGATATATATATATATATATATATACACGAGTATCATTAAGTTACTTTTTATTTTATTTTATATTTATATAAGTAGAAAATATTTTTTCACCAAATCCGACTTGAATCTAAAATGAAAAAAAAAAATTACAACCTGAAGTGAAACATAAAAAATCAACAACAAAATTGCAAAATGCAACGACTTCAAAATGTAAAATATTTATTCTTTACTTAGAGGTATTGCTGCCTCGGAGGATGGGTCGCCCTTTACAATGGGATGCCTGTTGCGTCGATACTCTGACGGCGTCCCATCTTTCAGCCACTAGCAGTACAGCTGCTGCATATACCGCCATCGGAAATGGACATATTTGCGGCTTTTGGGGTTTAGACCCTGGGACCATGGGGGCCTGTGGCGCACAAGCTTTATCGAGACATAGCGAAACACCAAAAAGACCAAAAGACTGGTCTGTGCCTCGGACAGGGCATTAGCATTGCGATACAGCGAGGTAATGTAGCAAGTCTTTTGGGTACGTTTCCAACTGACAGCGGTCTGGCACTAGATTGATTGCAGTTGAAAACCAGCGTCAGGCATCTGCTGCAGTCTGCCACATGCTGAACTGCACCTATTTGGTACCATCGCGAGACTTTTTAACACTTATTATCCATCACTGTACAATTAAATTCATGTATGTCTCATTGTGTGTACCAAATAAACGTTTTTTCTTTCTTTCACAGATTATATAGTTTAAGTTTAATTTGTATATACATATTTATTTACAATTAAGTGCAGCTTTTATTTAATTGTTAATATCATATAAGTATAATGAATAACAAATTTAATTGCTGTCTAAGTTAAATTATTTACTTCTTAGTCTGAAGTCGATTTTGTTTATATAAAAAAAATGTAAGATTCAATTTCGATACGAAATAATCAATGTCACTTATATTGGAAGCATAACTATGTGTTTATGGCACAGTTGTCACCGTTTAAGTGATGCTCACCAGATGCACGTCGGTATGAGCGAGGATGGGCTGTGGGGTGGGGGGCGCCAAGAACACTTCCAGCATCGAGGGGGGGTTGATGCCCTCGATGCTCAGCTCCCTGGCGATCAAGGCCTGCCTCAGTAGCGGGATGCTTTTCTGTCAACGACAAATACAATACAAATTCACACATACCACCACCACTTTACCACCTTTAAGACAATTCAATCATTCAATTACCACTTTTCGCAAGCACTTGAAAAATTACCTCTTAGATGCACAACGGAAGCTAAAAAACATCAATTTCATTATTTCTTATATGTTATGATTTTGTCTTCTACCTCTGCAACACTATTCAGTTTATCAATTTGTATTATTAATCGTTTAAGAAGGGCGTTATAAAATTTCTTAGAGGCCTGCAACGCGTTGCTAACGCGTGTTGCAAACGTCCATAGGCGACGCTAACCACCTGCCTGGGCCGTCCGCCTGTTTGCCTACTTCAGGAAATACAAAAAACGCATAACCGCCACCCTTGGCCAAAGTGCGTTGACGGGAGTCACGCATAGGTAGATATGCATATATATATACATATTTAACAATGGACCAATGTGCATACTTCAAGAAAGCCGATGAGACACGACTGGGGGATGGCGTTGAGGATTTTCTCGAGGCGAACGCAGAACTCGCCGGGCTCGACTTGTCCGTCGATCAGCTCCTGAATGAGGTTTCTTACGCCCCACTCAACAGCCGGAGACTCCCTCCTAGATAAGTCCAGGAGATTCAACATGAATGTCCTACATTTCTCCTTCGCGCTCTCCGGCGACATCTGCGGGAAGAACGAATGCGATATAGAACGAGTGACTGGACTTCCGCGTCGAGGAATGCACACACTCCTCGGCGCTCATTGACCGGCAGGGCAGATTTCATCATTGTTCAACTCTCAATAAAAAAACCTATATATAGAGAGAAAGAGAAAGTCATAAAGACCATGCGAATAACATAGAGTAAATTATAGACCTGTAAATATAATGCACGGGTCATTTAATTGCACCGATAGCCCGATACAATGATAAAAGTCTTAATTCGACTTTAATTGACAGTTCTTCTTAAGAAACTGCAAGTATTAACTTACTAGGTACGATAAAAGCTACTCTGCTTTAACCCTACCAGTCTTTTATTCAGGCAAGGGCTTTATCATTTTTCTTATAGTAAAATACTAATATATATTAACACAGTATAGCAATATATAAAATGACCTGCCACTAGACTGCTGAAAACGTTAAAGAATTGTAACATACTTTATCAAAATGCTTCTGTGCCTGTGATGACGCCTAAACGGTTGGACCGATTTTAATGATTTTTTGTATATGTGTGTTAAAGTGGAAGGTGGCGCTGCAATCGGGTTCTAAATTTTACTTTTTTAGGACACGATAACGTCTGCTGGCCACGCTAGAAATATAAACAATCTGTTGGGGGTCGAGGCTGTACATGTACAACGAATTGAAAAATGAGAAAGAAAATCAGTAGGGTTATCCACAAACGTCGGCAAAGCACCCGTGTCGGGACGGGAAGCTCCCGGACAAATCAATTTGCAATCCAACGGAACCTGAAACGATTTGGAGCCTTTGCCGCCATTTTATCGTAAGCGACATTGGCTAATCATATTTTTTGTTGCGAAAGCTATTTTAAACTACAATTTTGTTTATATATATATATTGAGTGTTAGTTAAATTAGACCCTACTAAATCAAAACTGACAGTTTTAGAACAAAATAATACTTTAAAATACTTTTTACAACAAAAATATATTTAGGTGCAAATGTCGCTTACATTAAAATGGTGGCAATGGTTCGATTTTCGATATTTCGGATTTGCTTGCTTTCGGATTGAGCTTCTCGTTCGGAGTCGGGAACTTTCCCGACGTTTTTGTATAACCCTACAGGGATGTAAATTCGGACGAGCAGTTTCCGAAAATATAATAATTCTCATGTATACAAACAAATAAAATTGAAGTGTCTATTCGTAATGTCAATAACAGTTTTTTACTAACTGACTATGAAAGTATATACGGTACTTATATAAAAAAAAAACAGTTTTTCAAATTTTTGCCTGTCTGTTTCTTCCGGCTAGTCTCTAAAGTAGCTGGACCGATTTTGATGGGGATTTCACTGGCAGATAGCTGATATTATATGGAGTAACTTAGGCTACTTTTAAAATTATGGTTCGGCGAAAAGAAATCCACACGAACGAAGTCGCTGGTAACATATAATATTCATACTCACATATTTGGTTATATATTCGAAGTTTTCGAATTTTTGGGACTGGGACTGAGGCTGGAATGGATGCTGAAGCTGGGTATGGTACGAGGGCATGGGCGGCGGCGGCGGCGGCGGCGGTGGCGGCATCGGTGGCGGTGGTGGCGGCGGCGGCGGCAGCGGCCGCCGCGGCGGTGGCGGCGGTGGCGGCGGCGGCGGCGGCATCATACCCAGCAGAGGACCAGCCGAGGCCACGCTTGTCGGCATCGCTGGCACCCCGCTCTGCTGGAGAAGACCACACATGTCACAATACATTCCGATCTTATTTTCATTTAGTAATGCAAGTACTAAGATACCATCTTCCTTGTAAAGTATCACATACATACATACATAACTTCACGCCCGGTCCCTTGCGGGATAGGCACGAATAACAGAGCGCCATTCAGGCTTATCCTTACACACCTCACTTGCTTCTTTGACATTCATAACTCTTGTCATGCACGCTCGTCTGTTCTTAAGGCTCCTGACATCACCTTCTGCTAGTACACGATAAATTTGATCATGGAAGGTGTTGCATTGTAAGTATATCCGTTTACTCATTCTTTCATCATACATTAATAAAGTATCACGAAAGACATAATTCTAATACAGGTTTAAGCAATACATTAATACGGCTTTTAACTCGTGTTAAGCGAGGAATGTATACGATGCACCTTGGGTGTTACAAGCGTCCATAGGAGATGAGAACCGTTTTCCATCAGATAGGACGTCTACTGAACTCGTGCAATAAAAAAAACGGTAAAATTACCTCATGGTAAGCGCAGTCGACACAGCGTCGTGAGCTATGCCTTATGATGCCTCTAGCGTAGGGGTTGGGGTATGGCATCTTGTGGTTATACATTCTGCAATTGGTGCTGCTTCGATACGAGACGAGACGAACGCAGGCCGGGGCGTAATCAATTGAAAACTGCACGTATGGTTGAGTTGGGAAGGTACTTACTTCATAAGTGCTGCGTTTGCATTTTGACCTAAGGAAGGCTGCACACTTGGCTCGAGTGTTAATGAATCGAGCTTTTTACCGGAAGTTTACATATCCCGCTGATCCAAGACTTTATATACTCAAATTCCGTATGAACTGTTATTCGATAATGACTTTTTAAGTTCATGAAATTTACGAAATCTATAAGAGATAATTAGAAAGTTCAACTTTAGATCGGGTTCAATTCAGAAATATGTTTTGCGTCTTAATTAGATAATAAAATAACGTTTTAACAGTTTCAAACGCGGTATCTTGTTTGAATTTTATTATTCCGACGTTTCGGCCAATTTTCACTGTGATCACGGAAGACAAAGATGTCAGGTGTCAATGAGTATTATTATAGTTTTATTTAGCATACCACCAACTTCAAGTTTTGTTATGTACCCTAGTCGCGAAAACTGAAGAAAGTGCAATCTTAATAAGAGGTTGATTAAAAACACTTGTATATATATATATATATATATAATATATGGTGTATATTAATTGGGAGGGTTAATTTTTTTTTTGATAAAGCGTATAGCAAAAACGTAATCTATAGGTGATTCTGAAAAATTTTGTTCAAGAGACCATAGCTCTAAGTCGGATTTGGAGCCCCCCAAAATTTCAAAATAGATATTTTTCCATACATACATAGAATAATTTAATTAAATTCGTCATAAAATCGGATAGAATTATAGTAGATTTCTCAATCTGGGCTTGTTTGAAAGGTATTTTTATATATACTTAGAGCTATTATTATATATATACTATTATTATATTATATATTGTATATACTTAGAGCTATGGTCTCTTGAGCAAAATGTCTCAAAATCACCTATAGATTACGTTTTTGCTATACGCTTCATCAAAAAAAATCATTCCCTACAATTTGACCTGCCCTAATATATATATATATATATATATATATATATATATATATATATATATATATATATATATATATATATATATATATATATATATATATATACATATATAGGCAGCATTGTTCAATTGAACAACTTTGTAACACTGAATAATGACGTTTCAAAATAATGATGTTTACTAACACTAAACGTTGCCAATCCTGCTTTTCCTTCTTCCTTAATAGTTCAACGTGCAATGCGCACGCAGTTTGCCAAAATACTTAAATAAAAACTCGGTTATCACAATACTTACCAATATTTTTTTTATTTTTAAATTTAGTGTGACACATTCAAAGAGTGCAGTGATAATATTAAAGTTATTACGGATAATCAAGAATCATCAACATCGTCTGCGGTGTCTTCGCAAATGGAAGCAACAACATCAACAAGTTTTCCAACAATTTCCAACAACAATAAAAGTTGTTGGAAATTATCTGAACTTTCATAATCTGCAAAAAAAAAACTCGAAAAAAAATCAGAATTTATTAGTTAAAAGTTTATTCTAGGCTATTTTTCGTCAAAAAATTCCTAATATCTCTACTGAAAAAAATAATAAAATTGGCACCAATACAGATTCTGAAAGGTGATAAAAATACCTTTCAAACAAGCCCAGATTGAGAAATCTGCTATAATTCTATCCGATTTTATGACAAATTTAATTAAATTATTCTATGTATGTATGGAAAAATATCTATTTTGAAATTTTGGGGGGCTCCAAATCCGACTTAGAGCTATGGTCTCTTGAACAAAATTTCTCAGAATCACCTATAGATTACGTTTTTGCTATACGCTTTATCAAAAAAAAATTAACCCTCCCTAATAATTAATATACACCATATTTATTCATATATTTTAAACTGTCTGGATGTTTTGACTAATCTCTGAAACGGCTGGGCCGATTTTGACGAGAGTTTCAGACAGATAGTGTTAGTATTTTAATGAGTAATTTAGGCTACCTTTTTAGGGTTCCGCGAAAAATTCAAAAAAAGTAGCGGACACAACTAGTATTAATTTTTTACGCTTATTTATAGGAAGCTTATTTCCACAAAACACTACACTCGGCACTAATTGAATGCAAATATTCCAAGAGCACGTCGACAAGCCCACGCAGCAGCCCAATAAACCACACTTCCATCCAAGCCGTTGTAGCTTAGTGGTTTCCGGAATAACCGATATGTCAAACTTGCCAAGACGCTTTGGACGAACGTGGCGTGTATACCGTCCATTCCCCTTCAGTGGGAGCCCGAGCTCAGCAGTGGGGCGTTTACGGGCTGTTGTTATTGAAACACTTCCATCGCTCATGCTGGTCTTTCATAAATACCAACCTTAAGACGCGATACCTATGGATTGTAACAAATTATAAGTTGCTTCGTTCAGCCAGATTCCTGCTATATACCTGATCGGAGTCGAGGCTCCTCAAAAAGGCACTACACTAGCAGCAGACGGGCTTATCATCACTTAGATGCTCTTGAATAGGACCGATGTTTGAAAGCTCCCATTCAAAGGAATTTATTCTAAGTCTATTGTGCCCACAGCCTTAAACATGCATGCTTGGTGATAATTTGATACTTTCTCATAAGTCGCAATAAAAACAATTAGGTACTTATACATGTCGAACCGCTTACTACGTATTTTGCTCGATATCAAGTGTCTTCCTATGCGCTTCCATTAATTGCTAGCCTTTGCCCGCGACTTTGCGCACTTCGAGCGAATACATGAGCCTCATGTTCATGGCCGTCTCAACCATATTGGACGCTAAATCACGCTCCGCTTTCCAGTAATGAAAAATAAAATGACTGAATCCTATAAATACTATATCCTATTAAGTATATTATAAATGCAAAAGTTTTTGAGAATGTATGTATGGATGTATGTTTGTTACTATTTCACGCAAAAACTACTGAATGGATTTTAATGATACTTTACAGTAATATAATTATCTTATACATCAGAATAACACATAAGCTATAATTTATAAAGATAAAGTGTGAATTACCCTAAATATATCAATTTTCCATTTTTACGCTTTTCAGATGATGTTAAGTAATTTTTAAAAGTAGCAGATTACACAAGAGGAGTATGTGCTGCGCCCGGGGGCCACGCACCCCTTGCACCTTGCTTATGTTTCGGGGATCTCATTGTCTATTGTTGGGCGTGGGCCTCCTTATGTTTGCGCCGCCTATCCCGGTGGTCCGCTGTTCTCATCTAGCTTCCACTGGCCACTTTCCCAGATCGTCGGTCCACGAGAAACCCACAGTACTTCAGCTTCCTTAGTTTCAGGGCTGTGATCTTGATTCTCTTACAGATATCATCATTTTTTATTTTATCCGTAACCGACACTCCTAACATAGCTCACTCGCACGAGCTCTTGCGTGAGCATTTTATATTGAAAAGCTGCTTGCAAGAAGGTAGACCGTCCAGCTCATGGAAAGTGGCTTCTGTGGCTGAGCGGGCTAAGTTTTAAGGCCTACCAACGCAGACGCTACGGTTTCGATTCCGGGCGTGGCAAATTTAGAAAACGAATTTCCTTTGTTATTTACTATGGTCTGGGTGTCTGGAATCAGCCCCGGAGTAGTCCGTTGTATATTACCCATAACACAAGCGTAACTTGCTTGCTTCTTCCATTCACAGTTTTACATAACTTGTAATTCGTAAGCCGCAGCCCGGTTTCCAGCATGTTGAACTTTAATCGCAATCGGAAGTTGCTATAGATATTTTTCACGCTACTAAAATAGGTCTATTGCGCAGGTACATACATTGGGAGGGTTTATCAGCTGTGTAAAACTGTACAAGGATGTTAGTTTCTAATTTAATTAATTTTGATAAATTGCAATAGTATTATTAAATATAGAAGCTCGCACTTTGACTTCACATTCGAAAGATACAAACGTAGCACTTTTACAATATTACGAGTATTATATTACAGCTGCAAAGCGCCGTTTCATCGTGATTGCGGTGGGCAACAAGGCGGAATATGATACCAGCATAATACGTATTTCGAAATATTTGTTTATAATTCGAAATACTATAGGTAAATATCAGTACGCTACAATTTTAGGAGATAAACATTTTTACCAAGATGTTTCAAATCTAGGGAAATAGGTTTGTGTTTGAAAGTACATGAATCGAGTTTGGGAGGAATTTTCTGATAAGCATAGTAACTGAAGAAACAACTAAAACGATCGTAGCGTCTAGTTTTTTGTTTTTATTGGTGTTGCACAGTAGACCAGCTGACGGCCGAACTGCGATGGAAATTGGTAACCGTCACCTATGGACAGTAGCAATACCAAAAGTTCTGCCCATGTGCTGTCAACCTTGAAGGAGAAACTGGAACCTGGCCACTGATCCCGGAACACAACTCCAAGTTGTTATGGTGGCATACTCTAGGGGTGGTAGTCATCCATACGGGCAAATGCTCCACCTGGTTTTGGGAGATTTTTATCGCCTCTTATGACAGGCCGCCCCAACGCAGGAATTAGTATTCTTTTTCCGTTCCGATGCCGAAGTTTACCAGTAGTTTTACATCAATAAAGACCAAAATGCTTTAAATGCCATGTATAAGAGCTAAGCAATCAATTCGTAAAGGTAGTTTAATGACAGAGACAGCTGCCAAGGTAGCTTAGTGCGTGGCATATCCATGCTGGTATTATTGTCTTGACAACAGCTCTTGGTGCAGACTCGATCGGTGTGATGCCACGCTCTCATCGGCGTGAAACGTTTAGTCTTCAGTTAAACCTGTTTCGTGCAATATGTGAGAGTTCCGATGGCCCACTTCCCCCTCAACTCACATATGTTACCCGTTGTATCCCATTCCTCCTGTCTAATCCCGCTATCTTATACTAATGGCTGTCAAGGCGTTAGTTTCGCCCCTGGTATAGGTGGCAGTAACCAGTTTCCATGAGCTGGACCTGTTCGCCAGCTCCGCACACTAAACACAACCGGAAGTGAGAAGCCTTGTGGGGTAGCTAGCTGAAGACCACATATGTACTTGACCTAATGTAGCGAGCAGACCTATGTTTTATGGGAATATCACTCTTTGACGCCATCCCCCACTTTTACACAGACGAACAGCAAACCTGTCCAAAGCCACATTGGTTATCTCGATCCATCGGTGTCAACACATAGTAATTATAAAAATATGCATATAAATGGACGGTTCCTACATTCAGTTGCCCTACCATCGGTTGAATTTTGACAGTAGTTGCACGAAGGTCATGTCCAATTGTACTTATAGTAACATAAATGAACAGCCGGTAATAAATGTATATCCCTCCCCCCTCCGAAATTCGGCCCGCGAAACTCACAGGCATTTCAAGTAAAGCGTGGATGATCTCCTAGTAAAAAACATTTTTGTCAAGAGGTATCTACGTGTTGGCCTTCTTATGGCGCCACGCAAGCCTTCCAATAAGTTTGGGCCATTTTTATAGCCTCTGTTCTTCAAAGACGAAAAAATACGAAAGAGTTTGTATTTTTTTAGGGTAGCCTGGAACGACGATTATTGGAATTCTTATTTCCCTATAGGAACACGCCACATACCACCACTGGCAAATCTCCAGCGGAAATGATGTTTGGCCGACAGATGAATTGCCTACTTTCCAACATTCGCCCTAATAAAAGGAAAAACCTATATTATCAACAGGTAAAAAAGAATGTCAGAATCACATCACCAAACTATTATACTGGTGACAATGTTTTCATAGAAACACGAGACGAGAAAAAGTGGCAGCCTGCAAACATTATATCTCGGAAGCACAGATATTCTTACCTCGCCTCTACTCCTAGGGGAGATGAAAAGCGAAGACATGCTGATCATATCAGGCCTAAAATACCACCAGAACCTATCATAGAAACAGAGCTTGATATGACTACTACCAAAACCCCATCTCCACCAACATCGTATATTCCTTCACCAGCTTGCACCATGTCTACTCCTTGACACATCTACTCTCCTCCATCCTTACCATCAATGCCTTCACCAACAACATTGCCGTGTATTTAAAGGCCTGTGGCAGCAGCCGTCCAACACCGTCGCCACAATCGGCAAACACGACCACCCCGTCGCTTGATAGAGAAGATGTAAGTGGGGAGGAATGTTACAACTCCTTTCTAAGAAATACTTCTTAGATATGTTCTATATTCGAACTTCATATAAAATTCTAATGCGTACAGTTGTCATATTTAATAATCAATCTTATACTCCATTGAAATGTTACACGAGCTTTGCATTTGTTAGAGGACGCAATTTTATTTTTGGGACATGTGTCCCCACACACTACGGACTCTACCTCATAGGTGGCGGGGAAAACGGAGGACCTTTTCTACCTGCTTAACATTCGATAAGTTAAATTTGGTAAGTTCTATGGTAAAGAAAAAAGTTAGGAATGAATAAAAAATTCTCAATTTTTTGCTTATAACTTCTTTAATTTTTAATTTAGGGCAAAATGTTATATAAGCGTATTTGTAGGCAAAACAATTTGCTACAAATTATGACTTTACAAATTTTTTGTAAGACGCATAGTTTCCGAGATATAGCGAAAAAAGTGTTTTCACCACTTTTTCCGAGATGGCGGCCGGGGGACAAGGGTGGCGACCCCACAAACTTGAGGTTAAGCTTCTATTGACCCCCCACACATGTCCAAAAAATAAAATTGCGTCCTCTAACAAATGCAATATTCGACCCTTAAATTGTAAGATTTCAATGGAGTATTATGGCTTAATAAAATTTAGTTTTATTAATAAGTGACCATCCGTATAGTTCGTGCCACGTAACAACTTCAAAAACTAAAAAGTATAAAATAAATTATTTCTAAAGCTATTATTATTAATATATACTATCTAAAACATCTTTATTGTTTTTTATTTGTTACTTTTTAGTGTCTAGCTATGTATGGGTAGTCCTACGAAGGGTGTCGCACTCCTTAAAAAATATAGGTCCCAAGAAACGGGAACAAAAAAAAATTCGTAAAATGAAAACTACTGCACCGAACTATGATAAATTTTTAGGGGACCAAATGGCGATTATTCCGCATCAAACTAAACAAAAATCACGTAAATCGTTTAATAAATCTCAGCGTAATCGGTGTACATATGGAACGGAATGGAAAATTTTCATAAAAAAATTTCATAAAATGATGATGAACTATTGGTCCAAACTATGTCAAATTTTTAGGGGACCAATTGGAAGCTATTTCGCGTCGAACAAAAAAAGAATCACGTAAATCTGATCATAAATCTCGGAGTGATCGGCGAACAAACAAAAGAAAAAAAAGATCACGAGTTCCCGACGAATTGAGAACCTCCTCCTTTTTTTGAAGTCGGTTAAAAAGAACGCTGGCTCTGAAGCTGCGCAATGAGCGTTTTATCGATCAAATTATGGCATGAAGGGGGCGAGACGGGGTAATACTTCAAGATATGACTGACACCTGCGCAGACACATCCCCTCCACTACCGCTCAGCGTTCTTTTTACGCGGCGGGACCTATAGTCAGGGCCGGATTTAAATTTGTGCCGCCCTGGGGCACTGAAGAAAATGCCGCCCTATGACTTAAATTTTATTTTAATAGTTTTGATATCTTATTTTTTAAGAATTAGAATTACTAATTGATTGCAGGAAATTTATAATGTATTATATATAATACATAATAAATAAATATGTTATAAATATATATTATATTTATAATAATATATTACATATTATTGGATAATTCTCCAATTATAGAAAAAATCATTAATCAATTAAAGTTTCTGTTATCAAAAAGAGATACATAATTTGAAAATATTTTTAATTCTTCAAAAAGCTACATAAATTTATCAATTCCAGAAAATAAAAATATCAACTTTATTTTTTTCAAACCTTTAGGAAAATAAATAAATTAAACCAGTGTTTTTCCAACGCGTGGGTCGCAACCACCTAGGGGGTCTTCGGTCGAAGCTTCTATAGCGGAGTTGCAAAAGGTTGGGAAAGCTACTGCAGTAATCGAAATCGAGGCGATAAGAAAGCGGGAAACCGCTTCCATGATAGCCGTCTGGTCTCAAGAGCTCGAGAGCCCTGCGGCCGGCGACTACACGGTGGATGCAATCAGGCCACAGCTGACGGAATGGGTCAACCGCACCAGTGGCACCCTGACCTTCAGGACGACGCAGATACTTACCGGACACGGGTGTTTCGATAAGTATCTGTATCGCATTGTGGGCTGCTTGCCTTCCCCGGACTGTCGCCAGTGCGGGGCACCCGACACGGCGCTTCATACGCTAGTCGAGTGCGCCGCAGCGTTTCGACCTTGAGACGCAATTAGGTCCGGTCGACTCGCTCTGCGACCTGGTTAAGGCCATGTTGCAGAGCAGCGACAACTGGGGGGGCTGCAGTTACTTTTTGCGAGGCAGTAATGTCTCTCAAGGAGGCCGCAGAACGCGATAGGGAGAGGAGTCCTGCAGCGCGTGCTAATGCGTCTACTCGAGGTCGAGGCCTTCAGCTGGCACCCGGAGAGGCAGGTACGCGCATTACTTCTCGAGTACTTACGAGTTAGGTTCCGTTACAGGGGGCCCTTAGCTAGCTAGGTAAGCAAGGGGCCATCGACCCCCGTCTAACGAAGTGGGGTGTGTTCTCCCAGGGCACACTCCAGGCACTTTGTTGCGCTGGATCGGCTGGGTGTAACTATGTTCTAAATCTCAGCCTTTCCTTCACAAATTAAAGCGCAGGGTCGACAGGGAGGAGGGGGTTTTTAGTGGGTATTGTGGTTGCTTGCCCGCATGCAGCATCCTCGGAGTCTCCACACGAGCTGAAGTCGATCGCGGGCGGATCACTGCCAAGAGCATACTGTTGCTGCAGTGATACCTCCCACGACCGACGTGTGTCGTTCCCTAGCAACGACCCGGTAGTGCGTAAATCGGTAGCATTTTCCCTCAGCTCAAAAAAAAAAGCTACTTCAGTAAAGTCTGCAATATCCGTAGATTTATCAAATTGCAAGGACACAAAAGTACGTTCTTTTATTTTTTCTATGACATGATCACGAGCATCAGTCACCATATCGCTTATCCTGCGTTGAATGGTACTGTCAGAAAGAGGTATGCTTTTGAGTTTTTCGACCTCTTGTTTGCCAAACAATCTCCGCCGTATCTAAAGCCGCTGGTAAAATCAAACTTTCGGCAATAGTATTAGGTTTTTTTACTTTAGATACACGAAGAGCTACTCGATAGCAACGCTTTCTCATTTATGCGGGGCGGCCGGCATCAGACGTGATGGTGCACGTATGCGCGTAAATTGCGTTATCTATTGGCGACGCATTCCATGTAAAAAAAAATGTGTTTTACGTACTTAATTATGTATATAGCCGAACCCTAATTATGAAAATTAACAAATATGTTGGATTAAATATTTGTCACAAAATAAAATACATGAAAAATAAATAATATTAAAAAAACGCTTTTATAGAAAATCCAACTAAAAAATAGAAAATGAATTTTAATAAATTTTAATTAAAAATAGTCTGAGAAAAAAATGGTTTTATTGTAAAAAAAGCATGGGGTGCTTTTCAGGATATTATCAAAATAACCCTTCTACTCGTATCTGTTCATGAAATATTAGTAACTATTGAAAAAAGCGTGGGGCTTTTTTACAATAAAATCATGTTTTCTTACATTATTTTAATTCAAATTTATTAAAATTCATTTTCTATTTTTTAGTTGGATTTTCTATAAAAGCGTATTTTTTTATTTTTTTTAAAACTATAATTTATTTTTCATTTCTTAGTAGATTTTTTTATAAAGGATTTTAAATACAAGCTTTTAATATCCTGCGTATCATGTATTAACAGTGTGCTAGCCAAGACAAGTAAAACGAGCCCAAACACGACGGGTCTACTTGTTTAGTACAGGAGTTCCTATGGCCATCTTCCGACTCTATCACCAGATCAGCTCCATGGTACCATATTATTGCATTGTCACGCGATATACACAGGCGTGCAAAATGTCAGCTCAATCGGAAACCGGGAAGTCGATCAAATTTTAACTTGAAAAATCTCGTTATATACTAACATACGTATGAAGCTAATAAAAGCGTATTAAATAGCAACGGGTAGAGGGGTCGCGAAATATTTCTTCATACTAAAGGGGTCGTGTCATGAAAAAGGTTGAAAAACACTGAATTATACTATTTGAATAGTTTTTACTTAAATTTCCTATATTATAATATACAAAATTTTAATTTGATACATAATACTTAAATTATATTTCTTGAAAGATAAAATGTTTATTTAAAATAATTAGTTAATTATATATTGTATAGAAAAAAGTTTCTCACTTTCCAAATTTTACCGCCCTAGAAAATTTGCCGCCCTGGGTACTAGCCCCGACTGCCCCTAGTGTAAATCCACCACTGCCTATAGTATATGCCAATACCAGTCCTTACTCTAGTTTTCACGTAGTAATTCATAAATAAGGTTTTACATAGTTTTTGGTGATCATTTACTAATTTTATATAGTACTAGCTGTCCCGGCAGACATCATCCTGCCCGGAAAAAATAGGGGTTGATAACGCATGTGGCTATTAATTAAAAACGCTTTTTAACTCTGTAAAGACAGGGACTCAATTCTAAGAAAATGACTGGGACACACAAAGACAGACAGGAACATGGAGAACACCAAGTTTCGTTCTTGGTATGGTAGCACGGAACCCTAATGGTACACGAGTATATTATATTAACTTGTTAATTCTGTCTTTCTAAAAATGCCCCGTGATAAATATATCTATATGTAAGTGTATACATATAATCGCACCTAACTAAGCCCAGCCACGCTTCATACTAGCTCATTCTGATAATAATTTAGCGTAGTGAAGTAGTTAAAGTTTTTAGTGAACATAGACAGATTCGCTGAGAAACGAATATGAGTAGGATGGTGTACAATTTTATACGCTGCATCGCCATCTAGCGGCAATTAAGGTGAAGTGGATAGTGCGAAAGAGCGATTACCGCTTAAACGGTATGAAACTAATGTGCTACAGCGCCACCTATCAGCAAGTTACTCATAATTAAACGAAATATTTACTCAACTTTAGTGGGTCACCAAAGGTAGCCCACAATTTTTTTTTTCTATTAATTCGTTTGTTCGTCGATTGTTCTTAATTGTTCGCTGTTAATAATTGTTTGATCTTCATTTATTTAATAAAAAAATAAATAATGTACCTACCTTCAATTTAGCCCCCTAAAAAATTTTCCGTCAATAATGACTCGTAAATATTTATTTTTAATTGTTCGTGCATAAAATACATTTGTTCTCTTTGAAAATTACTCATTTTTTATTTAATTAACTATTTTAATTAGTCTGATATATGTATGCAAAATATTTGTACTGCGCATCACGCATGAAAGGAGCTGGTCACATTACCTCGCTGAATGGCAACACTAATGCGTTGCCCGAGGCTCTATATTGCTTTTTTTAAGTTAAAGACATTGTTTATAAAATTACTCAAAATTTTGAAGAAATCATGACATTTCGTTTGGAAACTGGTATGCTGAATACAAACCAAGTAGACTTGTAAGTACAATAAAATGTTAACAATAAAACATTATTAATTATTTAATTAAAAGTATTAAAAATTGAAATAGGGGGGCTAACTTGAATGTATATTTTTTTTAAAATAAATAAATGAAGAACAAACAATTATTAATAGCGAACAATCAAGAACAAACGAATTAATAGAAAAAAAAATTTTGGCGGGCTAACTTTGCTGACCCGCCCCCCTGTGACATCCCATAACACACAATTTACAGTACAGTACAGTACAATTTACAATAAACAATTGAACACGGGTTTATTTATGCTGATAGTCTGATAGTATGAACTTGCCAAGAAGAAGTTCTCTAATGGTAGAATAGCTAAGTTATTCGCATCAAATCTGACTTCTGTTCTGCCAAACTAAGAAATGACTAAACTGCAATAAAAGTATTTCTAGTGCCCTAATTCCCTTTACAAATTTAACATATGCAGATCTTTAAATATACTAATTGTTACAGGACTAGAGGAGTCCTTCAGTGACGATGCAATCGATTTTGTTCAACTGTAACAGGACTAAAGTATGTGCATTATTAAGTGTACAGTTTGTTCATAGTTTACTGACTCACAATCAAGATAAAAGTAAGTTATGGTATGAACTTCGATATGGAAGAATAACAGTTTCCAAATGCTACATAGTTGCTGTTGTGAAACTGCTAATATATATTTAATTGCTGGTCTTCTTGCTTGAAGTACTACAAATACAGCAGCAATAAGCAGAAGAAAAATTTGATGAGGAGTTGAGCACAGTCGTTAAAAACAATTAGGAATAAACAATACAGTGGTCAGTATATTTTAATAGTGTCTGATAATTACCACATCTGATAGGATTGAAAGCATAACTGCTTTTGAAATCAAGTGTGTCATTATTGAAAATACTGCAGAAAACTTGATAAAAATGGTGTTATTGCAAATAAGTATTTAAAATAAGTGTTAGAACAAATATATTGTTATGGTACAAACACAAGTTATTTATCTATACATATAATAAAATTGTAGAGGTCAAATTCCTGTACGATTACAAAAATTGCTAAAAACCGAGTCAGGGGGATGTAAGAAGTGAAATAGAACAAATTATGATTTTTTTCAAATTTTTTGTTTCACTGTTTGTCTGTCTGTTTGTATTGGCTAATCTCCAAAACGACTGGACCGATTTACATGAAATTTTGTATGGTGATAGCTTATATCCCTGGTCAACATATAGGATACTTTCGATCCCGAAAAATTAAAGAGCTCCCGTGGGATAGTTAAAAAACCACAATACGTGGGCGAAGTCATGGGCAAAAGCTAGTAATGAAATATATGTAACATATTAATGTGTTAATTTATTACTTACATCGTTTTCTATTTTCATACCCATATAATGTAAGTATGTAGGTCTGAGCAGAAATATTTTTTATAGCAAAAAGTACCCACAATTACTTTAAATCAGATTAATGCCAGATTCCTTTATAATAATATGCTATTTATTCATGTCTTATCATCTGTTAAACTTTGATATTAATTGTACGAAGCATATTTCAAATTTTAACTAATAATAAGGCAAATGAGTGGTTGGTAAAATGTAGGAAGATGACATAAATAGTTTCTATATCTTGATGTTAGTGCTAAGTTAAACAAAACGATGTTTTTCATTACTTTGTTATAGCATTTTTTATTATTTTTACAACAAGTTTCGAAACAATTGTATATCAATTCACTATTTAAAAAAATCATCTCACTACATAATTTTAGAATATGTATTTTAAGTAAAAAATTTCCAAAGAAATAAAACTAACATTCTTATTTAAATTAGTTTTATTTAAGGAGTTCGTTACAGTCTCCTAAGTGAGTATGAACATACTGTCTTTATACATAAAAAATCTAACATCTTATTAAGTTGATTGAAATTGATTTTGAGTCTATGTATCATTCTTAAGTTGTATTCTTAGACTGGCTGCTTTGTTTGTTCTGATTCTTCCATTGGTAGCTTAAATCTTTACGCTGCAGTATCAGTACAAAGAGTTGGTTTGAAAGGAGTCTTGTAGTTGTCTGCAAAATTCTTCGCTTGGAAACCTTTGACAGTTTTATTAGCCTTCTTTTTATGAGTGTGAATAGTGTCTTCTGAAGTAAGTCCATTGACGTTCTCATGTTCTTTCTTATTATTGTTAGAGTGACCATATAAGATACTAGAAGACTAAAAGTACACTGCATCACAGCTCTGCATAAATAAAACTTATGTACGTTACATTACATAGTCCTACTTTGTGTTGTTTGGTTTTTATAAATTTAAATTTATGCCATGTAACACAAAAATCTCTTCCAACACTCAGTCATCAAAGAATGGATCATCATCATTCCAATAACAAATTCCAGTTGCACCTGGGACATCTTTCCTGAAGCTCAGAGTCCCTTTCCATTCCCTCTGGGTTCAAGGTATACACACAAGCAGGCCCACACCTTTACATGAGACGTGTAATGGAACAGGCTTGGCCTTGTAATGGTAAGAACAGACGAGCGTGCATGACATGAACTATGAATGTCAAAGCAACTGAGGTGTGTAAGAATAAGCCTAAATGGCGTTCTGTTGTTCGTGCCTACCCCGCAAGGAACCTGGCGTGAAGTTATGTATGTATGTAATGGAACACCCGAACTTTTGATCGGGTGCTAGAGTCATTGTGACGTGGTATATCCTACATGCCACACCACATTTCCTCCATGGCCCATCTTTATGTAAATTTCGCATGGAAAAAATGGTCCCCCCTCACATGCAGATGCTTTATCTGCAACCTGAGATCCATATCTGATATTAATGTGGGACACCCAAATCAAGTGAGAAAATAAGACGAGTTTACATACTAGTATGAAATCTAAGTGAAGAATATTTACTATATTTTTTTTTTATTGCAGGAGTTCAGCAGACAAGCAGACAGCCCACTTGATGGAAAGTGGTTACCATCGCCTATGGACATTTGCAACACCAAAGGTGTGATACTATATATTACTATATATAGTATGGTTAGCAACCCTATATTATTATGAGGGTATGATGGTGGCAGCACAGGAACCCAGGGTTGCAAACTGTTTAATTTAATATATGTGATATAAATAGTCTATGAGAGATAGAAACTTACTCTAGGTGAAGCAGCCCTTACGCCAGCGATTTGTGATGGGTCCACTTTGAAGCGCGAGGGGTCAGTGGCAATAGGCTGAAGCCGAACTGGATCTAAGTTATGAGATGGCTGCATCGTCACCTTCAATCACTCTGCCCAATTTAAGTTTGAGCTCAGAACTGTGCGCTGTATAAACACGAATACTGCGTATCGAAGAAAAAGGTTCAAGGGGGGAAGTACGTGGGCAGATAGGGCAAATCGATTTTTCTTAGGCGTTGGGTTATTTTTGTAACACAAATGTATCTGTGTGGAGGGAACATAATACAAAGACATTGTGAACTTTTTCGTACCGCGCAAGGCGAATTATATGGATCCATACTGTATCAAAACAAACACGATTAGGGATGCCCAAAAACGATGTGATATAACCGATATATCGAAATATGATCGGTATTCTGATATAACAAAATTGTTACCGAAGTATTTCGTAGATACCACAAATATTAATATGGTGTTGGATCTCTGGATCAATTTTTATGCAAATTCCCGTTTACTGTGGTTTAATTATTGAAAGTAGTAGTAGTAGAATTCGCCTCAAAGACAGCCAAAGGAATCTTAGTCCATACAGCGAATTCAGATGTACAAGTTTTAAAATAGTAGCGCAGTTGTATTGTAGGCTACAACCGACGCCATTCAACGGAGTTCTTGTGAAAATCCTAAAGGGCACATTCGACTTTATAGTTCTCATTTCTCACAAAAACGCATAATTACTACTCAAAACTATCTATATCCTACAACTATTGATAATTTTAGAGTATTCTAACATATTTTTAGAACATAAAAATGCACATGACAACGTCCCCTTTCAGTTCCCGCCAAAAACTCTTGCTTGATAATTGAAATATGCGAAAGATAGTAAACAAAAATGTAAATATTGTTTAGCGAAAAAAAAAACCATTTTATTCACAGCCATTAGGATCAATTTTTGCTAATCTAAAATATACGACTGGGTGCCTTCTTTAGAATATAAGCTTCATCCAGCTAGACTCTAGGGCTAATAGTACCAAGGTATTGAAAACACTCAAGATTTTTTATTGAATAAATCATTCATCAGTTATCAATTTACAATAATAGGTAGGTAGTCACGTAAACGTTTAATTTGAATGTTTCTTCTTTGATTTACGAGTGTATATACAGAATATATTATTTTATAAATTAAACACATGGCCAACGGTTTATACACTTGTAATTTAGATTTAAAAGACATTTTAACATAGTTTAGACCGAGCAGCGGGTTCAGGGCACCGCTCATACTTCCAACTTCAATACTTTCTTTAAGATTCTCAAAGGTCCAACTAGACCTGTTGCCACCAACCAAATGTGCCACAAAAACTCCTCCGTCTACCGAAGTAGATACTACTAAAGTATAGAGGGCGTCTGACCCCGCTCCGAGCCATATGCTCTGCTCTGATTGGTCGTTTATTAAATTACAATATTCATAACTTTTATTAGGTTAGAACGATCTTTCAATTATAGAAACATTTAAGACATCAAATTAAATCAAATTAACAATTTTAGAAGTAATTAAAATGTAAACAAATAATATTGTGCGTTATACATCCAAACAATAATCCATCCAATTATAGCTTCCCTCGCGACATATATATCTATCTCCAAGCTAAGCAAGTTATGCTTGTGTTGTGGGTAATATACTAACCAAGAACTACCTACGAACCAAGGTAGTTTTCGTTCCGGTCAGCGCTGGCGAGGGCTGAGCCCCCTCAGGCATAGAGGCTGTCAAGTTAGTTCATTATAAGGTAAAAGCTCTAGTAGTTGACACTAGCTTCTTGCACTACACAAATACTTAACAAAGCACTAGTAGTTAATACTTTGTTCCAGGGATAATATTTTTTTAAATTAATATAAAACAATACTATAATATTGGGTATCGACACAAGCTCGTAGCTTAGAATACTCTACAAACGATTTACAATATTTCGGACATCACTAAAAATAATCTTTTAAATGTGGCTCTGCACGAATTGAGTATCTAGCCAGTGTAAGTTTTTTGGCGGGAACTGAAGGTTGATTTGTGATGCGTAATATTACTAATTGAAAATGAACCTTACAATGTAATCACCTTTGTTTGTGAGAATTGATAACTGTGTAATGCGTGGGATTTCAAGTTCTAACAAGAATTCTGTTATAAGTGTCATGGAAAAAGAATATTATTTTTCTTCCACATTAAAAAAGAAAGGATTCAGTGGGAACTTTTGCCTGTCAGGCTTTCGAGAATTTATAAGTGGAAGTGCAATGCACTGTGAAAAAGTATTATGTATGGCGTTGTGGCTAGTTTTAAGTGTTGGAGACAGTGTATATCAGCAGATTTTCTTCCAAATATTACCGAAAACGTGGCAACGGGTAAGTTTAAACCATCTTTTAAAGTTCCGGAGCTTATGAAATCGGTCGTTCGTTTATCTTTGTATTTCAGTCCTTATCCTGGCAAGCTACTAAGTATAGATGCACAATTTATGATACGTATATGCCAAATAAGCCAGATCTTTTATCCTTAAACTGGGGAAAAAATGTAAGCGTTAAAGGAAAGAAGCGTGACGTTCAATCTGCCCACGAAGAACGTCCTACACAAAGAGTACATTGAATAATATAAAGAGTCATACATATTGTTACGTGCGAACGGGGGTACGCTCTTATAGATTGGAAGAAAACACCAGTTTTTAACTAAACGCTTTTATTGTCTTACACAGCCGCACTTAATACCTCTCTGCAGGGTTGCCCATATACGCACGACTAACGATGCACAGTCTCGACGATAAGTTGTCTCACTCATAAAACCGTCGCTGAGATTGCGTAGACCAGCTTCTGTTACTGCAACACTCACTTCCGATATTACCGCATGTAGCTCGCTTCTAATTCGTCTCTCGAACTACACTACACTCCTCCTTCACTTAACTGTCCACTAAAGTTGTCACTAAATTCACCACTTTACTCGTCACTGTTTTCTATTAACCTTAGCTTCCAACTTTTAATATCGCACTTGTCGCTTCACCGTCTAGAACTGGATTCAACTCTAAAACTGCCCGATTGGCGCGCCTTACGCTGTTTATATACTCTGAAGAATTTTCTAGATCCCATAATTTCGTTATACTTTTATTTACTATCTGTCCTTCCTAAACATCTATCTATGTCCTTGTTTTCCTTCCAGAACCTTCTATACGGGAACTTCCGTTTATTATCCTATACCTTTCTAAAATCTATCTATCTCTTTCTTTTCCTTCCCGAACTCTCTAATCTAGTACATTCATCGTCTATCGCTTTCTGAAATATGTCAGTCCTTGTCTTATTCTTCCTTTTTTGCTTTTTCTAAAAGTGCTAAAACTAAATAGATGGTTCCACCATCATTCAGCACAATATACTTGTACATTGAGGGTCAGGGTCAGGGTCAGGTCAGGGTTTGGTGACGTCGCGTATCGTCTGGGGGTGGCCCAGTGGCAAGGACGATGAGGCGATGAGTTAACATGGTGAGTTTCCCTTGAGAAGATGTAGATTAGGTTAAAGAGCTTTAGCAACTATATTATAAAGAGATATAAAGCGCAAGTATTAAAATCACAGGAAGGTTGCTACGTGTTTTGAAGTGAAACTTCTATATAAAGGGGGTCTTACGAATTTTCGCTCACAAAAAAGCTTCACAGTCACATGGTCCTCCTTGTGTTGTATTATTGGAGTTCCCAATTTCTTTTTGTAAATATAATGTAGCCTATGTCACCCGGGAATAGTGTAGCTTGCCAACAGTGAAAGAATTTTTCAAATCGGTTCAGTAGTTTCAGAGCCTCTTCATCAAAACATGAGCAAACGAAATTTTATTGAGTTATTTTTTTGGAAATATTTTTCCGTTAACATAATTTATTTTGATCTCCGAATGAAGTTGATGACGAAATATGCGCATTTGTTAATGTTCCGTTGTATGTGTATAATTTTAGAGTAGACTATGGATGTTTGTTTGGTTCCGGATCGAATTCAGTTTTTTGTTCGATAAAATAAAATATGCTTACATAAAAAATGCATTAATTAAAATGTACCTAACCTAACAAAATCATAATTTGCAGTAAAGCTGCGAAAAATCGAAATGTGTGCTGGGATACATATTAGAAGTGAAACTTCAACGGACAAGTGGAAAAACAAATCGCAATGGATATGTGAAAAAACTTCAGCTGACAATTGACAAAATGAATCGCAACAAAATTTTAACTTGAAGTTTTACGGGCTGGTTTACAAATTGGATAAGTACATTAACAATCTGCCCGTAACACTTCAAGTTGAAATTTTGTTGCGATTAATATTGTCACTTGTAAGTTAAAGTGTTTTCACTTGTACGTTGCCATTCGTTTTTCCACTTGTTCGTTGAAGTTTTGTTTTTTTGTACACAACAGTATCTAAAGGCTGAGTTACATCGAGCCAGTTAGTATACCAGCTCTAGTAGTATAGCAGCCAGCTACTACCTCGGGGATAGTACTGCAAATTACATCAATCACTGCTGTGAAATTATTACGTTTCATCATTACTAATTTTATTTTACCGGTGATACATGACCAGCTGATTATTAGGAATGACGATTAAATACTAGTATCGCGATTTGTCACGGTAACCACTAGGATTGCAAGTGATTATTGGAACTGTGAAATTAAAAAATACGTTGCACTCCCAGTGTTACTTTAGTCTTTAAACAATAACTCAAGCAAATTAATACTTCTAGTATTAAATATTAAATTTCAAAGTTACTCAAATAAATTCCCTAGTGCTTCATTTTCATTATCTATTTTAAGTATTTTGTACTAAAAGCGCTTCATTTGTTTGTCTCACGTGAAGTGACGCTCTAGTAAAATTTAACATTAGTTTCCTCTTCTTGTAACTGGAATGAAAACTTATTTATTTTATTTCACACTTGTTTAGCCGGTGATCAATGAAATGTGCCACCACTACTTGGTGAGCAGACTGACTTTAGAACGTAGAGAGAGAATCCTCAGAATATTCAATAGCAAATGTTGAAGGAACTCAGTCTTGATGTGCGAGATATTGATTTCAAATCTATTTACATAATGCAAGTGTGAAGTCAGCGTGATAGAGCAACGATAAATATGTGCGCTCCCGCATTGCGCTAGCCACTATGCCCACTATATAGTGGTTTCCTGTCCACTGCTATGATTAGACGTATGCAGCTGCCATAGTTCTTTTATTTACTTTATTTTTGGAGCGTACTCTAGAGATCGCATTCCTCGGGAAATTCTGTGGCAGTGCCTCAGATACAATACCATAAGTACAAAATATATGACTATGCCAGCACGCAAGTCCACTGTATAATTACAGCTACAGTGCGGCCCGGCAGAAAGAATAGAAGAGGCTTCTATAGGGGTCCTCCTTCTATGCTTACTCCCGACACGTTTCTTCTTTTTATGGTGTTTTGGGGGAGCAGTGGTAGGGGGGTGGGGGTTGTTAGAGTTTGTATATCCAGACTCGTTATAGTGAAGCTATTGAACCTCCTTAGATAAAAGGAATACGCTTTGATACCTATCTTTAGAATTTAGAAGAATAAAACAAAATGATGGTGTCACTTCTTTAAATATTGTATTCCATTTAAAACATGTAAGCTATAAATAAAACACAAATTATTCAATTTATGTCTTTATTAGATTTACTTTAATAGTGGTTAACATGTCGGTGGTGGTGGTGGTGTGGGTATGCACCCAGCTCCCCTGCTCCTTATTGTCGAACGGCACGGGGCATTGTTGTTGCCTCTGATAAGATTTGTTTAAAACCCTTATTAGCCAGACTCCATTTGTCGGTTGTCATTTGTCATAAATCAATGTCATTTTTATAGTTCCGTACATTAAAAATATTGAAATTGTTCAACGCATTCTGTAATATTCTATTGAACAAGTTATAATAAAATTTAATTAAATTATATAGTTTTATAGTAAAACAATTTGTATTGTTATAACTTGCTTAATACAGACAATATTGTTTAGTATTATTCTGAGTTTTATCCATAATGACTAATGTAATTATTGAATGACGAACGTAAGTTTTATTTCATAAAGTATTTTTACATTTTTTAATGACTCTTATTAAATGTTGCTACCATCAACCACGGTCATATTTATCACATAAATTAACTTATTTAGTTGTTGTTCACAAAGTGAAAGTGAACAATAGGCAGTTGTTAATGGGGGCGTACTTATAACTTAAAACGTGTAGCGAACAAGTTATGATGATAAATACATCTTGTACCTTTGCTAATTTAATGTTAAATTGATGTGGATTTTTATATCCTGCCCTCTCAAATCATATAAATGTCTAGATAAGGCATGAATTGCACAAGAACGGCTCAAAAAAGTGCACAAAATTAGGTGTACTAGCTCCCCACGCCTTTTCGTGTCGTTTCGACTACTATAGCGGTTAGAGCTGTCGAAATAAAAATCATTACGCCGTGCTGCGCTATTGAAATGTGTCAGAACTGTTTTAAAAGAGGAAATGATAAGATGTTATTTCATCGGCAAGTTTACCACTGTTCTTATGATTTTTTTATTAAGTGATTGATATTGTCAGGTGATAAATGGGTGTCAGTTTCCAAAATTTTGTTATGATTTCTGCGGTGATCTTAGAATCATTGTGACTCCACAAAACGAAATAGTGACACAAAAAATGCTTGTATAGATAGAGTTGGAAATCATTTCTAAAATATGCTATGTTTATAATAATAATATGTAAACATGTAATTATTTAACCATTTTTTTCACATGAAGTCTTTACTTTCTTTTTTCCTTTTGAATTTTTACATTAATAATTGGAATTTCTTGTTTTAAAGCTAGAATATATTATAATGAAATGTAATGTTACAAAATTTTTAATCCCTCCCACCCGTTGTTGCACTTCTACTGCGTGTAAATGGCACAGTTTATAATTTTTTTATTTGTCCACATATAAAATGCCCAGATAAAAAAACTTATTTTTCATCATTACTCTGGGTACATAAGGGGATTTTTGAAAGTTTCACCTGTGACTGAAAAATTTAAAGTAAAAAGACGAAATAATGAGAAGTGTTGTGGTGATTGAACGAAAGGTTTAACTATTTTAAATAAGAATTATCCTGCTTTTTGTGTTATTCCAATATTTTAATCATAATAAACACTACAATGGAAAGTGAATATGTGTTTTCCTCTTAATATTTTTCACTTGACAAAAAAACAGTGTGGCAACAATATATAAAATCATATCATATAAATAAATAATGGTCTATATAAAATAAGTTACAAACGAACAAGTTTGCAACAAGGAGAAATAAAAGTCACATGGCAAAAAGAATGTTAAACTGCAAGATTAATGGAGACCAATGTAAATGTAGACCAAAAAGGAGGAGGAGATGGATCTATTGTGTGAAGGATGATATTATGATTTATGGTGTGCCAGGACATGTGCCAGAATAGTGGAGGTGGAAGGTAAAATCATTTGGTGCCGAACCCAAACAATTAGCAGAAGGTGAAAGAATAGAAAAGATTATTTTTTCATCAAAATTGTGATGATAAAAACAATGTCGCCAAAAAATTGAGTCACAAAGTCCTGCACTGATACTGACAATAAGTACTTTATTGTCTTGTAACAACATGACCTACTCCTAAATCAAGTAGCACAGTATTGGCACACCCAACCTGCTTTAGGCATGGATACTTAAAAATATATAATTGCTAGTCCACATGGTGATGGAAAATCATTGTATTTTGGATAATTCACACTATAAGCTATATTATTCTAAAGTTTCATCAAAATCCATTCAGTAGTTTTTACATGAAAGAGTAACTAACATACATTCGCGTTTATAATATTAGTAGGAAGTAGGATGATGCATTCATTATCAAGTAAATGTTCCTCTGTTCATGCAGTGCTATAGGAGTTACTGCATATTAATGAAATATGACATGCTGTAACAACACTATTAATTCAATCATAATATTATCTTCTAGGTGAACAATGGAAAGATTTCCTTTAAAAGCATCACAAGTGAAACAAACATCTACATACCAGTCTGTATGCAAAAAGGTATGTTTATTTATATTAGGCTTCATCAGAATTTAACTCTTATAAATACTTACAGACTGTTCAAACATTGAGAAATGATTTTATTAACATATGTATATGAGCCCGCCAAACATTGTCCTGCCCTGAAAAAATAATAACCTGGAACCCAATTGAAGCACCTGGCGTGTCATTTTGAATCTTAACCGTCCTGGGACCCATGCAGACAAACACAAAATTTCATGAAAATCGGTCAAGCTGTTTTATAGTTTTTCCTAATGAACAGTAATTGATTTTTCTATACAAAAAGAATAAGATAAATTAAGTGAATGTGGAGATATTTAAAACTATCTGTATAAAACTGACTTTAGATTATATAAATGAAACTAAAAGAAAGTGTAATATGCGTTATAAAGTTAATATGCTGACAGAAGTAAGAACATCAGAAAAAGAAACACTCAAATCAAAGAATAAATTTAAATGGTACTTTTTCCCGCAGCTCAGTTTAAAATCCTGTCCTGTAAAAATATTTCCATAACTACCCGCTTTCCTAACCACGTTATCCCATAGTCTTTTCGCAGCCGCCATCTTCCGTTCCATTACAACTGTCCTTGTTGTACTTACCGCTGTACTGATACTGCTCATCTTTACAAGTCAGTCTGCTGTCGACCCTTGTATGACAACCCGCACATCTTTCCGCTACCAATTGCCTATGCAGGTATACCGCGCCCCGTGTGTTCAGACAAGCCAGAAAATTTTCTGCAAGGCTCACAACTTGGTGGTCAGCACGCACAGTTAGTACAGCCCACAGGCACGCAGGCTAGTCTCCCTTCTATCCATATCATCAATCCTACCAATCGCCATTCTGGATCGCGTACAATACTGAGCTGCCGCGTTGACGTTTTTTGGTTTCATTCGAGCCGGTATCTTTGTTTGTTGTTGTCGGTATCCTTTCGAACTGTAATCATCCCCTTTGTTCTTTATTTTTTTATTGCATGAGTTCAGTAGACAGGCAGATGGCCCACTTGATGGAAAGTGGTTATCGTTATCATCGCCTATGAACATTTGCAACACCAAAGGGGCTACAAATGCGCTGCTGCTATCTTAACGGAGACTCGAACCTGGTCACTAATCCCGGAACACAACTCAAGGTTGTTATGGCGGCATACTCTGGACCAGGGGTGGTAGCCATCCAGTCGGGCAAATGCCATACCACCTGGCTGTGGGTTGTTTTGTCTCTTTCTTTCTCCGTTTCAGCACGGATGAATAAACTTAATTTTCTACCTCTTTATTTCGTCACGTAATAATTTACGTATCTTGACACTTTTTATCAACGTTTTTATTTTACATTAAACATACATATTTCGTATTCCGCTTTCCTTAATTGCATTAAAAAATAAGGAAATTTTCAAATTACGTAGAATATAGAATAGTGACATATAAAATCTAACGCAATCGCAATATAAAGTACTCTGTGATCTAACGTATCGTTCATTCATTCGGTCATTTGACCGGCCGCGCACCGCTCTTGTTCGCATACTCCTGTTGCAGGCATTAATTTTGACTTTTCTATGTATATGACTGTAATGACTTCTAAGCGAAAGGAAGTATTCGAAGATGCGCAATCTCTTGATAAATTTCAAATACATCGATTGACGTTAACTGCAAGACGTGACGTCATATTTTCACGCGTGTAAAAACTTTTTAACCGCTCGTTAAATGATGATGATTCTGAGAGAGGATTATTGAAGTAAAAACATTTTCCAAACTTATTATTTTATGACTCATAACCTAGTTCGCAGCGTCAGAGAAATACTTTGTTAGGAAATGTTATACTTTCTGAGACCACCACCATGAGATTTCTTTTACAGTTAACTGTTGGAAGCCAAAAAATATGTGCCGTACCTCGTACCGGTGCACGTTCGTACAGTGGTAGCGTCCGAGGAGTGTAAGAGCCAACTGCTGTTGAAAGCATTAAGACTTAATATCCGTTATTTATTTTATAGAGGCACTCTTTTAATGAGCGTCTGACTAGCACACGACCTCTTCTTTACATAAATAATATGATCGTCTAAAAATACTTTTACCAACTTTTGAACAGATATCGGCATTTAAGGCTGGTATCAATGCCAACGTCCTTAAGGATTTTTCGGTACAAATTATTTGGGTGATGGCGGAGATTGCAGGAACGGAGTAAGAATACAATTTCCCGCGGCCGAGCGGCCTGCCGTAAGAGGCAGCAAAACAACCCACAGCCAGGTGGTAGGCATTTGCCCGACTGGATAGCTACCACCCCTGGTTTAGAGTATGCCACCATAACAACCTTGACGTGTGCTCCGGCATTAGTGACCAGGTTCCAGTCTCCCTTAAGAGAGCGGCAGCACATTGGTGTTACAAATGCCAATAGGCTATGATAACCGCTTTCCATCAGGTGGACCGTTTATCTGCTGAACTCATACAATTTAAAAAAATATTTAACAATTAAAACCTATATTGCATCACAAATAACCCACTATACCCACCGCCACATCTGAGTAAACAGTCTTGTAACATTGTCACAATGGGGATTGTTCACTTTTTTTCAATCTGGCTATTTGAAAAACCATTTCGAGGAATAGTGTCCCTAATCATTTCTGTCTAGTTAAAATTCCAAAAAAACGTACGATCTTCTTGTATTTTGTAAGAAATGCGTTTGACCTTTATTTGACCTTACTAAATCCAATCAGGTGGGCCGTCTGCCTGTTTGCCTGCTTCAAGTGTAACAAAAAAACATTCTAGTTGTACATTATTTGATTTAAGTTCTGTGACATGGATTTTCCCTAAAGACCACTTTAAAAAAATTTAACGATAACTATAGAAAATAATAATGGTTGAACACGAAAAATTATAAGCCTAGCGACAAAAAACACTAAAATGATCACGATACGTAATGAGTAATGACAGTGATATTTAAATAAGTAGCACAGATTACTATGATTAGATATAGATAAAACTTGCTTTTATTATTTTTGTTTTCTAGGCAAAGAAATCAATGTAAACTTGTGCCTTAAGACGTCATCGGAGAAATAACTCTAAAATCGAATTACAAAAAAACTAACGCTTAAAATACAAAAATATTCAAATTAGTATCTTAAAATTAGGGTATTTTTACGTTATAAAAATATAAAATCAGAGGGTAATTTTTTGTGAACAATCCCCATTAAGACCTTACCTGTCCACTAATGTCGGAACACATTTCAAGGTTGTTATGGCGACGTATTTTGGACCAGGGGTCGAGTGGGACTCAGTATGGTACGTAACGTACTCTTTCTGCGTATCAAAAAAAAAGACCAGGGGTGTTCGCCATCCAGACGAGCAAATGCCCTACCACCTGGCTGTGGGTTGTTTTGTCGCCTCTTCGCAGGATCTCTCAGATCTCTCTCTCTATTTGTAACGCATTAAATAAGAGGCAGGTGTGACCGCAGTATTAATTACGATTGTTTTGAAAATATCACGATAGAGTGCCACGTAGTTGTGGGCGGTATCTTATTTCGTGGAAATTCAAATATTCCGCGACAAAAGGGAGCCTACGCTTCTCCCAGTTATATGGGAGGAGTTCGAGTTGTTAAAATTGAATTAGAAGTAAGTAAACACATAATTTACTTTCACATTCGTGTGTTTTACATAATTAATTTTTTACCAATTTTTAATGGCCTCCTCCTTTTCTCAATTCGATTGTATGTTTGTTATACTTAATTGTGGACGGTTCAATACTTTTTATTTGAATTATTTTTCTTATGATTTGGTTGTTGTCACCAAGCCAGGTTCTGACGAGGGGGTCCCAGGGAAATCGAGAGCAACCCTCAAATATTATAGGCACGTACGTGTTTTTTTTTGTAAAGTTCTTCAAGTATTTGTGTAATTAAAAACTATATAATAAAAAACATAAACGACATAAGTAACTAAAAAGCAATCAATTAAATATTTTCTACAAAATTTTGGTACAAAATAAAACGTACAAAAATTAAATTAAATTGTATTTTTTAACACGCTTTTTTATTATTTACTTAGCACCCAAAGTGTTGCAGAAAATATTTGTTTCTTGCCTTTTGGCTACTCTTGAAGTTTGTTTCTTGTTAATATTTTTCTTATAAACTGCCACAAGTATTATGCTAATAAACAAATGAGACCGCACGCCGACTCGGGTTGCAACTGAGTGCAATGCCTATTGAATTTAGCCTCGTTTCCTTTAATTTGCGGCACCGCGAACCTCGCCAGAGTTACTGTAATTCGATTGGATGCTGGAAATGTAGTTTCAAGTTTCAGTGCTATGAGTTATCCCGATCCTAGTATTTTTTCTAATAGGGGAGCGGACAGTCAAATAAATTGAGATACTGTATACAAACATACATAACAGTTATAGATTTTAGTTTATTCGTGTCATGATATTTTAAAATATAGATGTTTTTTTTTAAACTTATGACCTTATGGTCCTAGAGAGTCAATATACTCTCACTTATTGCTGTTGCACAAGTAGTGGAATGGCTTTCGCACGCGTCTCAAATTCAGAGGGCGCGGGTTCGATCCTGGGTGGAACGCATGCATCACTTAGTGAGTTTTCTGATCTAATGTGTACATTGTTACATTTACCAAGTGCAAAAAACGGTGAAGGAAAACATCGTGAAGCATTCTGCACATCGAGCTAACCGATGTGTCGAATCTGCCAAGCCGCCTTGGACAAATGTGGCGGTTGTACTATCCGTTCCCAGCAGTGGGAAATTTATGGGTTAATATTATATTTATTTATATGTTGCTGTTGTTGTGTCGGTAACGACATTTGCAACATCAACGGTTTTGACACTAATAATGCCTAGGCAAGGGCACAAGTGTTAAATGCCAAATTTCCGATGGTACGAATTCAACAAGCGAAACCGAGTTCAGATTTAGTTTCTCTACGTCTTATTACTTACCAATAGGCCGCTGATGGAGTGCGTGATTCCACCATCAAGAAACGTTGCACTCGAAGTTAAGACACACGGTTTGAGAAAAATCCATTCAATAGCGTGGATATGAGGTTAACATTTTATTTATAGTACACGAGGGCGCCCTAACATAGCTTAGCAGTTCTCAGATAATGTAAATGGCGCCATCCTACAAGATTTTGAGGTATCGGTAGGCTATCATCCATTCGCAACAATATAAGTACCACAAAAACTAATACAGCCGAATTGTCACCCTCCTCCTTTTGGAAGTTGCTTAAAAGTTTACAAGATGGCGCAAGAAGATAAAAGATTTTTCAGGAATGACACCTACATAGAAAATTTTTAAAGCAAAGCCTTATCGAAATACAAAATTGGGTTCCGATCGTTAGAGACGTTCCAAAGATACGCGAAATAAATTCATATAATTACATTCGCTTAAATTTATAAGATAAAAGCTAACGGGGAATCATAAGACTATCTTGAGCACTATTCTTCTGCATTCAAAGTCAAATTATGATCCGTTAACTCACTAAGGTTAGTGATGATTGAATTTCTCGTCTTGTGCTTTTGTTTCAGTTACGCCAAAAAATTGATTGTAATTATAATTTATAACTAACTAACAATCATTATAAACAATAGAAAATTTTAAATTCATTTTTCGGCAGTCTGCTTTTCCTGACAAATGCAATCTGAGAGACATCTAGTGACAAATGAATAGGTGTGTTGTTATTTTACCTCTCTGATTGTTGTTTTATAGTTATTGAAGTGGACCCCGGGCACGTTGTGACCTAGCAGGTGCCCCGCACCCTGCTCCCGATGTGCTCATAACTGTGTTTGTCTGGTACACTAATTCGCCCAGTGCGCAACGCCGGATATTGATTTTGACCCCCGGGCACTAAACGGGATTAGGCTACCAGCCCTAGCCATTCGGGAATGTGTGTCTCCTAAAAATATTCCTTAAAATACAGCTAAACCTATTTGAATTTCATTTAAGTGTACCAGAAATTATCTATATACATTAATTAGTGTCTTGAACTAATATTGGTGTCTGTGTGAAATGTGAAACTGTAAGAATTATTGAGTATATGCTAAGTGTTCTCGGTCGAGTCTATTGATTTTCCGCCATGGAAGTGTTGTCATAGGAATTCGTCATTATGGACGCGTAAGTACACAATTAGGGGTATAAGGAAAATAAAAGTTCACCTACTCAGGGGGCTTAACAAGAGCGATGTGGGCGAATCGCTTACGAAATCGATACGTATCTCGATATACTGGTAGGTGTAAGGCACAGCTTACGGTCCACTCTAAGCTGACACTCATCGTCATATTCGTAATAAGAGACAGAACGCCGAAAGTGGCGAGGCCCCGGGTTCAGCGCTGAAACTTCTCATTGCTGGATTCCGTCTTTTCCGGTTTTGGACGTAATTCATTGTATTTTACCTTTGTTTATCACTAATAACATAATATATTTCATTGTTTATATACTCGTAAAAATCAATAATTGATGTGCGCGAGTCGAAATTGCGCAAGAGGCAGTGGTATCCCTCCCACTTCCCCCTACGCAATATCTTGTCTTTTGTGCCTTTTTTATTGTCTGAAGCAGGCAGCGGCCTGATGGAAAGGGATTGTCGTCGCCTATGTAAGTTTGCAACGGCAGGGGTGTCGGTAACACATTGTAGGCCTCTAAGAAATTTTATAACGCCGCAGCAACTATTGGGTAGTTGAGCGTGGGAGTTCCAAAAAACGAGGTGAACATACATACTGTCGATGGTGAGTGGTGCTGTTGTAAAAATGAGACATTCGCACCAGGGCAAACAATTTTTCGCAACACACTCGTTGTACAGAGGCTAGAATACCCGGGAAGACGCAAAGTATCTCCGAAGATTAAGCGGTTCCTTCCCAAACAGACATTTTCTTTCTGTTTTCGTGTTATGCAATACAATGACCCAGTAAACGGTTTCCCGGCTGCGGCCAGCCATGCAGGGATGGACTGTCCACTCCACAAAGCGATCTTGGGTTAGGATTCCTTGTTCCATTTGAGGGCCACTTCGCTCCTCTTTGGCGATCCAGCAGAGATGTCTTAACAAGGCGGCGGCACCGGAGTTTCTGGTCCGGCGGACATCTTTGCAACTCATTAGATGGGCAGTATTAATCAGTCCACCGCGCGGCCCGCTTTGCCAACCCCGCTCCAGAGGAGTATAGGTGGATATCCGTGAGTGGAGTCACGTAGAATGGCGCTCGATCCAAGCAGAGGTTCGTTAAACGACAAGGCGAATAGCGGCAAAGGAGTGGGAGCCAACACCGTGCTACGGCCATGATGATTCCGGCCGTGCTCGATCTCAGTCCGGATTAGAATCCCACAAAGAAACCTCTATTTGTCCGCGACATCGACATACCGTTGAACCAAGACAGTGATCAGTCGATTGCCTACTTTAATTGAAGAGCGGCGAGAGAACGGCCTGACTATTTTTTTGGGTTGAGCGGCGCCGATTAACTGCGGACACTCGGACGACGACGTCTCCGAAGAAGTCTCCGGCGCTGGGACTCTTGTGAACTTTGGCAGACGTGAACAAACGGAAACAGCCGCGAGAAGGACCTTGGGATGTTTGATGATGCGCGGCTGCACATTAAGGTGTCGAATGTGGGCGTACAGTGATTCCACGCGGCCAATTCTATCCTAGCGGTGTTCTCTGCACCCTGCAACGACTCTGGAAATTGCCGTGTGTCCGTCCCTCGGCAAGACACAAGGCCATTTTGACCGGCACTTTATTAGGGCCTAAGCAGTGTTGGCGATGGCCATTACCACCACCTGCTGGTCCCAGGCGGAAGAACAGCGCTGGTCTTAGCGGCTAGCATTACGTTAAGTGTGGGTCCAATATTAAAACTTATATTGACCCCTTTATACTTTTCTCAGTATTGTTAAAGTGTTTTAAAGTATAACAATTCTTTCTTTCCTACCTGCATCCCTAATTGTAGGCTAGCGGATGGAACAATGGGGGTTTAGTGGGTGTTCCCGTAAATGTGTAATCTGTGTGCCTGCACCAAGACCAATCTCACAAGTTCGTAATCGGATTACAAACAGGCATTTTCGGCTACTTTTCTTCAAAATAAAAAACAGGGTGCTTTTAGAATACATATGGACAAAGTCTTATTCGGTCCCAGGCTCGTACGTTCGCCCAGCTGCCATCACTATATGGGCATGAACACCTGTATTTTTGATTTTACAAAAAAAAAATTACTCAGCTTTCAAGAAATGTGAAAGTATAAAAATTATTGTAGAACAACAAATCTAATTTGTTTTTCTTTTCATTTGAAAATGGTTAGATAAAACAAATGTTAGAAAAGCATGTATCCAATATGTGTAAATAAGTAAGTAGTTGTAAATTTTTTCTTTCGAACAAAATATCATAGCAAGATTGACCGGCTTGGAGCCTTATAAAAGTTACACATTTACGCTGATTTCACTAAAAACGATAAAAATATTTACAATACATTTAGCTCAAAATATAGATTAAGTGCTATGCGCACTTACTATCAAGGGATATTTACAACAGGCGATTTTTACGCGTTATCTGTTCTAGGCTTAGTAGTTTCTGAGATAATCGACGGTGACACACAAACAGGCAGACTGTTAATGTGTCACTGTAGATTATTTTTAAAAAAACGTACAAGAGTAATTAAAGTAATTCATTTTACGTTTTAAAGAGTATAAATATTATAAATAATCATTATTGTGATATTCATTTGATAGATTCGATAGACTGTCTTTTATAAGAATAAAACTGAGCAGCTCTAAAATTGGTAGCTAATTATTGATATTATTGTGTTTATAACTTTGATGTCTACAGGGAGGGATGGCAATCCCTAGTCGTATGAGTAAGGATTATTGCTTTACGACAAATAATAAATTTCGCCATTTTAAACGCGATAAAAAATTACTCGTCCTATCTTCGAGGTGCGCTTTTTCTATCCCTCGAGAACAGTAGTATTTACACAATTAAAATTGTTTACGTCTTTTCTGGACCTTTGGTCACATGTATCCAAAGTTTCACGATGATCGGTTGAATACTTAGGTCTTGAAAGCCTAACAAACGAATTCATACATTTATTCATAATATTAGTTAGATCGCTACACCCGTTAACGGCAAGTACCTTATGACTTAAATAAAATATGATACATAACAACCTTGAGTTTAGTTCCGGCATTAGTGGTCAGGTTCCAGTCTCCCTTAAGAGAGCAGCAGCGCATTTGTAGCACCTTCGGTGTTGCAAATGTTCATAGGCGATGGTAACCGCTTTCCATCAGATGGGCCGTCTGCCTGTGTGCTGAACTCATGCAATAAACAAAATTAGAGAAAATTAATCGACCGCTTTGAGCTTTTGTCCGATGGTTCTGGCGCCGGCTTTACTGGCCTGTTCTAATGTTATACTTTCCCTTCGAGTGTGACGTGTGATCTTTTATAATTATTTGGCCTTAAAAAGATCTAGTGAACGCTCGGACTGCTCACCTGATATCTTCTTTGGTGTAGTTATTCGTCGACGTCGTATATACGAGTAATGACTCCTATGCTGTCACCAGGGCTCACAACCGAACGGCCGTGGGGCTCAGTCGACGGGCGACGGTGACGTGGTAGACGTCAGTCCCGGGCCTCAGCAGCCCGGAGACGCCATCTCCCCGACCAGCCACGGCACCTTTCAACTCTATGAACAGGCGGCCAACAACGCGCATTGTGAGTATGCCTTTACTTTGAGCATGCATATTATTAGGCAGTTTATGTTGTTCCCATAAGGCTGGGGCCGCGCCTAGACTAAAGTATAGCCACATTAACAGTTAAGGCTGGGCGCACACGGGCCACCGACCACGACAAGCAGTCCACACGCTTTTTTATACTTTTGCTAGGGAATCGTCGCATATGTGTAACCGCTGGCGCCCATCGCCATTACATCCTTCGCCACATTTACGTGAAACGGCATATAACTGTAATATTATCCCAGATCACGCCCCCACTTTTATACAAATACATCCACACCAAGGACTTAGAAAAAAATTGTTACATTATTTTTACAATAATTAAATTTGCCAGTAAGCCATAATTCAGTGTCACATATGTTTATAAATTAGGTTTTTTCTTAGTTTTCCAATTAATTCCATTCCTGTATGACTTAAGTACCACACTAAGGGCCACTTGCATAGATTACTTAATCATATTAAACTGCCTAAATATGTTTTACAAAAAACATATTGACAGTTCTTTAAGCATATTTAGTGGCAATTTTTGCGATGTCGAAGACGCTAATTGTATTTAAGGGTGTTAAATACGTTTTGCGTTTCTTAAATAAATTTAAGCAACCGTATGCAAGCGGCCCTAAATATGTGAATTTCTAGCTAGACGTGTTGCTGAAGTCTCTTGTTGCTTGACCCCTTGTGAAAAGGTATATAAATACATTAGAAAGTAAAGTTAATTTTTAACTTGTATGTATGACCAAAAATGTTCTCTAGTAGAACTTAGTTTGAACAAAATCTTTTAATTTATAAAATTATATATGTAAATATGTATCAATTGAGCTATAGTACGTATCTTACAGTAAAAATGATTTATTGAAAATTATTAATAATTATCGATGATTATTAATATTTACCTCGTGACTAGGTAAATGTGAGAATAAAATTGAAGTTCATCCCTTTTCGCAGCTATTATTAATAATTCACTACTCTCGACGATAAAAATAATAAAATGAGACTGGAATTTATTTCTGCGGTAGGTATTTATCTATAATACCACAGTACCTACAAATACATAACTAGATAAAAGAGATTTACAGGCAAAATCGTTTATTTTTTGGTTTTACTTTAATCAAACAATAACGGATAAAATTAACATTGTACGTTTGTGTAAAAAGTCTACCTTTACCCGGATTGTTACCTGTTAGGTGGTGTATCTATAATATTATAAAAGTGTAGTTGTTTCGTACATTTTTTGTGTTTGTTCGGGATTCACGTAAAAACTACAAGGCAGATTTTGATGCGGTTTCCGCTGCTCGATAATCAATTCTCGGACTTAAAATCACACTTCGATCGGGATTAAAATTGTGTGGTGGCCAGGTCGAAAAAAACCCATTGATTCCGATGCGAAATTGTTGCTGATCGATAAAATCTTTAGTAAAACAATTGTGATCGTGTATGTATTATGTAACATTACTTATCACGAGTTATTAAGAAAATTTCCGCGATTCATGTATTTTCATAGTAAAAAATCCACTACCCTGCTGAAAATTTCCTTTGATTTTATATTTAGCAAAATAACTGTGTCCAAAATGGACAAAGTCGCGGGCAAATGATTATAATAAATAAAAAACTATTTAAATTTCGAATAATAGAAAGCGAAGCAAGCGTACGTGACCACTCAAGTATAAATATGTTTTTTTTATTTTTAATCTAAATACCACAGACAGTAGCAGTAGTAACACAATTTGCCATAATGGCAGGCAAAGGATCGCGGCATCAACATTTTTGTACATCTTTACATATAATATATAAAATTCTTTCGACCTTGTATATGCCACTGAACTCGTCCTAAGCCCCTAGACTGATTTTGTTGAAATGTTTTGTGTGTGTTGAGTGTACTGTTTAGATTCACAATTGGGACCGTTAGATGGCGCTAGAATCATGCTGGAGTGACATTGATGATTTTATTCGTGTTTGTTTGAATGGGTCTCCAGATGGTTTATGTTCACAAATAGATCCGGTACGTGGCTCTGGAATCGGATCCTAGATTTTTAATTTTTCAGGGCTGGAGAACGTCTCCTGAACCGCTGGTCTATCTATATATTACAGTTGTTTTCTCTGAAAAAAAAAGTATCTGCTAGCGCCATCTCTCAGAATTTTGAGGTAACCGTAATTATACATTGGCAATAATACGAATTCCCACAATATCTATGGAGATGGCGCTGATGGATAGAAAAAACTCTCCCCCTGTCTTTGAGTATGTTTATAATTATATATTTTTAATTGGGAATACCTGTAATGTCGTCACCACACGAGACTTATATCTGTGCTAAACTTCATTTTGTTAGCCCAAGAATCAGTTGATTATTTCAAGAACATCGGAATAAACCAATGTGAAGGAGCCCTTAGCGGAGTGAAAAATGATTTGAAAATAGTATAACGAGTAGTATTTGAGATATTTTCGTTTACGCAATATTTTGGGATAGGGAACACAAATTACTATTTGGCTAGGCAGCCAAATAGCGCGGTGGACGTGGCCCGGCACTCCAGAACTCGGAATTCGTGACTGTTCCTGCAATACGCCGCCAGATATTGTTGACTAACTTAGGCCTGCAACTTCGTCCGCGTGGAGTAGTTACTTTTGGCTAACGCTAAGTTTAACCCGCAACTTTGTTTACGTAGAAGTTGAAACATACGCAGCGGAAGCTGTTAAAAAGAAAAAAAAACCTCGATTTTGAGACATTCTTCATTGGTGCTCCGCTCCTATTGGTCTTAGCGTGATGATATATAGCCTATAGCCTTCCTTGATAAATGGGCTATCTAACACTTGGAGCATTTTAGTAGTTCCTGAGATAAGCCTGTTCAAGCAAACAAACTCTTCTCAGCTTTAGTATAGATGAGTCTTGAAGATTGTCGTTTTCCACTAGCATACTTATATTAAATTGTATGTTCTTATTTCGTAGCGTACATCGCGCAGTACTTCGGTTCCTCTACCGGTAAGGGCGAGGGTGTACTAACGCGGCCCAAGGCGCCATCAGCGCCGGCTTTGCTGGCTCCGCTCGCTTTCACACATTCACGGGCAGACAAGTGGCTATAGCGCTAAACGAATAGAATGATAATGTGTGGAAATGGCATGATCTATTTATTATTTTGTTCCCCTTCTAGTAATTACAAGTTGTAATTTAATTACACTAATTGAAAAATTCGCATGCAATATGATATGTATTTTAAAATTTTGATAGCTTACCCAATATGACAAGTTAGTTTTATTCACATTATTATGCATCCTACTAATACTATAAACGTGAAAGTTTCTAAGAATGTATGTATGTTCATTACTCTGTCACGCAAAAGCTACCGAATTGATTTTGATGAAACTTTATAATAATTTAGCTTACACATCAGAATAACACATAGGCTATAATTTATAAAGAAACTAGAATTTACGCCGCGGCTACGCCGCGGGTTAACCTCTGGTGCATCTCTTGTTTATAGAGCAAGCGCTACAGGTTATATTATATTAATTTTTTATGTATTTGCTCACGGAAGATTCACTTCATTTTTTATCGCTAATTATACCATCCCCGTCTATCTATAAACAACATAAATTACAAAACTTGACCAAAAAGGCCACAGTGACCGACGTGGCCAAAATGACGGAATAGGCAAAAACGACTAAAAAGGCCAAAATAATCAAAATGGTCAAAATGACCAAAAAGGCCAAAATGACCGACATGGCCAAAATGACCAAAAAGGCCACATTGCCCGACGTGGCCAAAATGACGGAATAGGCAAAAACTACTAAAAAGGCCAAAATAATCAAAATTACCGACATGGCCAAAATGACGTAAAAGGCCACAGTGACCGACATGGCCAAAATAACGGAATAGGCAAAAACGACCAAAAAGGCCAAAATGACTGACATGACCAAAATTACCAAAAGGGCCACAGTGACCGACATGACCAAAATGACGGCATAGGCAAAAACGACCAAAAAGGCCAAAATGACCAAAATGGCCAAAATGACCAAGAAGGCCATAATGACCAAAAAGGCCACAGTGACCGACATGGTCAAAATGACCAAAAAGGCCAAATAACCAAAAAGGCAATAATGACCGAAATGACCAAAATAGTCAAAATGACCAAAACGACCAAAATGACCAAAAAGGCCACAGTGACCGACATGACCAAAATGACGAAATAGGCAAAAACGACCAAAAAGGCCAAAATGACCAAAAAGGCCAAAATAACCAAAAAGGCCACAGTGACCGACATGGTCAAAATGACCAAAAAGGCCAAAATGACCAAAAAGGCCAAAATAACCAAAAAGGCAACAATGATCGAAATGACCAAAAAGGCCAAAATTAAAAGTATCCCTTGTCCACCCTCAGTATTTAATTTATATACGTACCGAATTTCAGCCAAATCGGCCCATTAGTTCTTCCGTAAAAGCATAACAAACAGAAAGACAAATATATTTTTTTCCCGGAAACTATCCCATTTTTCGGGATAAAAAGTATCCTATGTTCATTCTCGGCATCGAATATATATATACTGAGTTTCAGCCAAATCGGTCCAGTAGTTTTTACGTGAAAACGGAACAAACAGACAGACAGACAGTTACTTTCGCGTTTATAATATTAATAGGGATTGTGGGAGTTATCCAAAGTATAACGATTTTCCATCACCGTAAAATGAAACATCATACATTCATAGGTTACAAATTGCCTCACGTCAGTGACGTCAGTAAAGAGCGTGGTAAATATTCGGTAATTGATATGTCGGACTATGTTCGATAAAAGATGCGACAAATGTTCGGACACGGAAATAAATCGACACGAGGGTGTGTCAATACATTTATTAAACAAGCTTTACTTGTATTTATTTAAATTAATTATAAACTTTACTAATAAGTTAAAGATTTACTTAAATATATACTATACGTTTGTTAATTATAAATTTAAATTAATTTATTCGGATCGTTTATGGTATACAATACACAACAAAAGCAAGGTTGGCACTGAAAATATGCTTTGTGTCAGATATAATCCCGACACAGCAACAAGAGTGCAAACCTTGTTTGCTGAATTTGCGGCGTACTTAATATTTTTTTAATACTGTTACGAGTTACGGGACTCGAATTAAAATGCCGTTGGAATTACTATAGAATTTATTAGAACTATACAAACACATATAACACAGGTACAAATATAACTGGACACAATCAGTACAAACGTAATACACGATTCAATAACACGCGCAAAGTCCGTTACTATATAGATTATCGAATGTAGACACGTCTTGCCAGACTTGCGGTTATCGCTTGACTCCCTCGCCTCTCAGTTGGGACATTGTTTTATACAGCACCAATACAATATGTTTTCACAATACTCGACCGCATAACAATTCTTTCCAATAATTACACCTGGCTAATGCCTACCATAAAGGATTAAAATACACTCTAGGCTGTTTTTCTCATTACAAATTGTAAACAAAAGAATTTTTCAAATGCCGAAAAAGTAATAGATTGCAGGTATGCATTTACTTTTGTCTCCATGTAACAATACTATTTATAAAAATGTAATCAACGCAACTACTTTCTTTCTTATATTAATTAGCATAACGATGTGTAATTGTCATACTTTTTCTGTTCTATTCGATTAGCGCTAATGCCACTTGTATACAGGGACAGAAACGGAGAGCAGACGCCCGCGCATCTGTCCCCTGCATATATACAACTTGGCTTCCCCACATATTTCACTTGTGAATTCACTCTTAAATTAATATTTGGCAATAGTCTTTTTAAAGTTATGCTTGCTTGCCTTTCTTTGAGACATTGCATTTTTACGCTTACGGGCAAGTTATCCTTAGAATTGTCATATTCTACTACTAAGTGCAATTCTTTCACTAATTTTATTGTTTATTAAAAATATTAATACAAGTAAAAAGGGCTATTACTCCAGTAAAACCCCCTTACTCTCATGTGTCCCGCGCTCACGGTGACACTTAGAACGTTGTTACGCCAACGCTGATCCTAGGGCTAGCGCTTGAGAATGCCCCGGGAGCGGCAAACTCACTTCGCCAACAGGGGTTTGAGCCTCCGATCCCCAAATGCTGGAGGACCCCATATACAGCGTTAACCCTATATAACGACACTGAAGGGATTGTATATTTTATGGCGTTATAGAGAGTTGTCGTTAAATGAAGAGAAGTCTGTTAATTTGTCTGACGTCTTTTGCTGCAGCAGTAATTTTTTTATATCGTTTTACTTATTTTATTAATATCTTGCTATATTGAGGCGTGTTGGTGATAAAACAAGTACCTACTTGGAAATTACGGTATTTCGGAGATTCTTACAAATTTCTGATTGATTTCTGACTTTGTCATTAAATCGAGTGTCGTTACATGGAGTTTGCACTGTATATAGAGGACCCTAGCCTAGCCGTGCGTCGTAGGCTGATTGTGTAATAATGTTAATAACTAAATTAATAATAGAATGTCAATATAACATTTGGATCATTGGACATTAATTAGACATTGCGGCAATATTGTGCTAACTCTGCTAACCAACCGTTAGGTTATACTCGAAACGGGCACCGATTTAATATATGCTTCGTTTCATGTGATTGTACGAGTAATATACCAACCTGTTACATAAGACGATGATCTGTTAAAATTATTCGGAAATATTTTTTATATTTATATATTTTATTTGAGCATGAGATTGAGCATGAAAATTGCATTAGTGACCACATTGACAAATTATACAATTGGACCAAAAGTTCTTTAACATTTTAAAATGGCCACACAAAATAAACACGCTGAATTAAACGAGAACCCTCTGTTATATTATAAGTGTCAAAAGTACACAAATTGGGTTTTATTTTTTGTATATAACAATCATCATGTAATTTGAGACTTGTGTATTTGGTGTAACCTGGGCTAGATTTTTTTAATGACCATAACCTAACCTAACAAGTGAATGGGCTAATGTTTTATATATTATGGGTGTTTTTTGTTAATTTTTAGATGCACCTTAGATTGTTGTTGTAGGTTTGTTTTTAAAACATCTCTCCTCATTTAATAACGCACGTATGTCTCATTAGCAATATATTGAAGCTTTAAATTTAAAACATCCTTAGCAAAGTTCAATTTCGTAGCGTGGTCTTACTGACCATGTTAAGAGGTCATTAATTGTACAATTTTAATGTTGTCCGGGTGCATTTATGTAGACCGTTGAGAGTATGATCTAGAGGCGTCCAGGGCTTACTAAAGGCAACAGAGTTGGTTTGAGTCGACAATACAAGTCGCTTTTGAGTGGACATGATGAGTTGCTCTTGAACATTCACGAACAATCTCTGTTTTGCGGTTCTTTCCATGTCTTGGATCGAATCAAGCAAAGTTAAGATTAAACCCATCATCTGGAACTTCCACACTCAATTTTTTATTGCTGAAGCTTGGTTTGAGTATGTAATATTGTAATTAAAGTTTTCGGTCGCAGAGTCGTTTTCTCGGTAGTCTTCGCGATTAGAAAGCGCTTGTTACATTTCGTCGAATAACAACATGGCATTAAATCCCTGTTGATTTTCTCTTTCTCTCTCTTGCGCGTTTGGGAGTAATCAATACTCCGCCCACGGTGAGGCAGCCTGTTTTTCGAGTAACTTAGCCCACCTGTATCTCCAGACACTTACAGCATATCACGATGTAATTGGTTGTTTGATAAATGACCACAATGAAAATATAAAGTTAGTAATAATCTCAAAATGGAATCTTACAGATTACTTATTGAAACTTACCACCACTTTTAAGGCAATTTTAGTAACTGTTAAACCAGAAAAAGCTGCGCTATAAACTCCTGAATGTTACATTGATCTTGTAAACATAACAGAAGTTTGAATGAATAAATACGTATTCCTGCATCTCTGGTTCGTACAACAATTGACCCAAGATTAGGAAAATGCGTCGCAGCGCAGCCGGTTGTCGGGGCACGGTGCACTCGCCCGACACGGAGCGAGGACCAAATTGCTTCCGTTTCTTGAGCTGGCCGATGAGTGCTATTGTCCCCTTTGTCAGCGCTGCGTTGCCCATATTGTAACTAACATATTATGTAGTACACCTAACGCAATTGTTCCCAACTTCGTATTGGTTTACTCGATATTATGCTCTCAATTGGGACTTAATCATAGTTTAATTTTTGACTTCTTGTTACAATGGGGACACTTCCCGTTTGATGAACTCTTTAATTCGCTGCCGCCGTCGAACCGCTCGACGCCGACTGGGTGTTCATTCAGACATCCTCAACATCTGTTGCAGATGTCCATGGGAGACGGTAACCCACTTGCCATTTACTAGCTTGCCTACAAGCGAACATTAAAAAAATCACACAGTTTGAAGTTCAACCCACCGAAGAATAACACTTTTTTATATTCTTTTTCGTTTTAACAACTATATCATTTGGGGGACATGCTTTGTCATAATATATATGTATGCGTTGAGTTCTTTATTCTTGTTTCTTTAAATATTAATGAAACTTTCAGAACGTGGATGTAATTGGATTATGACATTGTAATCGACTCTCGGCGGTCAATCTAGATCACTATTAAAGCAAGCTACTGGCAATCGTGACCGGTTAGACATGATTTCAGTAACGCTTGTGTATTACGTAAATTAAACTTCGGCTTCGTTTCTCAGCTGTCATACTCATTTTAGGAGAGAAGAGCGAAGAATTTCTGTACTTGGGTTGACTCCGGATGCGCATAACCAATTATGTAAACGCTGCTCAGCATACTAAGAAATTTTACACCACAACACCATAACGATTTATGGCTAGTTCATGTATCTTACTATTCTTTCACTTGCTTTACCATTGGTTGTCTTTCGGCATAACTGTTATGTCAAATTTTAGCCGGTAGCAAGGCAAAGAACGAAGAAGAAGGTAAGATATTGAGCTATAGCATGTTTTGATACATTGTTTACAAATGTCAATAAGTGCACAATTAATATTCATCTATTAAAACAATGCCAATTGCTAAATCGCTGAGCACGCATGACCCGGATATCCAAGTGCAAGGTCTATGTTTACTTCTTAATATTTGGACCCTCAAACAAGCAGAAAGAAATAATCATAAAAACAATATAGCTTTATAATCCAATGGATTGATATGTTATCGACTCATTTTTGATTAGATATTGTGTGTTTTCGTTCAGTTATGTATTTGGTGCGTGAAGAGATAGTGGTCTGGTGTTCGGTTTGGTAAAGACAGAAATGGATCCTGATAACGAAGAGACGGTTGCAATAGACGATAGCGACACGCGGCCGTTAGTAGCTGATGATGTAGGTAAAATAGTGGTACGCATTTTGAATAACGACGATGCGACCTATTCTGCAAGCCACGGACTTGCCTCCGAACCCTGACCATTGCAGTTACTGTAACCAAAATCCATAACCGGGTCCAGGATGACAAAATATAGTAGAAAACAATAGGGGCGCCACATTCGCAAATTTGTGTAAGCTATAGTAACTCCACTGGTAGGTCAAGAGTAATTTCGAAACTTACTAGTGATTTTTAATTCGACATCAACATCGTGCAAGTATCAAGATGCTTTAGTTGTCGTAACTAAAGCAACTTGACACTTTCGTACTCATTTTGTCAACAGAGCCTCCATAGGCTTATTGTTTTCTTTAAGAAAGGACTTTCTGTGGTGGGAATATTAGCGGAAGACGTTTATACCTCGTCCAATATTTCCGCAAACTCGTCCAACAAGCAGATAGTAATGTTTCTAAACAAGTAATTCAACTGCATCATTAGTGTGGGTACATCTTAATGTCTTGTTACTATATCTTGCCCAACGTGCATTTGCTTTACAATTGGTTACAACTTGACATAATATGTCAAAGTTTAACCAATGGTAGGGCAAGTGAATGAATAGTAAGATGTAAGAACCGGTCATAAATAAATAACCAAGACTACTGACTGCGTGTAAATTTATATCTGTATGTATAATAAGAATAAGAATACCATTTATTTCCCCCCGGCGGCGTGTTGTAAGAGGAGCCAAAACAACCTACAGCCCGGTGACAGGGCGTTTGCTCGACTGGATGGCTAATACCCCTGGTCTAAAGTATGTCGCCATAACAACCTTGAGTTGTGTTCCGGCACATCCAGGTTCCAGTCTCCCTTAAAATAGCAGTAGCACATTTGTGTTGCAAATGTCCATAGGCAATGGTAAGCGCTTTCCATGAAGTGGGTATGCCGCCTGTCTGCTGAATACCTGCAATAAAAAAATATAAATAAAAAAGTGTAATTCAGTATTCAGCGCTGGCAACTAGAGCCAGTTACTGACCAAATGTGAATAGGCCTTAGTCGTTAGCTGGTTTATCATATTCATAAATAAAGAAGTGAAACCGGCTTGGCCTTCGCGTTCGGTCGATGTTTTGCAGAGCGACGGAGCCGTGGAATGATTCCGCGGAGGCACGTGATCGGCGCAGTGACGTCACGTCATGCTCCGGCGCTCCTAGGGTTGCAAGCGATACATCGATGTTCACAATACCAAAACATCGATGTAGCGATGTCATTTCGATCGATGTTTTACATAGATGTTGTACAGTTTGTACATTTGTTCTTGGTTGTGGTGGTGGATGCTGGCAGTTGTTGGTGGAGTGCTGGTGCTTTCTTGTAGTAGGGTGAAGAAAATACACCTTGTCGCTTTCAGGGATTTATTCTTGTAGAAGTTTGGATGCTGATCCCTGGTCGCAGCTCAATAGCGACTTAGTAGCGACTCATTAGCAACTCACCCACAATATATTTGTGAGCGTTATTTATACTAATGTTATTATATTAGTGTAGCCTAAAGTAGGCCGCAGCGTCAGCAAAACGCTGTACGTTGAACCGTACAGATGTTTTGTTTGAATTGAACGAATTCTAGATTTTTGAATAAGTTGATGACGCGATGCTCTAACAGATTCGAACCCGCAGCCTCTGCGTTGCAGTGAGGTAGGCCGACCAAGGCTTAGTCCGATCAACCACAGAGGCAAAAGTTGTATCTTCGGAAACTGCTGGTCCTACACAGACCCTGAATTTTACTTTTTTTGAATTTAATGTATAAACTCGACCTATAAATTTATCACTGTACTGCTGTGCCCGCGACTTCATACGCGTGGTTATTTTTTCGCGTATCCCTAATTTTAAAAGTTGCCTAAGTGACTCCTTATAACTGAGCTATCTGCGCCTGAAAGTTTCGTTAAAATCGGTCCAGTAGTTTCAGAGATTAGTCGGAACAATCAGACACAAAATTTGAAAATAGATTTTTTGATATGAGTACTGTATATACTTTCATATATGCATTTACTAATCAGATTAAATTTTATGTATTTATATATATATATATATATATATATAGATAGGTATTATCATAATATTCAAGTAAGAAGCACATGCAAGCGATCGAGTTTAAACTCGTAATGTACATCCAAAAAATACTACGATGTTTTTGATCATCGATGTTTTCTCAACGATGTTTGCATCCCTAGGTGCCCCGCGGTGTTCACTCTGTCATCACTTTACATAGATTGGTAGATTTGGCGCTCACCGCTTTCACGTTCTATAATATAAAAAAAAAACTTAGTCAAAAGTAATTACAATCAATATAGATAAATAAAATTAAAGTGTCTGTTTGTGTACATATGAAAATATATTTGGTATTATATCAATTTAATTATTGACCGTCTGTCTGGATTTTTCTCTTTCTTTTCTCCCACACGGCCGGACCAATTTTGACGGGACTTTCACTGACTGATAGGTGGTGTTACAAGGAGTAACTTATGCTACTTTTTTTTACTTTCTTTAGGGTTCCACGAACCAAAAATCCACGCGGACTAAGTCCCGGACGCGGCTAGTCACCAAATATAGAAAGAGTGCCTCGCTATTTTTCACAACTCGACTCGCACTTTATTCAATATTTATTTGTACCTTTTTTATTATTTGGTTGTTTTTACTTTCGTCTTAAATACTCAAGTTGCTCGAGCTCAATTACGTACATATTTTATTTCTTTCAATTATTCTGTCGGTAAACGTGGGTGCCTAACTCATAACAAGACCACTTACTTTTATGATAGAATATAATATTAATTGCGTGTATTTTCTTCCGATGTTAGGTTTTAACGTTCATTTGTTAACTTATTGAACCTACTGATTAAATAAAAATAAAAGGTAATTATTTTTTCCGCATGGCTACACAAATTTTGACATTGTCAGTAAAGTGACCACACCACAAATCGTTGACACAAATACTCTGTTGTCTAATTAATTCATGCATAGAAAGTGGCGCCCTGTAGCGAGAATACGGAAGAATATTTGTTTTGGATATATTTCATTCATTTCTGTACGCATCACTTATAAAGTAAATAATAAATTAATTTGGTTTTTAGGAACATGACTTTTTATGCACTAACCAATACTGTGCTAAAAATGAATATTCATTATTCCAAACTAATATTAATTTTAGTTATAAATACAAAGTAATTAATCTTTAATATTAAGTATTTTATTTAAATGAAGAAAGGCACAATATCAAATAGTAAAAGGTTTAATCCAGAATAAAGACAGTTATAAATATCAGTATTGTGAGTAACGCCTGAATTGCATTTGAATCAGTTAAGAAGCGAGTTAATGAGTATTGAATAAGTACTTGCATTGAGTAAGTTTTTGTCCAAACGACAAGGTGTTAATTCGCTCGTTTCACAAGCTGCCTAGCTTCACAATTAGTGCATTCGTTGGCGTTAGTTATATCTTGTAGCTATAGTTACACTTTTTGAATTTATTGACAAAAAATTTACATACTTGCGAATTATTTTACAAAAAAATATCACCAAATAGTGTAGTTCCAAGGCCTTGCGCTAACGCCATCTAAATATAAATCGGACTTAACCATAGAGTCACATTTTAGTTAACCCGACTTGCTTGCAGATGGCACCGCTTCCATACGTATAACCCATAGGCCTTTGCTTCAAGACAATAAAGTTGACAATAGCCTCGAAGTAAACTTCTGTCTGCGTCATCTTTTGCTATTTCCTTCAATCTTTTTGTTTTTGCATAGAATAATAATTGGTGTATTTATCACGTTCTATATATTTATTAGGGAAAACAAAAGAAAAGCAATAAAGTCTGTGATACGTTTATACAATGGCTGTGTGATATTTAATAACAAATGATAGTTGATTAATAAAACACTTGTTTTATTTTGATAGTTTGATAAGTGTAGTGAATTTGTTCCAGGGGACGCTGTTATATTCTCAGGAATGCAAGGTGAAGTATTTATTATTCATATCCATTTACTAGATTGACTTGATTAAACCATTTTGGTGTTTGAGATATTTCTAGTATGGCATTTTTGCATATGTTTCACAAAGTGACGTTTTATGCAATCATAAATATCATTAATATTAATCTATTTTAGATTACTTAAATTAAAACGCAGTTTATGAAAATACCTGCCATATATTTTTTTCTGCTGCATTATGCTATTAAACAATTATTAAATATCAATGTATGAGTAATATCATATCGATGGGTGAAAGGCTATTTGTTTTAAACGACACTTTTATAAATTGTCGAGAGAAAAGCTTAAAGTTTCTAATGACCCAGAAAAACACATCACAAATGAACTATGTCCCATATTTTAAAAAAAAGAACATCTGTAGACTGAAACTAGAGATCAGGTTCTTTATATTTCTTTAAGTTGAGACATTAGGATTAAAAAATCCATTGTGTTGAGTATCACACAAAATGTCGCTTAAAACAAATAGCCTTTCACCCCTCGATATTATAGTTATCCTACACTACGAAGCTAGGGGCTTTCTTATGGGGAATGGATGGTATAATGCTGATTTTAGGTCAACCAAATTGAGAGTTTTGAGAAGTATATGTGAGGTTAGGTTGAATGATGTGATATGGAACAGTGTGACAAGGAAACTTGTTATTGAGAGATGGGATAGCAAGACTTCAATAAGGAATGCTAATGTGGTTTGGGCATTAAAAGAAAATGGATGAAAGTAGAATCCCAAAAAAGTATATTGCTTTGTGAATGGTAGAGATGGTGGTGGTAGACCATGACATGCAAACCATGATTAAATATCAATTGCTAAAGTATAAAGCATGTCCATTAAATGTCTATATGTGATTAAATGAAGCAAAAGTTGTTTGTCAGGATCCATAGTCTCTGTCTAACCCTGCGGTAACCAGGTGTGATAATAAGTACATAACTAAATAAAAACTGTCTAATATCAGCTTGACTCTTATCCATGCAGGAACAGAGAAATGATACTTTCCTTTGGTGGGGTGGCTTGTCGTAAAAGGCAAAAAAACAACCCACAGCCAGGTGGTAGGGTGTGTGCCCGTTTGGACGGCTACCACCCTTGGTCTAGAGTATGCCGCCATAACAACCTTGAGTTGTGTTCCACACATTGTTAGCTTAGTCTGCAGGTTTTTATATTACAACATTTTCATTCCCAGTCACTCTGTGGTGATTGATACAAAATGCACATTGGTAAAAGCAAATTGTCTATGCAGATGTATATTGTGGTCATCACTCAATCCCACATAATTCAAAATAGGATGTATATATATATATATATATATATATATATATAATATTATACAAATAATATTTTGTAACAGAAGTAATAAAAAAAATATTTATAGCATAGACCATAAAAAATAAACTTTGAGTCTTATATTATTTTACAAACTGTCAAAATAAATTTATAATTTTTTATGATGTATTAGTTGGAAATATTTTAGTTTAATGTATGTTACATGTTCAATTTATTTTGACAGTTTGTAAAATAATATAAGACTCAATTACATATTAGATTCAAGTTACAAACTAAATCCTAGTTTTGACTCAAAAAAAGGATAGTGCAATAGATGTTATCTGTCCAAATTATTTGATTTGAAATTGTTATAATATCCTATCTTTATTCCAAGAAATAGTTGCATGAAGCTCACAGAAGCATGGTTGACATAGTAGTAATGTTGGGGAGAGAAGGAAAGGACTGCACATGTGACCTCTGGTCACCGTCACCAGACTGGCCCCGGGTGATGTAGTTACGTGCAGAATCTTTTCCCGTGATTCCATCACAGAGGTCTGTCTGCTGCCAGAAATTCAGTTGTTCCTCTGTTGGTGAAGTGGTCTACCATAGCCAATCTGGGGTGGGAAGTGACTATGTATTCTATATCCAATGTCATTCCAATTCATGTGTGTCAAAGGGGCGCCAATCTAGGCTTAGCTAGATACTTGCAAATGCCTGTACCAGAGTCCCCGTTCATGTCTGTGCCAGGTTTTAAATTCACTCTGTAATAGACCCATCCCCTTAGGGGGCCCAGCTAAGTACAAAATGTATTCCCCCTGTATTATAAAAAAAAAGAGTCATGTCTGTATGCTTTCAGTTAATCCAACATTAGATTTCCACTTGCAGACCTGTCTGGGTGGAATGTACACAATTATTTGCAATAACATTAAGATGTCAGTTAACCAGTCTCTAATCCTGAGATACGCCATGCAACAGTTATCACACTGACCATATGGTGTACATTCTCAAGCAATTTTAGCTCTCCTTTAGAAGCCACTTTGAATAGAATTGTATAACTTGCAAGTCGTTTTCACTTTAAGAATATTGTTTATCCACCCTCTCTTTGTAATACTGGTTTATATCTCTAGTCTCTAGTCTATACTAACTTTAAAAAAAAATCAACAGCAAGAAAGTAAATTAAAAAGCTAACAATTATAAAAACATCTTTTACCATAATTCTAGCCATGGTCAGTCAGTCAGTAGGTAGTTACCCAAACACAAAAGGTGCGGATTTGAATCCTGACCGGAAAGCATATATCACTTAGGCAGTTTTCTGAGTTATTGTGCATATTGTTACAATTACCATATGCTAGCGGTGAAGGAATACATTGTGATGAAACTTGAACATCAAGATAATGTGTGTCAGCCCCGCCAATCTGCCTTGGGCAAATTTTTCAGGTATACTGTCCATTCCCCTATAAATCGGAGACCCAAGTTCAGCAGTGGGAAGATCATAGGCCTGATTTTAATGACAACACCATACTTATATAGTTTAACAAATGGAATTTTGCTCGGTAGGTGATGACGATATCCCAGGGATTGGCCAATATGATGATTTCCACACAATTGACTGGCAAAGGGATATCGCCCGCGATCGCATGCGCCACAGGTACATTGTCAAAAAGCGACAGGACTCTATATGGGACCTCATAAAGGTATTTATTTTATATTCATTGCATTAATACTCGTAAATTAAGTAAGATTTAACTCCATTGCAATATTCATAAATCTCAATCTTTGTATGCCGAATGAGTGTATTATATTAGTGTTTAACATAAAAATAATTAAAACAATAATTAATACTCAGCCGTCAAGCTCATAAAAAATATAGACGCCTGTCGAAGTTCTTTAAAAGCCTTTTTATTTTCCCCTATACAAACTACTGTAATTTAAATGCCTGTAATGAAAACGTAGATAGAGCATTATCATTATAGCCTATGTACAGTGGTCGACTAAAAACAGTTCGCCAGTTTTAAAATTGATTCATTTAACGTTCCACGAGCTCATGTTACCTTTTCAACAAAGTCACAGAACAGACTGTATCACAGAAAATTATGTTTAATTGTTTAAAGTTTAAAATTGCTTAAATCAAAGTTGTTAGTTTTTCTATCTTGTCTATGAAGATTGTTTAGAGATTGGAACCCTTTTTATTGGGTTTAGTGTTTATATCAAGCCTAATAATTATATCCTCTTTGTTTCTGATAATTAAAACTTGTTAATCTCAGTGTCTGTTATTATCAAAATACAAATTTACTTGTTTTCATGTTTCTATCTATTTATACAAATAAAGAAAATTTAGTGTCGATTTGTAATATCAGAATAACAGCTCAATTACTAAATGTATATGAAATTATATACAGTACCTACATCGAAAAATCAATTTTAAACATCTTTGTCTGTCTGGATGTTCCAGCCATATCTGAAACGGCTGGACCGATTTTGACGAGAATTTCACTGGCAAATAGCTGATGGTATAAGTAATAACTTGGCTATATTTTTTTAAGAGTCCAAGTAAAAAATATCTACGCTGACGAAGTCACGGGCACAGCTAGTATTTTATAAACGTAAACATTATTAAAATGTTGACAATATTGTTTCTTGTGTCACCTTAAGGCGATCTTGTACTACGAGTACAAGGTCACCCTAAGGTGACGAACATTTTGATTCCGGGAGTGTACATATACTGTGACAGAAAGCCTTAGGCTTAACGCATTGTGTCGTATCACCAAAATGTTATAATTATGCACTACGCGTATAGGCGTGATGGATGTAATGTAGTGGCGTCACAGCACTGTAATGGCAATGCCACCAAGTTTGTACTGTCCATGAATGCGTCAAGTGAAGGTGATGACGATTAAACAGGGTGCTCACGACGCATGGTCCGGGTGGGTATGCGTGCTGCTGGTGGGCGTCGCAACAGGGATAGTCGCAGGTGTAATAGACATCGGGGCGTCATGGATGACCGACCTCAAGTTCGGCATATGCCCCGCGGCGTTCTGGCTCAACCGAGAACAGTGCTGCTGGTCCGACACCAATACAACGTTCGACAGTGGGAACTGCTCACAGGTTCGATCCTAGTTTTGCTGCTCTCTTGCTCTCTTGTAGACATGCGCGCCGCGCTAGTTGCCGTTGTAAGACGTTGGTTGACTAGTAAATCATTATTTTTTTTGTTTCTCTCTAAACTATAATTAAATTGTTAGTATGACACAGAACAGATGGACGACAGTCCGAAAAAACGAGGAAGTGTTCGCATCTTTAAATTTTGCCTATTTATTCTCGAAGTGAAAGCTCACAGTTTTCGGTGCTTGAGGTTTGTCTACGCCAATTTTTCGAAGCAAACATAGATGGAGAAGGTTTAAATACAGTAATACACTAGTTTAATTGCAGTATATATTTTCTATTCATTTTTTTTATTTATTATTTTATTATATAGGATTCATTTCTTTTTATTTTCTGTGCGCGTGTGTGTCGTCTGTTTTATGTTTCATATACCTTGTCACTGTCTTATTACATTTACTGTGTTGATGGGTCAAATATTAACCAACGAGGCGGGGTCGGCACTGAAAATCAGCGCTATGCTGGGGGAAACTACAACACAGCTTTATGCCGAGTTGCCAATCACGTTTGTAGGAAATGCGTTGTACAACATACCGAATTTAATCATAAACAATTTCTACATCCGTGTATTGTCGCTCTCCTAGCAAATAAATTCTTTGTTTCTTCTTTAGTAATGTGAAAAAGCCTGTAGCTATAACCGCTGTTTTCAACGCGGCGCCCATGTCTTCCCTCTGTCCACAATGAATGTTTTACATTCGTGATACGAGTGCGAAGCGTATTCTAGGATGAGTGTGTTCGCAGTGGTTGACATGGCCTCAAGTGTTCGGCGACCGGCGCGAAGGCCCCGGCGCGTACATCGTCAGCTACCTATTCTACATCGTGTGGGCGCTCACCTTCGCAGCGCTCTCCGCCTCTCTGGTGCGAATGTTCGCGCCCTACGCGTGCGGCTCCGGTAAATACAATCTTCAACCATTTTTGCATGATTGCATTCGACAAAAGTAACATTTAAAAATCAAACATTTTCGCAATTACCTTTCATCTAGTAAATTATACAACAAAGACGTCAGTTCTTGTTGAAGGTGCTTTGTAACGACAGATGGACATAAAGAAATCACAAGAGTATACTTCGTTGTTTGGCTTATTTCCCACCGCTGTGAACAATATTATTTAAAACAGAAGTAGGAAGCATACAACAATTACTCCATATGATTGTATATTTATTTTAAGTTAATATTAGATATTGACGAAGCTGAGAAAACAGGTGATTGGGCAATTCGTTTTGTTTTTTTAGGTATACCAGAAATCAAAACAATACTCAGTGGCTTCATCATCAGAGGCTATCTAGGGAAATGGACGCTAATAATCAAGGTGGTCGGGCTAATTCTTTCCGTGTCTTCGGGCCTGTCGCTAGGCAAGGAAGGGCCCATGGTCCACATTGCGAGCTGCATAGGTGAGTCAGCCTAATTGCATATACAGTGGATTTCGGCTACAGCGACGATGAAGAGATCACTATAATCCGGTCACTATACCCGGAAGTCGCTATATAAATTGGTAGAAAGAAAACAATATTTATTGTTTAACAATGAATTTGATATGCTCCAAAATGTTATACAAATACTCACTGACTAAGGTTATTGCCACAGTCTTCAGAACAAACAAAATACACAGTGACTGTCTGATAACAGTGTTTTATCTTTGTTTATTTCAACTGAAGGATTTATAGACAAAGGCGCTTTTTACGCGTTTTAGTTTCATAAAAGATATGGCTATAAACATTTATGATACTTTTTATCTTTCAGCGTAATATATAATTATTTTAAAAAATCCGATTTGCGCCATTGAATGCTATACATAAGTATAAATAGTGAAAGTACATAAGAAAACTAATCAATTGTTTGAATTACTCAATATGAAATAAATATTTTATCGTAAGAACCGAGAAAGAATACATTTTCCTGCGTTGGGGCGGCCTGTCTTAAGAGGCGACAAAACAGCCCATAGCCAGGTGGTAGGGCATTTGCCCGACTGGATGGCTACCACCCCTGGTCTGAAGTATGTCGCCATAACAACCTTGAGTTGTGTTCCGGCATTAGTGACCATGTTCCATCAAGTGGGCCGTCTGCCCGTCTGTTGAACTCCTGCAATAAAAAAAATATATCAAATATTAAATTAATTTATGTTATAATTGTACACTTATTCTGCTAAATTTAATAAGCAAATTTTTGTGCACTTGAACAGCTACAAACTGCTTCCAAAAACATATACCGCGGTATTCCCGGGATAAAAAAATACCACATATTTTATTACATAAAATTTGTTTTTGATCAGTGAAAAAAATACAGATTTCGATTTTTTTAATGGTGCCATTTTAAATCCTTCCCAGAAAATTTCCCGAGGGGTTCCAGGATAAAAATCACCGAATTACTGTGAATCACCGAAAACCACATCGAAATCGGCCCAATAGCTTTTACGTGAATCTTGAATAGACACAAACCGACAAACAAACAAGAAATCAAAAAAATAATTGCATAATGTTCTTCATCTTTTATATACATTTTTCAATGCACAGTCACGGCATTTTTAGAATGTTATAATACTAAAGGTAATAGCTTTTTAAAAAAGAACCGGGATATATTGTATAAACAATGAAGAACCCGATGCAATACACTTATATCTTTTGTAAAAAATAAAATTGTACCTTTATTGGAGCTTCCTAAGCTGAGCCATTTTCTTTATACCAATTCTTATGGGAGTTTATTTTAGATATTAAAACGCATAACAAAATATTCGATGTCACTTACGGCACTTGTATGTGTTGTGTAATGAGAGATGATAAACTAACGGTTTGGTTTGAGAATGGGAAGCTTGATTACTGGTAGGTGATTTGATTTCTTATGGCTGAGGGTGCTTTGTGTCGCTGTTAAGGCAACATCCTGTCGTACCTGTTCCCGAAGTACGGGAGGAACGAGGCGAAGAAGCGGGAGATTCTGTCAGCGGCAGCAGCGGCCGGTGTCTCCGTTGCCTTCGGAGCGCCAATCGGGGGGGTGCTGTTCAGCCTCGAAGAGGTGCGTACTCGCGTCTGAATGTTGTGCCCGTATCGAAAGAAGAAAGAAAGAAAATAATCTTTAATTAGATTTATTTAAAATATAAAATTATAAATAAGCAGTTTAATAAAAGTTTAACTAACTCTAAACAGGCCCTAACTCAGCAAGTGCTGACATGACTGATAACAACCAACGCTGGTCTTCCGTTAGTGCCAAGCAGTAACATCACCTTCGCAGAAGAAAAAAATATATAGCTAATCAACATTTAATATTATATATAATTAGAACAACATGAAACAAAGAATAGACATATATATAAGTACATAATATGTTATGAAATAATTGAAATTTGAAAGTAATGTGTTAAATACTCACTAATTTACGGGATCGAAACGACGCGCGCGCGACTGCCATGACAGACTCACTCTTTTCAAAACTACCTTCACTTCAGTACATAACATACCTTCCCCTCGGGATAGGCCACTATCACTTGACTTTTTACAATACACTAAATATATTTATTGCACTAACTACTATAATAATTTAACTGTTATTTCATTTTAATAAGTTCTTATAATATCTATATATTTTAAATCGTCGGTTTACTATTTTATATATTTACAATATTATTGTATATTTATTCTTCATCTGATATGGTCTCAGAACCGCTTCCTTCATAAGAAGATTCATCGCTGTACTGCCTCCCTGTTGTCCTTATTTTCTTAGATGTTGATATTGGTGGTGAAAACGATAGTGCTCGCTTATTTCGTAACACTTCTTGCGTTTGTTTTTACGTTTTACAAGTTGGGTGATCTGATTTTTATCAGTGGAAGTAATTGTAACATGATTTATGCCCTGAATAAAAATTCCCAAAGCAGGAAACCAATTCCTTCCAATCAAGTTTGAGCCATTACCTTTCGTTATGATTATTTTCATGTTTTTAATTATTTTCTTATAATTAACCTTTACAGTCGTTTCACCTAGTAGTAACAATTTCCCATCAGTATAAGATTTTAATCCTATGTCGGTTGGTGCCAGTTGAGGTATTTGTCCATTCCATATTAGTCTAGCCGTGGCCTCATTAACTATGGTATATGGGCAGCCTGAATCTACCTCCATGAGTAACTCTGTATCATTTACTAACACCTTTATGATATAGGGATCCACTTTATCTTGTCTAATGCTGTTAATGTCCACCTCATATAACCCATTACACTCAGAATATGACAATCTCCTATTCTGTTTAGATTTGAGTAAACAAGCTGTTTTTATATGGCCTTTTTTACCACAATTATGACATTTACTCCAACGAAATTTACATTCCCCCCTGTGAGGTTTATTACAGTGAAAACAACTTATACTTTCTATGTGAGTAGTTCTTTCCTTATTAATTACCTTATTTATTTCCATGGGTACCACTGAATCTTGTTCCGGGTATCTAGAGCTTGGAGCAGGTTGTATGATTATATTTGAATCAATATTCGCAGTTTCACATGCCAATGTAATGTCGCAAGCCTGTTCAAAACTTAAACTACTGTGTTGTAAAAGTTTCTTTTGAATTTCCTTATCTAATATACCGCATACCAACCTATCTCTTAAAGTACGATTTAAGTCCGAAAAATTGCAACTAATGCTTAATTTTCGTAATTGAGCAACATAATTTTTCATTTTTTCCCCCTGTTCTTGGTTGCGCATGTGAAATTTATATGATTCTACAATTTCATTTGGTTTTGGATGGAAATGGTTATTTAAAATGGCTACTATACCTGTAAAAGTAACCTCACTTATTTTTTGTGGTGAAATTAATGATATTATTAAATCGTATAACTCAGGGCCACAAACTGCTAATAAATTAGCTTTCTTCATGGAATCCTCTTTGATTTCACTCGCTTCCAAACAAAAACTAAATCTTTCGATGTAATTTCTCCAACACCCACATGCCACATCAAATTCGTTGAACTTTATACCCATTTTATTTTATATGTGTTTTATCACCGTTTATATGCTTTTTTTTCACTTTTTTACAGTTTCACTTTAGTTTTTATAATTTTTTCTCGTCGCCACTGTTAAATACTCACTAATTTACGGGATCGAAACGACGCGCGCGCGACTGCCATGACAGACTCACTCTTTTCAAAACTACCTTCACTTCAGTACATAACATAATGATTTTGAAAAATAATTATAGGTATGTTATGAACAAAAAGAAATGAAATTAAATAGAACTATAACAATGCAAAAGACGCAACCAGGCTTACTAAAACACGCTTGTATCAAGTGCGATATCTGCGTGCTGCCTTTGGTGCTTCTATAGGAAAGCTTTCGGTTTAGTTTTAAAAATATACATATTGGAGGAATTGGATGGATGGTGTATTCAAAGCACCATGTCCATCGTGTATCTTCACAGCACAGTCTATCATAAATAAACACGCGGACACATGTTAAAATAAAATCTAATATTTTTACATACGAAATAACATTATATCATCTAACTTGTAAAATATTATATTGGAAATATATTCTTACTTTCTTTTCTATCGATTTCTATAAAATATCACGCTAATAGCAATAATAGAGAACAGCAGCGCATTTGTAGCACCTTTGGTGTTGCAAATGTCCATAGGCAATGGTAACTGCTTTCTATCATGTGGGTCGTATGCATGTCTGCTGAACTCCTGCAATAAAAAAAACAGTTTTCCTCCTCATGTACTCGCACCTACGCAGTTTATCAGTTTTAGTAGCGCGAGGAACTTCGATGTCGTGTTGCGAATCGTGTAAGCGAAATCGCAATACGAATCCATAGCAAGCAACGCTGCGGTTTCCTTTTGCGAATGAATATAGATAAACTGTACCCTATTCGAGTTGGCCTTGGGCGTTTTACGAGACGTTGACTCCCACGCGATGGTGACTAATGCGCGTGTGCGCGTGCGCAGGTGTCGTACTACTTCCCTCTGAAGACATTGTGGCGGTCCTTCTTCTGCGCGCTAATCGCGGCGTTCGTTCTTCGGTCAATCAACCCCTTCGGCAACGAACACTCTGTGCTCTTCTTCGTCGAGTACAACAAGCCCTGGATCTTCTTCGAGCTTATTCCATTCGTCGGGCTCGGCATCATCGGCGTGAGTATATTTATACAAAACGGCGAAGGTGGAAAAAGGTGCCCCCACACTTCGATGTCCGGTGTCTGTGTGATTATTATCTCAGAGTTATCAGTAACGATAATTTCCTATCTCCAGCAACAATCTAATTATTACGGCTAGCGATATGAAATTTGGCACACAAGTATGTATGTCTTTTGTATGCGGTTCAACATTGAAATCTTTTTCGGGTTAAGATTAATTTTAGTCTCTTGCAATGTTTTTTATTGTTTGTTTTTTTACCCCTTTTTTCTCTTGCTTTTAAATAATTGTATTTGTAATATGTTACCCATAACACAAGTTTAAATTACTTCAAATCCCTATTAAAAGTTTCTGAGTGAAATCTGGCGGTTTTTCGAGATGTATTCAGATATGGCGCGCAGTGCTTAGCGCTTTTTAAACGGCTGGGAACGCGTATTGTTTTAAACTTTCTTTTTGCTAAAAACGATTTAAGATCATATTAATGAATTACTATGTGAAAACTAGAAGGGGGTAGGGTAGGGGGTGCCTTGGCATATACTGCGAAAGTTACCGAGGGGCTGCGGGGCGATGTAAATAACTGGTATAGTATGGGACAATCCCTAATTAGGTTACTTCTTTAGTAACTTAACACATGACAGTGTTATGTTTCTCAACATTTTTTTTCTTAAATATTAGTGAGTTGAACTAAAAATTGGTGTTTGTGTTGTATATTAATTATGTTATCTACTTTTTAAATATAAAATTGGTTACATGTCGAATAAGGAATTAGCATTGACATTGCTGTCGTTCGGTTGGCAGGGATGTATCGCCACAATATTCATTAAGGCGAACATATACTGGTGCCGGTACCGCAAGTACTCCAAACTGGGGCAGTACCCGGTGATCGAGGTGCTGGTGGTGACGCTGGTGACCGCAGTGGTCGCGTACCCCAACCCCTACACCCGGATGAACACCAGCCAACTGATATACCTGCTGTTCAACCAGTGCGGCATCTCCAACTCCGACCCGCTCTGGTGAGTCGCATACTCGATTCTCATGCACATTCAGACATACACATGTTCCGTCATGATTTGTTATCATTGATGAATCGTTCAATGCTGGATAAGAAAACTTACACTTCTCATATGGAGTGTGTTTATACATTTTAAATAGTAGTATACATAGAATTGTAAGATTGATAAGGGACAGCGTCAAAATTGTGGATTGGAAGAAGGTGTAATAACAAGAGTTGAAAATGAAGTTTAAGATGGTTTGGACATGTCAAAAGAATGGATGAAAGTAGAATCACGAAACAAGTGTAAGATAGCATTGTCAATTAGTGTCGGTAGGACGCGATGTACTCACCATTGTCAAGTAGCACAAGTGATAAAGAGAGGTCAGGCAAAAAGCATCTCAAATAAATGTGCTTTTATGAAGAGGTTAATGAAAGTAGATGGAGCGGAATTTGTATGTCAGGATCGTTGCTCATGGAGATAACCCCCATGGAAAACTGGCGCGATAATTTGTATATATGCAAGCATGCAGTAACGGGTCATGATATGAATAGTCATCTAAAACGAATCTTGAAAACTAATTTTTTAAAAACCGTGACAAGTAACGATTCTTCAACGACAAATTGGTAGAGGTGTTTATTTGAGATCACCCACTAGTTCGTCACATGAATTTCAAGGTTTTTGACATCTCTCCCGTCGTTGTCACATTCCTGAGACTCCTACCTTTCCTCGCTAGTGTGACATCACATATTTTGCAGTTTTATATGAAGAAATGATTAAATGGAAACAGCAGTTCCGTAATTAGTTTTGTTTGGATTTAAATGATTTTTTAATAATTTAGACTTTACGCCCATACAGATACAGTTTGTTAAAATGTTGTGTTTTAAAGCTCAACTGCACTAGATTGTGAAATGTAGGACCCCTCCCACCCCTTGTCACACTACGTTGACCGCCCCTTAGCGTGGGACTTCTCGCGATCCAGTGATAAGAGTTTTTGGCGGGAACTGAAAGGATATGTTGTGCTGTGCAGTTTTGTTTTCCAAAAATGTGTAAAATTACTCTAAAATGAACAATAGTTGTAGGTAACACAATTATGTGTTTTGTGAGAAATGTGAACTGGATAGTCAAATGCCGCCTTCAGCTGTGCCACACATAGGCTTAGGAAAATGAAGAAACTATATTATAAACTAAGATCTGGCTTAAAGGCCTAGTTGCCAGGCCATAAACCTAAATAAATGAAACGATCCGCGGATAGTGACGATTGGTGAATTCCGCAACCGCAGCGACTACAACCGCAACTTCACGGACGTGAACTCGGCGATCGAGAAGGCGGCGGCGGGGCCGGGCGTGTACCGCGCCATCTGGCTGCTGGTGCTCGCGCTCGTCCTCAAGCTGGTGATGACCGTGTTCACGTTCGGCATCAAGGTGCCCTGCGGCCTCTTCATACCCAGCCTGGCACTCGGCGCGATCGCCGGCAGGATCGTCGGCATCGGTAACGAATCCACTGCTTTCTCTTGTACAATCAATTCGCCCCTCAAGTATCGATTCCCGTATAAGCTCCCCCACCTCCCCGTTATAGAAATTTTATGAGGAGTGAAACGTATATATCGCTTCTTTGCTTCAATAACGTGACATATCCCAATACTCACTTATTTCACTCACTCACTATATTTTGCTAAATTTATCATATTATCACAACTTTCTTATATATTTCAAAAAGCTCAGTAAATTGACACTAAATTTAATTATAAAAAATATACAAAAAAGTGTAAAATATGTTTGGGTAAAATCTTTTTTGAAATTTTAAAAGTGGCGTACTGTAAATTTGGGTTTTTCAAGAGGTATCTTGACGTTATTGAAGCAAAGAAGCGATATCTATTATATGCTAGAGTTTCAACCTCTAGTACGGTCCTCTTATTTAAACAGCAGGCGGTACAGGTATGTATTAAATCTTTATATATTTGCCACCGGAAGATTCACTTCATTTTATATCACACTGTCCCATTGGATGGAATGGACCAAGTTGACCAAGTTAACCAATATCACAAAACCTATCCTAGTTACTGGGGTAACATAGGGTACAAACACCCTATGTTTAGGGTTGCCAAACACACTTTATAATAACGTGTCTTATTATATTTTTGGTGAATATACTTTATAAATAAAGTATGTGAAAATTCTTTATTTCACTTTCACTTGATTGTACACCATTACAGAAAACTTAAATACTACTACGTAGTATTAATCTAGTTGGGTACAAAGGGCGGTTTTATCGCTAAAAAGCGATCTCTTCCACACAGCCCGTGGCAAGACTATTGCTGATTAGGAGTGGCGATGGTGGTATACATAATTATTCTACGATTGCTTACATTTTAATAATAAATATATAACTATACTAGCTGTCCCGGCAGACGTCGTCCTGCCCGGTAAAAAATAGGGGTTGACCGTAGAGCGTTGAAAATGTAGGTTTGTATGTATTTTTTAATTTTGTATCATAAAAAAATAAAAATGAAAAATAAAATAAAAAAATATTTAGGGGTGGACTACCCTTAACATTTAGGGGGATGAAAAATAGATGTTGGCCGATTCTCAGACCTACCCAATGTGCACACAAAATTTCATGAGAATCGGTCAAGTCGTTTCGGAGGAGTATGGCAACGAAAACTGTGACACGAGAATTTTATATATTAGACTATATATACAAATATACACATAAGTTATTTACTTCTTACCAAAGTAGAATTTGATTTTGGAACACTTGGATTTTGTCGATGACGTAGGATGATAAGACACGTGTGCGTGTGCAGGCGTGGAGCAGCTCGCGTACCACTACCCGCGCATCTGGCTGTTCTCGGGCGAGTGCTCCACCGGCGACGACTGCATCACGCCGGGCCTCTACGCGATGGTGGGCGCCGCGGCCGTGCTCGGCGGCGTCACCAGGATGACGGGTCAGTGTACACTCGCGGAACGAAAACGTTCCTCACCTTAAAGTCGACTTGCTTGCACGACTACACGAAACAATACTGCCAACATGCACAATTCTGTCACCTTTGTCTCAAAGTTAAATACAAATATACATAGGGATTATTAATCTAGATGGGTCTCTGTTCTTACATACATACATACATAAATAACTTCACGTCAGGTCCCTTGCGGAGAAGCTACGAACAATAGAGCGCCATTCAGGCTTATTCTTTCACACCTCACTTGCTTCTTTGACATTCATAGCTCTTGTCATGCTCGTCTGTTCTTAAGGCTCCTGACATGACCTTCTGCTAGTACACAATCAATTTGATCATGGAAGGTGTGTCGTGGCCTTCCGGACTTCTGCATCCATTCACTCTTACATCGTATATCTGCTTAGTCATTGTTTCCACATGCCCGAACCACCGGAGCATTCCTTTCCTTACTTTCACTCCGACACTCTCGACAGTCTCCGTTGTTGATTTTCGAATACATTTGTCCGGTTGTGGGCGCGCAGTGTCGCTGGTGGTGATAATGTTCGAGCTGACCGGCGGCGTGCGCTACATCGTGCCGCTGATGGCGGCCGCGATGGCCTCCAAGTGGGTGGGCGACGCGCTCGGCCGGCAGGGCGTGTACGACGCGCACATCGCGCTCAACGGGTACCCCTTCCTCGACAGCAAGGACGAGTTCCAGCACACCTCGCTTGCCGCCGACGTCATGCAGCCCAAGTGAGTGCGATCCAGACACCTTATCACTCGAACCAAATGTTATCTCTCTACGTAGGCATTTTCGTACCGTAAAATGGGGGGAACCGGGACACTTAAAGTTCGACGTTGATTTTTATCGTTTTTTTTTGTAGTTGTGGTAATAAAACGCAGATCATAATGGTTACGGTAGTTTAAATTTTCATTTCTAATGCATTAAGATATAGTTTATTAAAGAATAATCATAAAATTACAAAAACTCACTTGTCCCTATTCACCCAGGCGTTGGGTCAATCGGATCGGTTAAGGGGTTAATAGAGTTTTTCGTTAGGGCTGATACTTTCATACTATAGGCAGGTACCAACAATACCTACCTGGTAGGTAGTGTCTTTTTAAGTTAGGTAAGTAGGTACTTGACATATACCTACCATTTTTTTTATTTCATTCTCCTAATATGTTATCATAAATGACCCAATGTTTTTTTTAAAGACTTGACAGCATGACTGAGTGTGTAAAGATTATAGAAAAAATATTGCAAGTCAAACATAATGACGTCCCACTTGGAATACCCCGAACTCGAAGCATTATAATCGAAAAGGCATGTCCGGTGCGTTTATTCTCATGTTTCTGCCTATTACATGTGCAATGAATGATTCATTAAACTTTCTAAGTCACACCGCTGTGTACCATAAGGTGATGAACAATTATGATTATTACTTTTTTGACTCATCAAAAATATACTCAAATACTATATAACTCTACTATATAACTTCTTGTAAGTCGAAGTTTTTTGCATTTCCCTTGAAATTCGAGATAACGAGATGTATGTCAATAATTTACGTTCCTACGTTTTTATTCCAAAACATGCAAGTCAAAGTATATATCACCTTCGTCTCACTCTCGTATTTCTTCCTTTTTTCTCCCGTGCTTCTAGTAAGCGTCAAAAACACAATTATATATCAGATTAACGCGTAACAGAGTAACCCGTTAAAGTAACGTCACACACGTTTTTTTTAAAAGGGATCGCATAAAGTGTTTTAAATCCAGTAGCGTCTTGGTGACATTTCTGACGGTGACCTATTGCATGGCATGGAGGATTTAATAGATTTATCGTAAGCAAACAGAGTAATGACACGTTTCTTTTCACTCAGAAAGGTAAATTTTATAAATGAAGAACGTGGCAAAAAATACGCAGACGTATTATAGGACTCATCTTCATTCCTCTTTTAGGTTCGTCCATTACTAATCTACTAATCAAATGTTGCTTACCACATATGTTATTTTGTTTGCTATTGTCAACAATAATATATATATCGCCTGTAATGGGCAGTATATTTAGCATCATCATTGTTTGTATGGGTGATTCTCCGCCTCCAACCGCGCATATTTCCTTTAAAAATATTACAGCTTGTTAAGAATCTTTCCGTTTCAAATCCTGGACGCGTATGTTTAGACGCGGATGCGTGTCGGGATGCAGCAAGGATTCGTAATTGGACCTACCGATCTCCAATTCGGTAGTTGACAGTATGAAAAATATAGGCTGATTTTAATATATATTACGATCTAAATACGACAAAAATAAATTATTTTAATTAAAATATTGAGAATTTTTTTTGTTATATTGCAGCCATTAGCCACGTGACAATGAACGCCGATCAGAGCGCTTGACGTCATATTGTGCAAAACACAACAAGTTATTAATGACTTCTCAGATAACACTTCAACGAAACAGATGTTTGTTTTGCACACTGTGACGTCATGCGAGACGCCATGACAGCTTGACGCGTTATTGTGACGAAATGTCAAAATATTTATAAAATTGCTAAATTAAATATGTTAATGTTGTTTTTTTTTTTGCTGAAATATTAATATTTTGGCTAAAATAGACCATAAGGCTCAAAATAAACCTGTTTCTCCAAAATTGTTAACTACCGAATTGGAATAACTGTGAATTCGGCTGATTGCGAAACCAATGACAACTTATGTATAGTGCTTCTGCGAATGTATTATTGCATATGCGAATGTTTTGACTGGCAATGCGAATATATCATTTCACGTGCTTGCGTATAAATAAATCCATACTGTTGGCGCGGGCGGGAGCGGGGATAAAGAGAAGGAAAGGACTTACAGGATAAGGTAGACTATGTCACATTACATAGTGACAGATGCGGCGAAAGAAAAAAAAGGAAACAAAGAGGCGGTGACCAAATAGGTCGGCGTTAACATATTGTGCTGTCCGTGGATTATAATTTTGAAAGTAATTCAGCCTGTCTAAACGGTTTCAAGGAAATACATTAAATCATTTTGAATGAATATTTCGAGTGTTAAAGGGATCTCGGGGTTGATTTAGACGAAAATCAAAATCATTACCCTTTTCAGAAATCAAATTGGATAATGTTAAAGAAAAGAAACATACTCTATTATTATTCGAAATTATTGTGTACCTTATAAGAATGAAATTCTTTAAAGGGAACGAGTATTGATTTTTTAATAAGTCTGTTCGACGGTTTTCGATTTGTACGCGATGCATACGAGGGCACTTTTTTATCGCGTCGAAGGGACGAAGAAGAAGAAGAAGTCGAAGAGAGAGATTTGGCTTGAAGACGCATGGTGTGATTGCTCTCTCGGAATATATTTAATTATTTATTGACAATTACATACTTGCCTGTAAGTGAAACACTATGATAGTGATGTTAATGTTAATATAATCAGTGAGCAAGTGAAAAGGACGAGGCGCGGCTGTATTTGGACAGACATTTATCCATCCCCCGTAGTGTTGCCCTTGTAGCATTAGTTTAGTAGGATGTTTTATATTCCCTCCCAAGGGGGCGCCCCTCCCTTAAAATACTGACAAATTAATGTTCCCCTTGTTCCTATTCCCACCACCGCCGGCTGGAGTACCAGGTAAGTACTTAGTAACTAAGTACCAAATTCACCTTGTGGGTTTGTGCCGTCGGGTTACCGATCTCGCCGTGTACGGTACAGGCGGTTTACATATGCAAATATTCATAGACTGCCCTTTAACTTAAATTAGTTGAAGCATGTTCATTTTGTTAACACGGTAGTTTTAGAGCATCTATTTAGAGAAAATTTAGAACACGAAACTGAACTGGTGTTTTAAAATTTAAAACAATTTTATAGTAAGAGCCCATAAACATTCCACTGCTGGGCGCCACGCTTGTCCAAGGCGGCTTGGCAGGTTTGACACAACGGTTATCTCGATGTGCAGTTTTCATCTCGATATTTTATTTCACCGTTTTTAGCACGTGGTAATTGTAACAATCTGCACATTAGGCCAAAAAAACTGCCTAACGGCTAAGATTTAAAACCGCACCCGAAAGTGCTTTAGCCATTATGCTACCACGACTTGACCAATTGTATGGTGTCTAGGTGCAATATGTATTTGACATTGTAATCCTTGGAATCGAGGAGGGAAATGAGGCTTCACCATTACCCATTGATTTATTGGAATAAAATAATGGATGCTCAAATTGATTTTAATTTGTAGATGCCTTTCAACAATAGAGTGATTGTTATCATTTACATATCTGACAAACTTAGGTTAACGTTTAATTAATGAATGGAAAATAATTGAATATTTTGCCCAAAATCAACCGAGCTTCTTTCTCGTTTGATATTCCTCCTCAAAAATCCTGTACATGTAGTTTCAATACCGAGAATGGACATAGGGCATAAAATATGGTCTAGATAGAAAATGTTTGCATTTGTATGAATGCTAGCTCTTTAATTGTTCACTGCTAATCAAAAGTTTGAGACCACTCGTAAAATTTTTTTTAAAAAAATACTGAGATATTTCAATAATAATTTTGATAAAGCGGAAATTTGAGCACCTGTATATTTGGTTGTTACTAACGAATAGTTTAAAAAGTCATTCTTTTGTTTATTTTTAACTTGCCATACTGTAAACGTGTATTGTTTCATCACATCAATGAGTGCTGAGGGCCCCAAGTACAGATTAGATAGACTTCTACAAGTAAGTACATACTGCCAACATGTGAAATGTTACTATTACAATAAGATTTGATTGCCAATTTCAGTTAGACTCGAGGCACTGGTGATGGAATTAATTATAGTAATAATGTAATTACCACGTGGACGACATTACAAGAATGCTGGAATAATATTTTAAAAGACACAATCTATAAATTGATTGCCCGTATGCAGCGACTAGTGGTATATCCTAATCTCTCTGTGTAGTGGTAAATTCAGTTGAAAATATTAATTAAAGCTCTCAGTATTGGTTTATAGCTTAATAGAGGTGTCAATTAACATCTGCATCGTCCGACTGCGGCGCTAGACTGTTGTTTTCATTGCTGGCTCTTAATTGAAACGATATGCGGCTTGTTGCGAGAGAAACCTGATTCTTGAATATCTGTAACACATAGTTCACGAAAGGTCGAGATGGCAACTCACTCACATTGCTACTTGTATAATGCTGGCTTAAAGGCCCAGTTGCCAAGCCATAAATAAAAAAACTTGTATAATGGTTGTGATTAAAAAAGACTGCGATTCCCTTTACGTCACGTGCTAAAGTACAAAATAAATAAATCCATGTTCAAGCATGGCAATTAGCCGAAAAGTATTAGAAAATCGTGAAATTAAACTGAATGATTATTGTAATTAGTATACCGCTAATGAGATAATAGATTGGGTTGTGTTTGAAAATATTACTTTGAATAATTTCACTCTCATTTCGTTGCGTCCCAAAAAATTGTCAAATTCAAAACTAGCAATTGCTCGCGACTTTGTCCACTTTAGACATGTTACGAAGATTACTGTTACATTGCTAAATCTTTGGCAGCATAATGCATTTTTTTTAGTATGAAATACATGAATCCCGGAAACAGCAAAAACTCGGGATAAGGGAGTTAACTAAAGGCATATTGTATACAGCAAAAGTTAACAACAATAATTGTTTTACTAAAGATTTTATCGATCAGTGAAAAGCTTACATCGGAGTCAATTTTTTCACCTTGGCCACTTTTAACCTCTCGCTTGAATATTTCCGTGGGAATATCGGCATACAGAGTAATGCAAATATGTCTGGGGATTTAGATTTGATCGGCGAAAACCACATCGAAATCGGCCTAGTAATTTATACGTGAATCCTGAACAAACATAAACACAAAAAAATGTAAGAAACAAAAGACTTACTTTACTTTTCGAATAATTAGTAGCAAACAGTGAATACACAAAAAGACAGGCGACCTAGGGTAGAACATTCTAGCAACCTAAGCGAGTTTGGAGACTCAGAAAAATAGTCATCGTGCAGTCAGGAAATTTTAGATATGGATAGATGATGAACAAAAAAGTAACGGAATGCACATCGAAATTCCGGAATAGAAGGTTCAGGAAGGAATAGAAAGAGATAGATGTTTAGAAAGGGGCAGACGGTAAATAGAAGAATAACAAAAAGAAGATCAAAGTTATGGGTTCGAGAAGATATTTCCGGGCATATAAGGAGAGCAAAGCGCGGACCTAACAGGAAGTTCAGTGGGAGGAGGAGGCCTATAAAGGTCGTTGGACTCATCTCATACAACTTCCAATTCTAGGAGAGCGTACCCGCACGCATCCTATGTAACAAGACAAAAAAATAATGAGAGGAAAGAAAAATATCACCGCGTAACTATGACAAGACATATTAAAAAATCATGCCACAATATATCTCCTTAAATGCCTTATATGTTTGACAAAATACTATGTTATGCAGAAGACAGTATAAAAAGCTGGAGCGAGCTGCGATGTCACTTAAAATCTTCTCCAATAGTGTAATATCCTTTTTGTGCAAGGTACTGTTGTAAAACTAGTGAAGGAGAGATCTGATGTTTAAATCGGAATCTTATTGAAGAAGCGTATACCAAGCAGGACTAGCTGTTGTAATCAATCGATATCGACTATCTGGTATTTGACGTGAAAGTTGCCATGTCGACCTGTCCCTAGAAACTTACTAATACCAGATTAGAATACTAGACTTTATTGTCACTTTATCCGATGTTAATTTAAACAAAAAAACTTATAAATAAAACAAAACTAAAAATACGTCTAGTTCAGCCAGTTCGGCGGCGGAAACAGATAAATCATTCAAGCGGCGCAAATATGCTCAGTGAGAATTTATATTTTTTAAATATGCCTTATATCTATGGTCTAAGGTCTGTAGTCATTTGGTATCGACTTATAACATTCATCTACGCAAAAAAAGCAAAAAACCGAATATGCGACATATCACCTTCATCCACTCACGTCTTCAATTGTTTTGTGAACAAAAAAATTTTGCTGAACTTTGTACCACTAAATTACTGACTTTTTTGTATTATATGTTAAGAAATAACTCGTGCAACAACTTAACGCTCGCTGAATACACATGATACCACACTGTCGTGGTAGTGATCGAATAATTCTTATGGATGGCATATTCACATGATGATCGATGCATATTTCAGGCGCAACGAGACGTTGGCCGTGATAACACAGGACTCCATGACGATAGACGACGTGGAGACGCTGCTCAAGGAGACCGAGCACAACGGGTACCCGGTGGTCGTCTCCAAGGAGTCCCAATACCTGGTCGGGTTCGTCCTACGGAGGGACCTGAACTTGGCAATTGGTAAGGCCGCCTTTGGTTTTAATACATATTAAAAACCTAATTCAGCGACAGCCTTAGATAGTTTTTATCGTCTTACAAAACATCGAAGACACCTAAATTTTGTTTAGGCGTAGCAATTATTCTTTATATTTCACGACATCAGCAGTTACACGGCCCACCTGATGGAAAGCGGTGACCGTCGCCTATGGAACCAACTCAAGGTTGCTTTGGTGGCACACTCTAGACTAGGAGTGGTAGCCATCCAGGCGAGAAAATACCCTACCACGTGGCTTTAGTGACATACAGACAGGCAGAGAAGTTATGACTAAATAGCTCACGCTTAATTCAATACATTATCCAGAAATCTGAACTTTACAGGAGATCCAAAAAACGTTCTTTAAGCATGAACATTGTAGTATAATTACATGTATCATACAACGCCTTCCTAGTGGATATTTCTGTTAATCTTAAAATCAGGATTAGTGCTATTTCATGAATTTTTTGGATAGTGTCAGTTTTGGATTGAGTGTGCGATATGTTCAGCGAGTCATGTGTCGAATTTATGTTTAAACCTTAATTAAAATGACGTTCTCTGTGGTTGAGCGATTTGAAACTTTGCCGGCTTACCTCATTGCAACAGAGAGGCTCTGGGTTCGACTCCTGGTATGTTAAATTTCGTAAACGAACTTTCCATTGTTTACTATGGTCTGGGTGTCTGGGATCGGCTTCAAGTAGTCTGTTGTATATTATCAATGACTCAAGCGTAACTTGCTTAATTTGGGGACATAAAATATTGTAATATACGTATTAATTCGAGCAAAAGGTGTTTCATCGAAGACTTCGTACGCCTCAGAGTGTATTACTTGTCTGTTTTTGAATAATATCACTACATACATACATAACCTGGTCCCTTGCGGGGTAGGCACGAACAACAGAGCGCCATTCAGGCTTATTCTTACACACCTCACTTGCTTCTTTGACATTCATAGCTCTTGTCATGCACGCTCGTCTGTTCTTAAGGCTCCTGACATCACCTTCTGCTAATACAAGATCAATTTGATCATGGAAGGTGTGTCGTGGCCTCCCGTGACTTCTGCATCTATCCACTTTTACATCGTATATCTGAGTCGTTCTTCCATCCATTCATCATCAAACGATAGTACTGTTTGATTAAACTGGACGAGAGTTGGTAATTTGGGAGCGTGCACCTAATCGGCAGCGAACGCCCGGCGCACGATGGAGGGAGTTTGCGGGCAGACGGTGGTGGTGTTCGGGGGAGGGGGCGGCGGCGTCGGGGGGCTGCCCCCCGCGGGCCCCCCGGCCGCCGTGCACCTGCACCGCATCCTCGACATGGCGCCCATCACGGTCACCGACCAGACGCCCATGGAGACCGTCGTCGACATGTTCAGGAAGCTCGGCCTCAGGCAGACGCTCGTCACGCACAACGGGTAAGCGCACGCCCGATCACACTTTTGTCATCCTGATCTCCACTTGATGTCCAATTAAAATCTTCTATATATAACTAGTCTGGCCATAAATATTGTTACATAAAAACTTTTCTGACGGCCTCTGCGGTTGAGCGGGCTAAGCATTTGACGGCCTACCTCACTGCAACGCAGAGGCTCCGGGTTCGATTCCTGGTATAGTAAATTTCGGAAACGTATTTTCTCCGTTATTTACCATGGTCTGGGTGTCTGGGATCGGCCCCAGAGGGGTCCGTTGTATATTACCCATAACACAAGCGTAACTTGCTTAATTCGGGGATATACAACGTGTGTGTTTGTCTGCCGATTATTATTATTATTTTCTTTTTTTCAAAAAACTGGCCCGCATCTAGCCCAGACCTCAACCCTTTAGACTTTAAATTATGGTCGGTTTTAGAGGACATGGCTTACTCTAAACGACACGGCGACCGACATAAAATCTGGAACAAGCAGTGGCGAAATTTCCCTTGGAAACAGTGCGTAAAACCATAGATTCCTGGCCAAACAGATTAAAGGCCTGTATAAAAGCGAAAGGTGGCCATTTCGAATGTAATTTTTTATTTTGCTGAGACTAATAAATATGTTGGTATAAATTTTAATAATATTACATTACTTGATAAAAAATATTGTAACAGAACTTATGGCTGGACTAGGTATATATGATTGAAATCCTCGCATATAGTGACTCATCACGATATCTCAATACCTGTAGACTTGAAATTTGAAATGGACTTTCCTTTCGCCAAGTAGAGGTCAGCTAAGAACGGACTTGACGGCACGCGAAGCGGGCGGGTATCAGCTAGTCTATATTGTATATGTTTATGTTCAATTTACAATTCAAAATTTTGCAAAAGAATAAATAATAAATAGCCCATTGATCATACAGGTCGATATTTGTTTTTGGATGACGTCAAGATTTACCAAATTATCAATAAAAAATTTAAAACATAATTTAGTGCATTGAGAATAATGAGAAATATGTCCTTGGTACGTAAGATTAAACTGCATGCAAATAATAAATAAATGAATGCTATACAAAAATTACGCAAATAAAGAGAAGATGGTGATTTTAATTATAATGTCAGTTTTAAACAGTAGTAGATAGCTACAAGTTACGTTCTATGGGACGTAGAGCCCTACCGTCCTCTTTGAGATATTCCCCGTTCACGATAAGTTGTCTCGCAAGGTTACCAAAGTCTAAAAATTAACATCACTTAATATCATTTTATAATGTAAGTTATAAATAGACATTATTACAAAACGTGTAATTTTTTTAAAAAAATTTTTGCATTTTCTAGGAACTATCGATTTGAGATCTTTTTGATTCTAGCTTTAAGCGTTAATGTTTTTGGTAACCCTGCGAGACAAGTTATCGTGAACGGAGTATATAAAGGAGTGTTTTGTGTATGACGATGTGACATTTGGCAGCCGGCTGCTGGGCGTGATCACCAAGAAGGACGTGCTCCGCCACGTGAAGCAGATGGACAACGAGGACCCCAACTCCGTGCTCTTCAACTGAGCTGCTCTTCTTGTTCAATCATTCATTCACATTACAAAGTAATCAATATTTGTTGTTATCTACGTGTTTTTATGTATGTATGTTTTTTTTAAATTATTGACATTCATATTGCTGACTGTATTATGGCTTACAGCGAGCGGGTCATTATGTCTTGCTATGTCAAAATCCAACCGCTAAGGCAAGCGAATGAATAGTAAGATACAAGAACCGGCAATTAATAGACGATAATTGTAAGGTGTTTCTATAATATGATGTCGTAGGAAAGGACCAAATATTCGTATGGAAATATGCCTCAATTTGACGGCCGCTCCTGTTTGTTTAGAGGACGGATCTGTTGTACGAGGGGTTCGCGATTCTGCGGCCTATCCGGTTCCGGTTATAGTAACATTCAAAGGCGGATGTGCCCTAATGTATACGTAATACAATAGCATTTGAAACAGACAGGGCGACACTTTGCTAAGTCGCAACTGCGTCGTGTTGGTAGTGATGATAATCAACTGTTAATAAGTGTAAATGATTTGTTTTTTAATATTTAACGTTTATAAAGTGAATACACTTTATATAAAGTCATGTCTGTTTACATTGTTGTTGAATCACATATACACTTGATGTTGTAACAAAACCCATAATAATAGAGGAGGCAGTGAAGATCGAGCTTCATCCATCTGATAACCATATGAATCGATTATTTTAAATTAAATCGTATTGATTTGTAAACGCGCTTATGGTAGCTTGCCAAACGAAAACTTTCATGGCTATACTTAATCGACTTGATTAAAATTAATTTATTATTAATTAAATTGATTATTTATTTTTAATAATTAAAATCAGATGGCTGTCGGTCGATGTTCAAGGTCTGTTAGACTATAATTATCTTTGACGTGTAATAATGGACCGTAAATGGTAGTTGAAGTTGGAATAAGAAGAGCCGGGATGAAATTTTAGTAATTACTTGATGTTTTCTCTGTGTAGTTATAAATGTTTAAAAGTTAACAATAGTTGTAGCATATTGATTGTTTTTAACCAGGAGTTATGCCGCTTTTGGAATTCTTACTGTTTAATGTAATGGGATTATAGATCTCTCTCGCTTGGTGTCGGTCAAAGACCTACAATTTGATACAAAATTACTCCAATACTCCTGTCACGAATAGTTGACATTGCTAAATTAAAACAGAAGAGAGAAAGAAGAGGTCAGCTAATTTAGCTTAAATCCCAGATTTGATTGGATAGCCTTGAGTTTATCATGTTTCGTGCGATGACTGAAGTTCCGATGGATCACTTCTCCCTCCCCCTATTCCAATTCCGTATCCCATTCCTGCGATCCCTCTATCTCAGTTGCTTATCCCATCTTAAATGCTGGCAACGCGTTGGCATCGACTTTGCTGTTGCAAACGCTTTATTAGCCGAGCTGTCTGCGCGTTTGCTAGCTTTTCAATAACAAAAGGCGTTTTACACGTCAGACAACACGACGCGACTGTTCCCGTGTTGTTGTATCACTTTTGTAACTTTACAGTTAATCTTTCTTTGTATATTGTGATCGTATATTTATTATATAAATTTTTACACAGTTTCAATTGTAAATATATTTATTTCCTTGATTTTGTATAATACTATATGAATGACTAATTATAAACTTTTTCATTGCGGCACCGATTTATTTTTAGAGATTGTTTATTTTAATTATTTTTACAAACTTTTTTATCATGTTTTTATTATAAAAATGCACGTGACATAAATATATAATTATTATTATTATATAATTTAATAAATAGGCTAAGTTTTAAACTATGATATTTGGTATAAAATATGTAATAAGTTTCAATGGAGCATAATAAATGAATTTAAATCTCAATATATTTAGTATTAAATTAATGTTTATATGGAACACGATGAAATTTAATGGATATTGTATTGTAAGTGACATAAGTATATAAATCGGTAAAACATATTAAGACAAAACTATAAGAGAAGCTTTTGTCGCAAGTATTTATTTATTTTAGCAAATTATTTTGTTAAGGTGATGAATGGAGATACAGACCTGTATGTATAATATATATATATTGCAAACGAATTGGCTCACATTGGCCTCCACGCGTGACAACGTGGTCACAATGTTTCCGCTATGGCTAAATCTGGGGCCATGCCGAATTTTGAAAACACTCAAAGAAGTATCGATTTCGATGTAAACTAAAGTGGCATCATCAGAGTTTAGAACTACTACTAGTACTTTGGTAAGGAATCGGAGCCGATTTGATTGAAAAAAAAAAAACACTATTATTAAACCAATGTATAGTGTAACTTGATGGATGTGTATAGTCTGAGAATTCGTTGATAGTTTTCAGTTGGCATGTTTTTTCATATAGAAGTCGGGTACTCTTAACCCTGTAGTGTTGATTTAGAGAGGCCATAGCTTTCAGAGTTGAAAGTCCAGATTATGTTACGATTCGTTGAATATTTAAACATTGTGAACTGGGTCTTATTGATCCGATATATATGACGGATTATGACGACAATCGCTTCTAGTGTATCTCTTGTTCACCTTCGTATCGATGCAATTGACAATTTGACGAGCTCCGATCCGGCTCGTACATTACACCTTACTGCTATTATATATATATATATATATATATATATATATATATATATATATATGGCTTTACTTATAATCGTTTGTTAAATTTTAAGAAGCTGCTTAGCAACTGATTAACGAAAATCTTACCCATAAACTCCTCTTAAGGATAAGAGATGGTGGTAAAGTAACTCGTAAATAACTGTCAAAAATAACCAACATCGAGGGGTAGTTTAAGTGACTGCTAAGAGGCAAGATGGCAAGTTTTATTTGAAACAGCCATTGATTAGGGGCTTAAAAGCCTCTCATTTAAGAGATGGCTAATCCTTTCTTAACGAGATTATTATAAGTAAGGCCCTAATAGTACAATAGGGGTTAGACAGTACCAAGAAATGTAGTAGAATTTGGTTCTCTATAATCGGCTTTAATGTCAAGTATAGAAAATTAATATTAATTGTTAATTTGCAAATATCAGCCACTTTTTCTTATCATTGCATTATGCGGCACAAATGATTAATTGAAAGTTTTTATGGTATAATTCACACTGCGTCCTCTACACCGGATTTATAACACTTGGAATATATCTTTGAATGTGTAATTTCAGAAATATCTCACACACTCCAATAAACATCTGATTGTTTATATAGAAGTTAAGTCATACGAAAGACGATGGCAGTTCTTAGTGTTTGTATAGAAAAAGAATGGCTAAACGTTCGAAGTAGGTCGCTTTAACGATTAATTCATGTACCCCATTGTTGTTTTGCAGTACAATTTGAAGTGTACGAGTCGAAATATATTTGCGAAAGTTATATATCGTAGGGAACGTACCAACTACTACGCGATTTGTTATGGGGGGGGGGTTCAAAATATCACTGGTTACAGAGGCGGTCAATATTCTCTAGGAAGTCTTGCAATCTTACCTTTTGAATGGCATGTCATACATGCCCAAATATTATTTAAGACCATAACTTTACAATTGCTTCATGCTCACCTAGTGGGGGGGGGGGGGGGAGTATATTTTAAAATGAGACACGAAGTATAGGGTACGTTCCTGTATTTACTTATTTAGAGTACTTGTGAACGTCGCTCGCCGTTGGAATGGCCGACTTGTGACTTGGTACAGTCAGCTGATGTCCAAATAATTTATATAGTAAAATGTATGGACTGACATTCGAAAATAAACAATATTTGTATTTGAAAATAGTATTGTATAAGTACGCACTTTGGCGTATATTTATATTGTCTGTGGTCGCTGAGAGCGTTTTTATTACTAGATTATGGTAAAATTAATAGATATTTAATGTATTGACTATTATGATATATATTATAATCGGTGTGCAAGTGTCAATTTTTCTAATTTCACGTGTTGATATGAGGTTTTGTGAGAATTGTGTGGGCACAACGAGTGGGCTTCATTGAAGATATTGGACTCTGTATACTGGATGGCCTCATTTTATTTTACCTCTCACTCGTTTTCATTTTAATGTTATATAAAATGATTAGAATAATTCATGTTGCTGAAGAGTTTCTTGCGCCGCTTCTTCTCTTCAAGCCACATGTTGCGAAGCGGTGGTAAATAAAGCAAAAACTAACCGTAAACAAAAATTTAAATTAAATAATTAAAATGAAAACGTTGGCGGTAGGCTAAATAAAAACAACATTATTAATTGATTGTTGACATTTGACGTGAGTAGTCGCGGATGACAAAGATCGGAAGCATCTTACTACTAAAAAGTAGTCGAAACGTCGGAATTAAAAATCAAGTTTAAATCCACTTCCTATTATATGTAAATAGCCTCGCAACGTGTTATCGCTGTTCAAAGGAGAAGTAACTCTCAATAACACGTCAAAAAAATTTTTGGTCATAAATTTGGGACGGGAAGGAAGGCGTTCGGCGAAGTGTGACATTGTGTGACAAGGGGTGAAAGGGGTGCTAAATTTCGTGACGGTGCATTTCGAAATATATTTATATTTGATCTTTAAAACACGAATTTTTGACTATTAACAACATCAAAAACACTATCCGTATGAGCAGTGTTTAAATTATAAAAAAAGTAATTTAAATGGAAATAAAACTAATTAGGGAACTGCCGTTTCAATTTAATAATATCTGAATTGAAAAAAATATGTGTCGCACTAGGGGGGAGTGAGAAGTCTCATGAATGTGACAAGGATGGGGGAGGGTCAAGAAATCATGAAGTTCTTGTGAACTAATTGTGGAATGCCCCTAATGACAAAGGCCTCTCAAACGTCTTATCGTGCGTTTTCGTCCGATCATCCGAAAAAGACGATGATACTATAGATAGGAAAAAGAATGAACAAACATTTCTTTAAAACCACAATAAAAAGGCCAATAATAGAAAAATTAATGGAAAATGCATTGAAATATACAATAAAAAAACAAATAAAAATCTTGTAAAATGAGAACGAACGACGAAAAACGTTTTAGAGTAAGCCCTCGGGTTAATAATGCAAAATAACTTGCGACCAAACCTCATATCCATACGTTACTATCGTCAATAGAGGTGTTTTCATTGCACACGATTTTATCAACAGCTATATATTATGTTAGGTTTTTTGTAAGAGCCTTTTGTTCGTCAATCAACTGTTTAATGCGTTTGATTTGTAATGCCCGTTCCAAATATATGTTATTGTATAATATGTTTCAGTTTAGACGATATTAGTGAATGTAATAAAAATTTATGTTGGAAATTTGACTACGTTATTTCTAAGAGATTCCTTTATTCTGTAGCAGCGAAAGGTAGAGAGTAAATGATGCTTCCGATGGCAGAGTAGTATTCACTGTCGAGTCGTGATGCAAACTAATTTATTTTGGAAACAGTAAACTCAAGTACAAATATTGACAAGTCGGAAGTACTATAGCTTATATATTGTACTAGCGTTTAGTACAATATATAAGCACAATGTGTGAGCGGGACGGATGATGTGCGAGCCAGATAGAGCAACTATTAATATGTGCGCTCCCGCGTTGCGCTTGTCACTAGCAGATAGTACATTGAATATGTAAGTCACTAGTCCGTTGTCCGCTGCGATGACTATAGTAGAATTATTTTTTCCGTGCAGGTCATAAAATAAAGCGAGTATTTCGCTCTCTCTTCCACTCACGGGTCTTCTGGGCGGGCATAGTGATGCGCAATATTGTTGTCGATAATGTATTTAGTTTTGTCGTTTTGTGGGTTAGTTATAAAAATGAAAAGAAAAATAGAAACAAGAACGTATTTATTAAAATAAGAATAATAATGACTTATAATAAATTATTAATCTATGTTAAAAAAACTATAAGTACAAAAGTTTAGAATTTAACAAGTTATATTAAAAATAAATATAAATACTTATATCTAAGTTTAAAATTAACAGCAAAAAAGATGATAATTATTTTTATAAGATTGATAATCTTTCTTTGATAAGAATGAGTTTTTATCGATAATGGCGTTGCGCCCGCGCAACACGCTCACCGCCTTAGCCGGGCTGAGGCCGAGCTTGATTTATGACCCAAACTGCACGGACAATATAATTCTACTATACAGCTCCTATAATAATAATTCTAAAAGAGCATTCCTGGCTGATTCCTTGATGATAACATAACAATGAAGCTCGACACAACGTAAATAAATCAAATATAATCGATTTGAAAATAAAAATGTTCAAATTTAAAGAAAACAATTGATTTAATCTTAATTATAAATGAAGTATTTTATAACGAATCGAGTTGCTAACTTATGAGGACAATTGATCCGTCATCCAGCCGTCAAAAGTAAAATAAACGCTTGGAAAGGGTATATTAATATAATATACCACAATAAAATAATATAAAGAAACAGCAATTGATTTTTAGTTATAAGATAAATATATATACTTTGTTCTTTATTGATAACACAGTATTTGAATCATTGCTTAGATCAGATAGATGGCGCTAGTTACATTAAACTTTATTAAAAGCGGCAGTCCATCTAGTCATGCGTGGTGGATATATGTTCCGTTCTTCTATAAATAGGAGGTCCGAGCCCAGCATAGGGACGTTCAAGGGCTGTTATTCTTACAGACGTCGACATATTATAATTGATATACTTGCAAACTGGATTCTTTCAATACGTGACCGCTTTTTGCATGCACTACTTTCGAAATTTTGTGCATTAAAAATATAAGCATCAATGGCACAATTAACGTGGTTGACCTATGTTGTATCAGTATATATAAAGTACTCTGTGGTTGGAACTATTTACTGTCTTGAATATGGCTATTAAGGTTGGCTTGATCGGTGTGATACTGTAGTGGAACACTTACAAACTAATAGATGGCGCTGTGCAATAATTGAGATCGCAAACGATTTCCGACACCAGCTACTAATTTACAACAATATTGAACTGGCTTTGGCCTGGGTGACATAACAATAGTCTTGCTGGAAGATCTTCCTCTGAGACGGAGGAGCATTCCATGTCGCTCCTCTGCCTAGTCGGGACGGGACATCCCTAAAATGCCACCAATACAGAATATCAGCGTTAAACAGTAATGCTCGAGCTAATTGTTATTTTTGCGATGAGTGAAATTCCAATATCCTATTTCCCCCCTCTCCTTAATACAATATAAATCCTATTCTTGTGTCGGACCCCCCGCTCGTAGACTGGCAGAGCGTTGGCTTCGCCATTGGTGTTGTAGACACCTATAGTGGCTGCCAGCTTCGCAATAAGAAAATTAATAAGTTACAGAAAGCACTGCATCATGAATTCACATTAGATGAAGCAAAAATTCAAAGATTTTGTCATTTTGCTTATATAGTCCGGCGGCTCTAAGGCTGGTGTGCACCGACATTTAACCGGTGGTTAAAATAAAATAATCACTGTTTATCCATAAATTTTTAGCGATTATTTTATTTAAACCATTGGTTAAATATTGGTTTTGTATGAATTTAGTTAAACGTAACTTGGTGTGGTGATATAAATGTTAACCTAAATTTGTATCATCAATTTACTCAACATTAAATCTTGACTCGGTAATTTATACAGAAAGAAAATATTTCATCGTAAATTGTTTGTTATTACAATATTCACGAAGTCGGATCGCACTCTAAGAGCGGCTGAACTATAGTCTAGTTATTAAGCAATTTAGTTTGTAATCTGTGATACTCACTGCTCCACGAAATTTAAAACTGCTGCTTTCATAAGTTGCGAAATTGGAAACACCAATGTAGTACAAATTAAGAAACATAAAGTAGGCTAATAAACTAATATTTAATGACTTCCGAAGGTGTAAAATAAAACAACATTTTTTTTAAATTCATTTAATATAAATATACACGTACATACATCTGTAAGCGGTGTTTGGCTCTGTTTTTGATAGAACCTATTCGCTATTAATTTAACGTAACACACGAAATATTCATAATTAACAGCCTCGTAGGATAATAATTAAGATAAAGTAAATAAATATTAGCAAAAAAACATTATTATAACTGTAACCAGGGCTTTTTTGTGAGGGCCAGCAGGATCCTTAAAGGACTTTCAAAAATATCGCAAAATTGACATAAAAATGAAAAAAAAAATCAAATCTGGTAACCTTTAACAAATATTTTGTTTCTTTTTAATAAGTTAAAATTATCCAAATACAAAATTATAGATAACAAACAAACAAAAAAATATAAATTTACAACTTTTGAGAATTAGCGTGCCCCGAAAAAAGAAATAAAACAAGGCCTGACTTGTAACATAGTTTAATAAAAAAGTATTGTACTAATTATTAACTAACACTGCTTCTCATAATGTCTGTTTCAACGCGAGATCAAACGCAAATATATATTAGGCCGCTTTTTGAATTGTCGCTGCAATCACGGTATGGTATCTCAGTGTATATCTCAGTATACGCCGTACCGAAAGTTTACCGAGCACCCATATTTCTACTGTTTTGATTTGATTTCGAAACTTGCAAACAACTAGACGGCCCACCCAACAGCAGGGCGTTACCATCGCCTATAACAGACGTTCGCAACATCAGCCCTATTCTGCTGTATCAATCTCGCCGTTGCGAAGGTATTCAAAGTAAGATTTAATTGTGGATCAGAAATGCGTATTCTACTAAATACACAATAATAGTAGAAAAAAAAATGATATTTCTATTAGCAGAAATGCCGTTAACCGAAATAAATATTAAAAAGCTACCCAAAAAATTAACATTTTTTAGTTCTCGTTTATAAATAAAGCATAGCACGCCGTTGCATTTAACGGAATACCGTGTAAACTGCACACTCATTTCACATCGTTGCTACACCGACATATCATCATGAAACTATCATGAAACTTTCAACTCTCTGCAACAGCTGATTTGATCGTAAACAATATTTTCCAATTATTCTAAGCTTTCCATTTCAATGTGAATCAACAAGCTAATACGATATAACGTGTGGGTAATTTTTTGTATTAAATAAAGATGCACATTATCGGTGTCAATGTAATGAAGCAAGTGCGGATAGTGGTCTCTGATAATTGTTCAAATAGCTTTATATGGCTGGCATACAAGCCAAACATATAAAATAACTTGGTTGTGGCACTTAAACATTTTGCTGTTGCGTTATATATTATCCAATTAGTTTAGGTGTGGAAGTGCCTAATGCACGTGGACATGATGTTTACAGCGCTGTTATTCTGAAATAAGGTACCTCCATCATAGATACCACTGCACGTTACTTAATACGTAAACACATGTTTTTGACCAAAAACAGAAACGTTTTAAATAATATTTTAATCTCAATTTACCAAGTCTCTTGTTGTATACTTACAGGCTACTAGCGTGACTCGACTGCTTCAAAAAATAATTTACATATCAAACATCTAGCCGTATATTTCCTAAAGCACATGCATTAACTAACAAGTAACTAAAATATAATACTATATCAAGGCGAATATATATCATATGTGTTTACTACACGCCATCTCTCTGCCATTAAAGTGTTCGTGAGGTGACGTACTTTGCAAGGGAAATTTGTCATGACTCGCACTAAGAATCTAAAAACTCAAGCATTGAGTATTCATTTACTAAGATAATAGACTAACTAGGCACTTAAAATATAAAGTATATTTAATTAAACGTTTCACGTACTTATGCATTATATGCATTCGCGTTAGTTTATATAGACTCATTAATATGCATGTCCAATTCAATATTATATCCAGTATTTAAAGAATTTATGGCAGCGGCAGATTTACTCAGTTGCTTAGTGGGCTTTTCAAACTTTGCTGCTCCCAATGACTACCACAATTCCATAAGTTCTAACTTTTCCCCTTAAAAACAATCTAAGTGGAGAAACATAATATATTGGCTAGGGCTAATAACATTAGGTGCATGGATATGAATCTTTTAGTTTCAGCCGTTAAGCTCCAGCCTAGTCAGCTTGTCGATGAATCCGCCGCTGGTGCGCGGAATACATGTGTATGCATAAGTGCGTTCAACCACTCTTAGACGTCATCACAGACAGAGCCAAACAGTGAACGTTTAAAAACAATAAAGTAAACATTGTTATTACAATTGTTAAACAATATAAACAATAACTACATAAAATTTACAAATTATGCATCTTGACATGAAACATAATAAGATCATAAATAAGCAGATATAGTATGTAACCTCACTTGTTCTTAAGTCGGGGAGGTCAGTCAGTGGGGTAAATCCACACACCTCTTGTTTTTTAACAAATTAAAGACAGAACTAAATTAAATGGTGGTGAAGCGTCACTGGTACCGATTCGTTGTCGTCGTGGCTATTCAAACATGAAAATAACTAGAGGCGTACGAAATTCCCCCGTTGACGGACTTGCCCATCTTCACTATAGTAATACTACTGTTTTATGAGTATACAATGTTCACGAAGTGTCACCTGCAGCGCTGCCTTCACCCCGTAAACTAATTTGCGGCAATCAAACTATTTTTGTTTATACTAGCAGAGCGTTCCATCAGTAGCTCACAACGGGCGAAATGCTCCGTCAGCCGTTCCACAAGGCGACCGCCGTCGTTGTGGTCATGGCGAAAACGTTACCAGTGACGTCATCAATTTCGATCACCCAACGCTCACAACGATCCAAGTCCAGAGGTGGGTCGAATAACCGTTCCACTTTGGTTTGATTCGATTGTAACGCCGGCAAGCAAAACTGCGGTCGTGAACGTGGTGTGTTTGTAAGTCCCTAACGGAACGTAGCTTATATAATGTGTAAACTGAGTTATTTACTGGCAGCGCGGTTAAAAAGTGCTACAGATACACAAAATTAAAAAAAAACTGAACTTCACATTTTTATTCAATTAGGAGCGATCCAAACGAAGGCAAGTTGACGAGAGCATTTGAATGTGCAAGCAAAAGCTGGCCACCAGTGGCTGTGGTCGGTGGCCCGTGTGCGCCGAGCCTTAAGCGTACCGCGAAGTACGACAATAACGTGAGAATATGTAGCGTGGGGCGTGCCACACGTCGCGTCGCACATCGCTAAGCCCAAGGTCGTGGCCGGGCCGTAACACAATATTTAAACAAGTATTACACAAATAACGAGACACCGCGTTACATGAAATATAATATAAGTGTGAGATCAGTGAATTTGTAAACTAAACGCAGTAAAGAATTAAAATACTGCTTTTCAATTACATTTTGTTAATACACAAAATTAGCAATACAACTATACTCCTCTTGATAGAGTAGCCAAGAATATAATTCATATTAAACTGTTATATTCATAACTTATTTACTGTATGTGCTTGTATGAGGTTGATGATAAATGTTGTTGACGTTTTAATACATATCTTAAAATACAATAATTCCCTTACTACAGTCTATTTCAAATAGGACGCTATGTGAGAATTTACTTAAACAAAGAAATAAAATGCGTGCTCCTAACCTTAACATAACCATAACACGATGATGTCACCCACGAAGCCCGTGACTAGCGTTATGGTCTACCAAGACGCTAGCCTCATTATTCATCGACTAACATTTGAAACAGTTCAAACAGCTTTCAGCCATTGATTTAAACTCTGAGTATTCATAAATTAACTAAATTTTCGGCGATGGAATTTTTATTTGTTATATTTTAAATAAATCTTTGCATTTACTTGAGTTTTACGGTCAATGCAATAAAGGACGGTATATTTCTAAATAATTAGCAGCTATTTATATAGATTTCCTATTTCTGTGATATTTAAAAAACGCATACAAATATTAGAGTACAGGGGCACTTCTTGAGTGCAAGAAAAACAAAACCGCGACGAAAATGTGACTGATCACAAAAATGAGCCCAGCCGCGTTGTTCTGTTGTTCAAATGTTTTAAGGTAAATTGCGCAGAAGGAGGATGAATTTTCGCACACTTATAATTCATATCGAACAGGAGTGCAGAATGCTAAAATTAAAAAAAAAATATGCATATGAAATACATAAAAAAAAAACATGACACATACTACCATGATTTGACACAGAGACGCATATATACTCTTTTGTTTATTGTTCAAGTTAAATTGACAGTGTGGCCTTGGCGAAATTTTTGTTTACAGAAGTATAGTCTTTGACATTAGTTATTATGGTCAAATTTCGACCACGGGACCACTAATATATATTATTATTCTAACTACTAATACTGTTAAATAGGAATTTTTCAGGGATTATTTCATCTTTCTAATATTCCACTCCACGACCGTAGCGCCCTGTCTGCGAGGCATATTACGTGAGAAAGGGTTTAATAGAATAAAGCGAGAACTACAGTTGGAGAATGAACGCGTTTGACACATATCTTACGCGTGGAGTTAGTGTACACAATTAATCCACGCGTTTCTTAGACATATGTCGCGCAATTGACACTGGTTGGAGCAAATTGTTCTCGTCGTTATCTAGATCAGGGAACCTCAAAGTGGTCGATACCCATCCCTGAGATCAAAATCAGCCTCCCAGGAGTCGGAGTAAACGAAATTTGTTTTGGGGGACAACGAGTGCACCGACTTTTAACCGATTGTTAAAAAAAATCATCGCCGAAAATGTATGTAAAACCAGTGATTATTTTTGGTTAACCGTCGGTTCCACCTGGTCTTATGCGAAATTATGGTGGTAAGAAGTGAAAAAATAAACGGCCACAACTCTAAAACTAAACTTTTAAGATTTTTTTCGTTTTTAATACGCTTATATTAGCTTCACCTGTATGTATGTATGTATGTATGTATGTTTGTAACCGACCCCTTTGAGCTCGATTTTGTCCTACTTTGAACGATCAGATTTAATTCAAACTTTGAACACCTGTCAAAGGTCGATGACAATGCAATAATATAGTACCATGGAGCTGATCTGATGATGGAGTGGGAAGGTGGCCATAGGAACTCCTGTACTAAACAAGATAGACCCGTCGTGTTTGGGCTCGTTTTACTTGTCTTGGCCAGCACTCTGCTGCTACATGATATGCAGGATCTCAAAAGCTTGTATTTAAAAACATTTAAAAAAATTCAACTAAAATTGAAAAATAAATAATAGTTAAAAAAAAAACTAAAAAACACGCTTGGGGTGTATTCAAAGCGCTTTTTCTTCTTCTTTAATATCTTAAAAAGCACTTTGAATACACCCCACGCTTTTTTTAAGACCTCATTCATCAGAAACCAAATTTATTAAATTTTATTTTCTGCTTTTTACTTGGATTTTTTATGAAAGCGTGTTTTTTTAGTTTTTTTTAAACTATTTTTAACTGTACGTACTAGTGTTGTGTCCATTATTATTTAAGTAGGTGTTCCGTTTGCTGAAATACGCGATATAATATATAGGCCTTAGCGTGCCCATATCGGCTTACAAATGGGGTTAAGGTTATGGGATTTTTCTTTTCCTTACAATAGGGCTATGTTAATCCGGAATCCCGCTTATTCGCAAATAGCGGCAATCCGGACGGGCGGTGGCCTTAGACGCTGCTTTGAAATGGGCGGAAAATATCGAATTTGACAGCCACGAAAAGTTATTCCGCGTCGACCTCGAGACCGATTTTCAAATTGAAGCGCGAAAAGTATAAGCAGAAGAATATTACAAACTTTTTAAAGAAGGGTAAAATTGCCTTTTATTTAACTTAGTGCCAAGTGTGCAGGTTATATGTTGCTAGTTCCCAAGATGCACATTTCTGTGTACATATTACGTCCTTGGTTGTCTCACTTGCCTTTATTTACTTATCAATAATTAATGAAACTTAGATTAAGCACGTTTCATGTTTTTACAATATTGCAGACCACAATCCAGACGCCTTGATAATCCGTAAAGGGTCTCGTTTTTGCCTGACTGTTTTTGATTATTGAGGCCGTACTGTATTCCTTTATGACCACAAGTTCGAAAATATACATACGATATATAATTTATTCTACTATGTAGGAGGAATTTAGTTCAATGCCCAACCAATTGTATACCTATCTCTTTCTTTCGCACACATATATCTTGTTCGCACCACAACAACGAGATAGTGCAATGGCATTCTGCGCCTGAGGCCTCACTATTAAACGCTTTTCGTCGTTGCTTTATGAAATTCTAGATAGAAGAAAGAAAAAACAATTTTTGTTTAAAACTACACTAATATAGTCTAAATAACACATAAAAGTGGAGCACACAAAAGAAACTGCCCATGTACAGTTTTAAAGCGAGAATGAACGACAAAAGAAAATTGCGAGGATTATATTCAGATGAAAAGAAATCACACCAATTTGCTTAACGCTTGAAGATACGTAGCTATCGATTCATCAACTTTGGTTAGAGTACTGACAGAACTTTATAAAGGAGGCTATAGTCTGGCCAACGAAAGTTGACCCTGGAAAATGGCGGCAAATTTAAATAATATATATGGCAACATTAACATTATTAGGATTAACCTATTTTGATACTTGTTAGTTACTTAATTATTTATGTTGTGTATTTTATGTGTGACAATAGATATCATCATCATACTCGTTTCTAACGATAATATATAATAAATACTGAAGTTTGTGAGATGTTTTTGTTACTCATTCACGCCAAAAGTACTGAACGGATTTTTATGAAATTTGGAAATTTTTTTAATTACTAACCCTTATATCTCAAATCTAGAATGACCTACAATATAATATAATATAGACTATCTACTTTTAATTCCGGTAGATAGCAGGAAATCAGTAGTCATTAATTTTTTTTAAATAAACTGCAATATTCGGTAAAAACTTAGTTTTATCCGCTTTAATCAAAATTAGATTTAGTCACGGCCCCCTAGTCTCGACCCGAAATCCACATACGTACATACTACCAATGGACACATATTTGCAACATTTAAGGGCCTCCTGGTGTGCAGCAGCAGCCCCGGCTGTCAAAGCTGTGTCCGGAAGATGGGACTCCGCCAAAGTATCAACACAGGCAAATCCACTCACAACCAAACGAAAACCGCCATCTTGTTTGTCAAAATTGACGTTGACATTCGTATTAGAGTTGCCATGTAAAAAGTTTGCAAATAATTCCAGGTTCAACTTTCGATAGCCAGACTATATGAATTTACTTCATTACGAGTATGTCATATCATGTAAAGATTATCATACCGACGTCAGTAATGCAGACCTATCTACTCGTTTTGTTGTCTTGACGTCATCGACATAAAAACGAACGCAAAATTGATACAAATATACTTCTAATCGCATTATAAAATGTTATTAATGCTACATCTGCGATAACGTTAAAGTTATAGATATATAGACAGTGGCTTAATGTCATATAATTTATAGAGTTAAAAATAACGCCGTTATCGAATAGCGATACTAGTGTATATCGTGCGACGTTAATAATGCATAACAATGTCGAATCACAAATGACGCATTACACCCATCGCCGCGTCTGTGTGACACGACTTATATCTATAAAATTATCCCCGATGAGTCCCATCTTAATAGTTATTAGGATAGCGCATTCGGTTCAATATGTGTAATGTTTGTAATAGGACGATTGTTAATTTACTTTTCTGGTAATTTCTATTATCATTACATACTTTTTGGTATAAAGTTTAGTTCTGAACCTGTTGAGTGACATGGGGAGATGTTTCGTGCAAGCGACGGCGTGCTCCGCTCACACGTACTCCTGCCGCTGCAGCGCCACCGACACCCGATAGAGGCTCTCCATCATGAAGGTCAGGTTCTGGGACAACTCGTTCACCGGACGGGTGATGGCCACCATTTCTGAAACAATATATGTGACTCTTTTCACATGTCACATTTTCACATCCCAGAGCCCATACATGAACGTTTGGAGGGATTATAATATCCAACTGTACATCAAAGGCTTTAAGAGTGTAACACGCTCGGTTACAAACCTCAAGCATATAGTTCATAATAACAATATATAATAATGATACGAGTTGCGAGACTCGAATCGTAATGCCGTTGGAATTATTATAGAGTTTATTAGAACTATACAAACACGCATAACACAGGTACAAATATAACCGAACACAACAAATCGAAACGTAATGCAGAAGGTCGTAATTCAATAAAACGCACAAAGTCCGTCACTGTTAGATTCTCGTATGTACACACGTCTCGCCTTGATCGTGGTTCTCGCTCGACTGCCCCCTCTCGTCATCAGGCCGTCGTTGTATACCTCACAAATACAAATGTGCCCGTATCGTAGTTGACGTAATCCGTAACACCTGGCCAACGATTCGACTGCAGTCGGCCCTAAACGAGTACAATAAAACAATGGGCTGTTCTCTAGAAATGTATGCTAATAAATAAATAAACAAAAAAGAAGACGATCATAAGAGAATTACAATTAGTTCAAATGCCAGCAGGAAATAAAATGTGATTTTACAGATATGCAGAGTGCAATTTGTCTTTATCAGGAGGCTAAGTTGTAACAATAATAATAGGTTGGTAAATTTCATGTGCTTGGTATTCTGTAAACACATTTTGTAGCTAACCAGCCAGCCATTATTTTATCCGTGCAGGAACGGAGAAAGAATACAATTTCCTGCGGCCCGGCGGCCTGTGGTAAGAGGCGACAAAACAAACCACAGCCAGGTGGTAGGGCATTTGCCCGACTGGATGGCTACCACCCCTGGTCTAGAGTATGTCGCCACAGCAACCTTGAGTTTTGTTTCGGCATTAGTGACCAGGTTCCAGTCTCCCTTAAGAGTGCAGCAGCGCATTTATAGCACCTTAGGTGCAAATGTTCATAGGCGATGGTAACCGCTTTCCATCAAGTGGGCCATCTGCCTGTCTGCTGAACTCCTGCAATAAAAAAAAACATTAGACTGGCTAAGGCGAAGCGAAGCGGAGCTCCCGCCTCAGCCTTCGTAGTTGTTTTTTTTATAATGACCACCCAAAAATCACTTACATTAAATAATAAATAAAAGTGCCTCATATCTATACTGCACCCGACTTTTTGTTCTTACAAGTAAATGAAAGGTTCTTTATTTATTTGGATTTTTTATCGAACCTTAAATGTTCAGATATTATGGAAACCCTACATAAATCTACATAATCAGTTTTAGCTGGCCGTATCATGAAATACGACGATTTTATAAAATGGTCGGCTACATAATGCAGTGATCAATTCTAATATCATACGGCACCGAAGCGGAGGTGCTGAACATAATGTTACATACCGACAAAGAAATGCGCACCTGGTTTATTACCCTTCCCGCATTCGGAGTCCTTTTGTTTACTTCGTGTTTGAAATTTGCAATTAGACAATAGCCTACTGTTTTCGACTTTTACGGTTTCTCGGAAACCTCAGTCCACGCGGTCATTGTATAGTTAGTATAAAACAATGCACAAACGGAGGGGTAAGGCAGTCAAACGACCATCACGATACGAGCAAAACGTGTACATTGATAAGCGAAATAGTGACGGACTTTGCGCGTGTTATTGATCGTGCATTTTGTACTTATGTTATGCGTGTTTGTATAGTTCTAATAAATTCTATAGCAATTCCAACGGCATTTTAATTCGAGTCCCGCGTAACCCGTAACAATAACAAATGCAACAAATAATCCGGGTATTTGTGGTACCGGGGTGGATTAGTGTCCGGCCATGCACGTGCCGGGGGGCAGGGCAACGCGCCCACCCCCTTGCGGCCGGGTGGGTGCACGTTGCCCTTGACAACCACGTCATAAGCTTGCTGCTTATGGTTAATTAGTGAAACACGATTTTACATCCGCTATCTATACAATAGCAAATTTGTAAATGGTTCGAGTTTCTATAATACGTTAAAAAGTGTGGAAAAAAAATCAGTGGGAAAATTCGGAGCAGGAAATAGAAATATTTAGAATTGATGTCTATCTGTCTGTTAGGGAATCGCGTGAAAACTATAGGCCGAAATTGAGACGGACTTGAAATCGGCCGCACTTTTGATGCCGGGAATCCTTTTGGGAGGGGCTTTAAGTGGCCAGGTTAAAACAAAAATCTGATTCCAATACAATATTTTCACTGGTTCCAATGGTCTGTGTAAAACAACTGTGTTCAACTCTGCTACCCATCCAACGTGGACGAAGTCACGGGTGAATCCTAGTATTTATATAACAATCGTTGATCATGAGGCGTGTTCCCTGGTGACTTAGTAGTGATAAATAATATAGCATAACTGCTACTTTATGAATTAATAGTATAAATAATAAATAAAGATAGGATAATAGGTATAGTCGATCTGCGTTTCGGATAATAAACAATAATTATTATATGTATATAATTATATATGTATATAATCTCATATAAATACATTATTATATGAAATTATATAATATCTTGTCTTGATAAAAGATATCGCTGGGCCGGCCCGATCAGTATGATATCACGCTGTCACAGAATATCGGCGTGCAACGGTTACCTTTGAGCGTACGCTCCGTACGATGTGTGAGAGTTGTGATAGCCCATTTCAACCTCCCCTCGTGCCAATCCCATAAACTTTCCCCGCGCCTGGGTGTCACGCACCCCTTGCACCCTAATTAAGGGCCATACCTTAAGGGGGTTCTGTGACATTGTGTGACAAGGGGTGGGAGAAATCCTAAATTTCGTAACGTCATACTTTAAAATCACGAAATTTGAACTATTAACGACAAACTTGAAAATATTTTCAACTCAGTCAGCATGCTGTTTAATTGTTTTTATTTCATTGCAGGAGTTCAGCAGACAGGCAGACGGTCTACTCGATGGAAAGCGGTTACCGTCGCCCATGGACATTTGCAACACCAAAGGTGCTACAAATGCGCTGCTGCTCTCTCAAGGGAGACTGGAACCTGGTCATTAATACCGGAGCACAACTCAAGGTTGTTATGGCGACATACTTTAGCCCAGAAGTGATAGCCATCCAGTTGGGCAATTGCCCTACCACCTGGCTGTGGGGTGGTTTTTGTCGCCTCATGCTACAGCCGCCCGGGCGCAGGAAATTGTATTTTCTCTTTCTCCGTCCCTGCTGCTGTTGATGTCGCAGTAGGAGGGGAGGGGTTTCAGGAGGGTGGGTGCCCACCTGGGTGCGACTGCGCGAGGCCCTCGCAGTAGACGTGCAGCAGACTGGTGACGTCGTCTTCGGGCAGCTCGCCGCGCTCCAGGATGCGCTCGGCGTTGCGCTCGCGGTCCAGCGCCAGCGCCGACGCCCACCTGCGCACGTCCACCACGAAGGGCAATGTGAGCAAGTGTGCAAGCGATTTCGGACACTGCGACTTACGACAGATCGAAGTACAATTAGACAACAAAGTGAGACGGACACGCTGTCCCCATCGTAAAAAGATGGGACTGATTTTAAGATTTCTCTTTCCAAGTTGATAACTTTTTAATAATTATAGTGGCTTTCGTTATTTTGAATTAATTAATCGTGTGGTGTAAGGTTTTCGTATTATTAATTTTTGAAATTCATTGGCATAAATCGATTATGGTAATCAATAAGTTAATTTATTTGTGACATTGTTTTAAGTATTCTCTGCTGATGTCCCCCATTTTATATTTGAAAAATATAAAGCTTTTTTAACACCATATCTGAACTCATTATATATGTTTGCCGCAAGTCTCCCTCTCCTTTATAGTTACAAATTATATTAGTTGTATTACATTACTAAAATTTATCCCGCGACTACGCCGCGGGTCAAATTCTAGGGCGTACTTGTTGTTTAAAGGCACAGGTCTTAAATACCTGTAAAGGTTGCATTGTGTTAAATTTTAATGTCACTACTATTAGCTCCCTGAAAATTCACTTCATTCTATATCGCTAACTGTCGATCTCCCGGGATAAAAATTATCCATGTCCATTTTTGATATATGTACAAAATTACTCCAAATCCGATCCAGTACTCTAGTAGTTTTCCGCGAAAGCTTAACAGACAGATCGAGTTACTATCGCATTTTCTTATAGTTACATCGATAAAGGCATTAAAAAAAACATCGTTATGAATCAAAATTACTGTTCTAACAATTACAATGATGAGTCTCTTTTTAAACAGTCAATTTAACAGTGTTTAATGGTTTATTTGGAAAAAGAATTTTAGTGTAGACCAAAAAAGATGGATGGTTTTTGTGAAGGATGATGATATGATGATTTCTTGTGTGACAGAAAATGTATGTCAGTATAGTGTAGTGTGGAAGGAAAAGACATATTCTGCCGACCCCAATTAATTGGGATAACGGTGAAAGAAAAAAGATTAGTGAAATGTTACTCTGACTCAAAGCTATCAAACAATTATCCAGTCCACGAAATCATGCGTCGTCAAAATAGCGTTTGCATGAAACGTATTTGAAGCATATTTATTTGTAATATGGCCACAAATGAGCACAGCACACTTACGTTAAATATACGTTTATTTGCTTTATATGTGTCAAAAATTAACGTATCATTATCAAAAAAGCTTATGACAAGAGTGTCGTTTCCTTATTTCTTAGATTTATTGTTATTTATTAATTATTATGTTTAAATATCTTTTGAATATCAAAGAAGGAAATAGATTAATGAAAGTAGAGAAACCGAAACAAGAATAAGCAGATTTCCCAAGGTTGTCTGCAAGAAATTGCTTTTAGTGATAAGACCGCCTATTGTCTTATGTACTTAAACTTCTTGGTTTGTATCTTAATATTATGCAATAAAGTCTATTCTATTCTATTCTATTCAGTTTTTTGATTACAAATGATGTTTTGAGCTGATGAAAAACCGACGGGGACGGTCGAACTATGCCACTGGTGGCGCTCCCCTAAAGCCGCGTTTTCACAATAAGTGTTGGCTCGGACTCGCGGCTTAATTGGCACCAACTCGGCATTCCGATTGATTCATTCAAGATATTGAGAAATTGAATAGAAGTGGGCAAGGGTGCTAGGTACTTCTGCCTCTGCATCAGGTGGAAGAGACGGGCGTCGTCGTGCGGCGCGGGCGGGTGCTCGGGCCACGACTCGCACGCGGCCAGCGCCAGCGCGTTGCGAACGGCGCACACCGCGCCGCTCATGTCCACGCCCTGCACAACAACGACCAACTTGTACCGGCCACCCACTATTGCTTCTTTTTCACTAGCACACGATTTAATTCTATCTTCAAATTACAGACGTCGTCGAACACCTTATCACTATGTAAAACTTCACATAACATCCATATAAGTGACGTTAAGTCTCTATTTAGACAAATGGATCAACCACATTGCTGATATATGGCCTTACTTATAATCGTTTGTTAAATTTTAAGAAACTGCTAAGCAACTGATTAACGAAAATTTTACCCATAAACTACTCTTAAGGATAAGAGGTGTGTACGGTGCAACCGTACAGACTGCACAATCAGCATTTACGCGAACACGCGTTATATTCGACAATCAAATTAAACAGTTCACGTAAAACCACCGCGACTCGCGTACGTGTAACTCATAATATCATATCATATCATTCCATATCTAGTATTAAGTTAATATCAATAAATCATAGTTCCAAGTTAATCTATCTAGTTATTTAATATCCCCGGATGTAACAAACCGTACAAGGTGGTTGTAAAGTAACTCATAAATTACTGTAAAAAATTACCAATATCGAGGGGTAGTTTAAGTAACTGCGAAGAGGCAAAATGGCAAGTGTTATTTGAAACAGCCATTGATTAGGGGCTTAAGAGTCTCTTATTTGAGGGATGGTTAATACTTTCTTAACGAGATTATTATAAGTAAGGCCCATAATGTATATAAAAACAAATACAATTTACATTATTTACAGTGATTTCTGTACGATAAGCCATTTTTTCAAGAGCATAATTTAAAATTAAAATTACTTCATATATTTTGAACTATCTATATCTACTATATCATACTTTTTGTTTTCTTACAAAACCGGAAGCCACTGTTATTTTTATGAACATAACAAGTTTCGATTGCGGGGAATAGCGCAGACCAGTTTCCGAGATGTAAATATAACTTTATTCAGAAGCGGAAATAGTAGGGTGTTTGCTTGCTATGGATTCTAAGCGCTTTTCCGCTTACCGCAGGTGTTATTAGTTATGTAAAACTTTAAACATTATTATCATAACACTAATATCATATCATAATATCTGGTGTTGCAAATAAACATTGTATGAAATGATTGTAGAATGTGTCTGGGAATAACCTGTTTCTTAACTGGTTATCACTCACCCTGTTGTCTAGGGCCGCGTGGTAGACGGCGACGACCATCTTGTTGTTCGTCTCGAGCAGCAGCAGCAGCTGGAAGATCAGCCGGTAGAGGCACCTGCCGGTCTCCTCGCTGCCACTGCGCGAGAGCTCCATCGTCTACACCCATCATTTCATTACTTTAATAAATCCATCATAACATCAACACATATATTTTTACGAGGTTTTTTAGTCATGGTAGAAAGTGAAACTTTCTCATTCCTTCTATGTTATTCCTCCTGTCTCATACGTCTATGCCATCCTCTTTATCACCTCCAAAAGGCTGGCAGCGCGTTTGCATCGCCTTTGGTGTCGTAAACCTTTATAGGTGGCGGTAACCACTTCCTCGGCAGCTGAGCAGTCTGCCTGTTCGCCATCTTCACAATAAAATAAGAAGAAGTCTGTAACGTATGTGGCGATAGCAGCTGCCGAATGAGACAACGTGTTACGAGTTGCAGCAATGCGCGTGCTATTAATCTTTTATCTTCTAATATATATATACTAACTGTCCCGGCAGACGTCGTCCTGCCCGGTAAAAATAAAAAAATAATAATTTAGGGGTGGACTACCCCTAACATTTAGAGGGATGAAAAATAGATGTTGGCCGATTCTTATAGATACCGGATAAGCACAAAAAATTTCATCAAAATCGGTCAAGCCGTTTCGGAGGAGTATGGCAACGAAAACTGTGACACGAGAATTTTATATATTAGATATATATATATATATATATATATATATATATATATATATATATATACATATATATAAATCTCGTGTCTCGGGGTTCGTGGTCGAACTCTTCCGATAGCGGCTTAACCGATTTTATTGATTGTTTTTGTATATCTGGTGGGTATCAGAATAGGTCGTATTTTACACCGTCTTACAGTTTTTTTAAATGCCAGAACAACGTTTGCTGGGTGCTGACCCAGCTCATATTTTTGTTGTCACTAGCTGTAGTGACAACAAAAATATGAACATCTTATAACTTAAATAATATTAAACTTATCACAGCTTCATTAATGCGTATGTAGCCTATTTAAAAACAAAATGTCTCTCTGTCTGGATATTCCAGCTGATCTCTGAAACGGCTGAACTGATTTCGTCTGGACTTTTACTGGAAGATAGCCGATGTTATAAAGAGTATCTTAGGCTACTTTTAAAATCAAATATTCGCGATACAAAATCGTCGCGAGCACAATTAGTAGAGCATAAAATCATTAATGGCTAGGGGAGGGGTTGATTGCAAGGCCGTTGCGATTCGTGGAACGGCGTGGAAGTGGTGCCAGTGGTGGGAAGGGAAGGGGTCCCGCAACCACCCCTCTCGTCCCACCATCGATGTGGTTTTCAGTATAAATCTAAAGGCCTGGGCTAACCTTGATTTGAGCGCACTGAGTATTGATTTTCTCTTAAAGCAGCGCATCGGGGGGAGGGCATTACTGGTTTATATGCGCATTGTTGTTACCCAAAGCTTTTTTGTTTCTTTATAACCGAAAATATGCAGTTTATGCTTATTTATATATATACTAGTGGTTACCCGTGGTAGAAAATAGACCTTAATAATTAATTTAAATTATAAGTAATCTTGTAGTGTAATTTATTTATAATTTAGTTTATTTTGAAGTATGTTCAAAAGAAATACGATATATGAGCATTTTCTTACTTAATACATAAAATAATGACAATTATAAGTTTAAACATTATTAAGGTTCTGTTGTCAAAGACTTATTATAATTACAGATTTCGCCAAGGCTAAAAATTGGTGGGGAGGTACTTTGGAACCAGGAGACGGACATAGTATACTCAGTAGGTGGCGCTGAGATCGGGTTCTAGAATTCTCCTGAGCAATTGGAGCGAGTTTTTATGATTTTGTTTTTGTGTGTTAGAGTGGGTCCCCGGATGGCTTAAATCCATAATTGGAACCGGTGGCGCTGGAACCGGGTCCTAGATATTTATTTTTTCACAGCAGGACATCGTCTGCCGGGGGCTGTTAATTATATACCGTAAAATGGGGGGAATAGGGTCTAGGAGGTGAATTGGGACAAACCTCAAGTTTTACTTGCGATCTTATATACACATTTATGTTACATGTTATACTTTGTGGTAGGATTTAAATTTGAAGCTTGCAATATTTTTTTCTATAATCTTTCAATACTCAGTCATCCTGTCATAAGTATTTAAAAAAACGTACTTTAAAACATTCATTTCTGATAATATATTAGAAGACTGACACTTTAAAAAATGGTAGATATATGTCAAGTACCTACGTACCTAACCTTAAAAGACACTAACTACCAGGTAGATTAGATATTGTAGGTATACCTGCCTATAGTATGAAAGTGTCAGCCCTAGCGAAAAACTCTATAAACCCCTTAATAGACCTGGGTGAATAAGGACAAGTGAGTTTTTGTAACTTTTTATCATTATTCTATAATAAACTATATCTTAATGCATTAGAAATGAAAATTTAAACTATCGGAACCATAATGATTTCCGTTTTATTACTACAAGCTGTTTGCGCTACTACTTAAAAGTCATTGACCAAAACATGATATTACCTTTAATTTCGTATGAACACGTCAACGCCATGTAGTATTTGTTCGGTTTTGAACAGCGCCATCTAGTTTAATCTTGTGCAACCAAGTGACAATGTATCAATACTTTACCTCTGTATTAGAAGACGATGTCAGTATTATTATTATCTATTTTGACGTGAACACATCCGCCTACCAAGAACAAAAAAATAAAATAAAAAAAAACGTCGAACTCGAAAAGTGTCCCGATTCCCCCCATTTTACGGTACGTATAGAGTAGGATAGTGCGCGTCGCAACGGGACCGGGCGTACCTCGAGCGCGTGCTCGCGCCTGTCAAAGTAGGTGTCGAGGTGCTCGTGGATCTCGAGCGCGGCGAAGCGGACGGCGTCGCGCACGCGCGCGCAGTCCGCGGCCGCCGCGCCCGCCCACAGCAGCGGCGGCTCCTCGGCGCCGAGCCGCTCCAGCACCGCCGCCAGCTCGCACACGCCCGCCAGCGCCAGCGCCGACTCCGCGCACAGCGACACCGTCTTCGATATCACCTCCTGCGAGCGACCGACATGGCGACATGTTTTTTAAAAATTTAAGTTTACGGCTTGGCAGCTAGGCCTTTAAGCCAGATCTTAGTTTACAATATAGTTTCTTCATTTTCTTAAGCCCATGTGTAGCACAGCTGAACTGTAGGTAATCAGCCGGTGCCATTCAACGGAGTTCTTGGGACGACACAAAAGGCCACATTTGACTATACAGTTCACATTATCACAATATCCTACAACTATTGTTCATTTTAGAGTAATTTTACACATTTTTAGAAAATAAAACTGAACAGCACCACATCTCCTTTCAGTTCCCGACAAAAACTCCGACATAGCGTCATGTTATATTATAGCCAATGACACTCTCTGTTAACGTAGCTTTCGAACCGTAAAATAATTTTTAAAATCGGCTCAGTAGATCCAGACATTACCCCCTACAACGTCACAAATTCACAAACTTTACTTCTTAATAATATTAGTATACATTATTCGTATCTTAAATATATTATTTTTAATGATATTGTTACGAGTGCGAGGTTCGAATTTAAATGCAGTCGGAATTACTACAGAATTTATTAGAACTATACAAACACGTATAACGCAGGTAGATATATCTGGACGCAACCAGTACAAAATACACGATTCACGCAAAGTCCGTCACTTTATAGCTTATCGAATGTACACGTCTTGCTCGTATCGTAATCCTCGCTTGACTGTCTCACCCCTCCGTTCGAGCATTGTTTTTTTATATATTAAACTATACAATCGACCGCGTGGACTGAATTTTACAAGAAAACGTAATCTGCACACGCCATAAACGAGTATAATAACAATAAGATGTTTTTCTTAATTACAAATTTTAAACACAAAGTATAGAAAAGAAGTCCAAATGCGGGAAAGGTAATAAACTGCAGGTGTGTATTCACTTTGTCGTTGTATAACACTATATTGTCTTTAAATACGATATAGTTTTAACATTATTTAACTGCATTGCACATTATATATTATTGCGTGTGTGACTTCCCTTGCTGTTGCCAGGCGGAAGAACAACGCTGGTAATAATTGGTCAGATTGCTGAGACTGGATCCAATTTTAGGACTTATTCTGTTTCTATTATTTTACTGTTTGATAATACTTTTTATTGTTTTTGTCCTAAATAAAATGTCTTTCCTTCTTTCTAAATAGATTTAGGCCTTGTTGAATAAGTCGGTTTGGAACAGTTTCGAACGGTTTCTGTATATGATCCTCTTTAAGGTTTACACTGTGAATCAAATAGTTGACACCGTATTAAATTCGAGGCTGTCTCATCTCTCTATGTTGGGTAGGTGGACGAGGTGACCTTGAGCACGGTGTGCAGCCGGTGCAGCAGCGCGATGGGCTGCATGTGCGTGTGGTGGCGCAGCAGCGCCGCCACGGAGGCGCGCCACGCGTCGCGCGCCGCCGCGCCGCCGCCGCCCGCCGCGCCGCACGCGCCCGGCACCGGCGTCGCGTCGCCGCCCCGCTCGCCCGCCTCGCCCGCATCGCCTGCGACAGGCGTGCCCCAACATTATGTCAACAGCAAGGAGGACCACCTTTTAAAAGCAGCGCCAAAATGTATTACAGTAGAATAGCAAACTAAATAAAGATTAAAAATCCGCTTTATTATATCGCATTTTTCTAAATTATAATACCATACACAAACATAAATATGGAGCATAATTATCATATATGATAATCAAACTGTTATCGATCGAAGCTCGAAGGACCAAAAAACTGTAATGGTTCGAAGCTCGAAGCTCGAAGGACCAAAAAAACTGTAGTGTGTATACAGTTTTAGTATAGGAGGGAAGGGTAAAATGTACGAAATACCAAACCCAACGAGCGCTGTAATGAAACTGATTTAATTGCTGAAAATATATTAATATAAATGTGTTGTAAAGCGTTAGGCCGCAGTTGTTTATTAGCAAAACGAAGACTATTGTACATGCTTTATACAGTAAGTTAAAAATAACATAAAGAAGACATTCTAAACAAAGTCAACAAAAATATTAAAATTTTCAATTCCGCACACTTCCCTATGTGCAAACTGCCGGTAAATACATACCAGGTATATTTGCTACGAAAACGCCATTTCGGCGAGACTTCGCAAAATGACTCGCTGTGCACAGATAGAATCTTTTTCAACTCGTCCACTACAAGGCGATTCTACCCTCCATAACTTACAACTAATGTTTAGGTACACGTCAAAAATGGTGCAAATCTCAAGTTGCTTTATTTACGACATAAGCATAGCAATACAAACTATGATTTTTACTTTAATTTTGTAACCTTGTGATAGTTAATGATCCCACTTGATGAGAAGTGGATATTATGTCTGATATGCAGTGAAAGGGGGCATACCATCGGCCTCCCCGCTGGAGGCGCTGGAGAAGGAGTGCGTGCGGGGCCTGAGGGTCGCGTCGTGCGGGACCCCCGGGTCCCCCTCGCCGCGCCCGCCGGTCGCGCCCTCCTCCCACCCGCCCTCCTCGTCCGACGAGTCCTCGTGCGGGCTCTGCGAATGTCACAATAGTCCACGCTCACATCGGCTGAAACACTATCATGTCCCAAAATGCCAAATCTTAGGAGGAGTATCGCGGCGCCACCGACTGGGTCCAATCGCTAATTTCAACCATTCCGGGACTAACTTGAATTCGTACAATAACAAAAACAATTGAGAGCGTGTGTACTCTTGTACACGCGTTATATAACTTATACTTCTTTGGCGTATCATGATAAAAATATTTTCAAAATTTTTATCTTTTGCCTTATTCTACGTTTGTAGAAAAAACGACACTAACAATAGAAAAACTAAAATTTTGACTATAGCTAACTTCAAGGTGTCGGTTGATTATAGCTAACTTCAGGGTGTCGGTTTTTCGTGACAGTGTGCGCGCGCATAGTAAAAGTATAACTTCAAAACTAAAATGTTGACTATAGTTAACTTCATGGTGTAGGGTTTTCGTGTGACGGAGTGCGCGCGCACCGTGAAAATGTATTCTCATCATTTTTCCCTAACGCGCCTAAAGAAGTATTACTTCAAAAACAAAAACACCTAATTTCCGGTACACGATTGCAGCGCCATCAGGTAAATGGCGCTGCACTCGGGCTCAAATTTGAATCTAAATCATCCCAGTAGAAAATTATCAACATACTAATATCGCTGTTAAAAAATAGTGGTTAATGGTAGAAGGGTGAACATTTTGAGGTTATACGTATTATATTTTTTAATGTCGAATGATAAAAAAATTGACCATAAAATAAAAATATTTAAGGGTCCCTCGTGTCATTTAGGGGTATAAAAATAGATGTCAGCCTATTCTCAGACCTACCTGCTATGCAAACAAAATTTCACACAAAGCGATTCAGCCATTTCGGAGGAGTTTGGCGAACTTCGTACCGCCTATTTTCTGAATTTCTAAAAGACTTTGTTCCATGACACAAAAACAAATTCACCAAAATCGCTCCCGGTGATTAGGAGGATTCTAGAACCCGATCTCAGCGCCACCTACCGGTTCCAATTGTGAATCTAAACCATCCCGGGACCCACTCAAACGTACACATACAAAATTTCAACAAAATCGGATGTATAGTTAACGATTTTATAAAAGACATACAGACAACCAATCATTTTTGTATATTAAGATTTTATGCGTGTTGATCGGACAAGCGCGTCTAGTTTTCGTATTAGATGCAGCGCCGGCGAAGCGCGTGCGTAGTGTTTGTTCTGCTGACGTTACAGCCTACTTTAGGCTACTTTAACATTGGCATAAATAATGCATACAAACACTTTGTGATCGAGTGGCTATTAGTCGTTGAAGATGATAAAGCGGCCGTTATTAGTGGCCTTAGCTGTTATTAGTGGATGGATAAAGGAAGATCTATCAGTCAAATGAATCTTGACTGCCACTGACAGGGTTTTTTTTGTTAACGTTACAGAAATGGGGCTCTGAGGGCTTACTCTGAAACATCTTTCATCGCTTATTTCATTTAACAACATTTTTTGCTTCTTTTTTATTTATTTAACTACACTTTCCATTCCAAGTTCGATATTTTTTTGTGCTATGTATAATATTATAGAATTCTAAAATTGTATAATTCTGTAATTGTGTCCTTGTTTGTATATTGAAGTTATTAAAAAATCATCTGGAACAGACTCTATAAACGATGGAGAACATGATGCTTTTTTTTTAGATTTCTTGTCTGTTTGTTCGGCATGCACATAAAAACAACCGGGCCGATTTCGATGCGGCTTACGCTGACGACATCGAATTCTTAGTTTTAAAATCAGCGCTACTTTTTATCCCGGGAAGTCAAAGTCAAGCCCGGACAAAGTCGCAGGCGACTACCATCACTATGTTACTGTAGTATTAGAGAGATCTGTGTTCGTTTGAGAGTGGGGGGCGTGTGGTGTGGTTGGTGATGTGCCCCCCCTGTCCCCCCTCCCCCCTCCCTCCACTGACCGGCTTGGGCAGGTGGTGCGCGTCCGGGCGGCGCGGCTGCGGCGGCGGCGGGCTGCGCCCCACGCCATGACCTTCATCGCGCTCCTCGCTCAGGAGCCGCCTCCTCACACCCCAGTTGAAGTTGTCCGAGCTCTCACCCTGGAAAGTGCAGTAGCAAAGTAGGTATCATCATATAAATCCAAAAAGATAAGGCCAGTCGTCCGCAATAGGAACAGAATAGTTCATCTAATGGCCGCTTTCGGAGGCAGTTACCGGTGTTCGGCTTCCAGGTGCTGGAACAATATTCCGCCACCGACAAAAACCGTTCGAAGTGGACATATTTTTTAAATCAAACTGATAGTGTTCCTGTATGAACACCAAAAGCCAGCGAGCAGATCTCGCTTCACATTTCATAACATATTATATACTTATATTAAATTGTTCAAAATATATATAATATATAAATAATATTAAATGTTCATTAGTTATTATATCTTCTGTGAAGGTGACTACTGCCTGACACTAATGGGAGTCCAGCGTTGGTTGTTATCAACCAGCACTTGCTGCCTTAGGACCTGTTTAGAGTTAGTTGACCTTTGGATTTTGTATAATTGCCACGTATATATGAGACAACTCACCTCAATGCTTTCGCTCTCGTACTCCAGAAAGTCGAAGTCTTTGAAGACCCCGAAGTGGTCGGTAGGGGGCGCACCTCCAGAGGGCTCGTTCCCGGGGGTCCCGGACACCTCCTCGAGGGAAGAAGCCATCGACGACTCCCGCTCCAGCAGTTCAGAGCTTTGGCTGAATATCACCTGTCGATAGAGGCATAATCAATTCTGCATTCCTATTAGTTACACACAAATGACGGGTACGTCAATTTTATTATTAGCGATTCGCTTAGCACAAGTGTTTGCACCTCATGTGATTAGAATTACTTCAAACAAAGTATACGATGAATACGATGGTTTCACTAACATCATTCTGTCCAATATTAACACTATAGACTCTGTCTCACGAAATAACTCCCGCGGAAGCGGCGCTACGGTAACTTAATGGAATGTTGGGAACATAAAATAATTTTAGAAAGATTCCGATTTCATAGTATTCGTAAATACAATAATAATATGATGAAATATTTACTTGATAAAAACAACACGACAACGCGACCGGGTTGATCATTTATAATTAGTTCAATTTTTTGGTGCGGAATTTGTTTCATGACACGCACTGTAATATTGTACCTTACCTTATTTCTGAAAAGTACTTCTACATAATACAATCGCTTCTAATTGCAAAATTGGCAAGAGCAAATATAAATATGATTTTATTTGAATGTCTGTCTCATTTTCACGTTCAAGTAATGAACCGAAGATGAGCAGAGGACGCATCTTGTCCAGCAACATCTAACAGTTTCACGGGATACGGACTCGAAGTCAATACGAAGGAAGCCACGTGAATATACAATGACAAATAATACGGTGCGCAGTCGTCGTATACAAACGAGCGTAAGTGAAATTTTAATGAGTGTGGAAACTAAACTATACCATACTTAGGCTAGTGCGCATGTCGTTGCACCGCCATTTAGCCGGTGGTTAATTTTCATTTGAAATGGTCGCTTTAAATTTATCATTTTACTATAGTACAATTATTTTGTCCGTGCAGCTTGGGTCGGCTCAAGCTCGGCCTCGGCCCGGCTAAGGCGGCGAGCGTGTTGCGCGGGCGCAACGCCATTATTGATAAAAACTCATTCTTATCAAAGAAAGATCATCAATATTATAAAAATCATTATTATCGTTTTGGCTGTTAATTTTAAACTTAGATATAAGTATTTATGTTTATTTTTAATATAACTTGTTACATTCTAAACTTTTGTACTTATAGTTTTTTTTTACATAGATACCTAATTAATAATTTGTCATTATTATTCTTATTTTAATAAATACGTTGTTGTATCTATTTTTTTTTCATTTTTATAACTAACCCACAAAATGACAAAACTAAATACATTATCGATAACGCTTATCGACAACAATAATGCGCATCACTATGCCCGCCCATAAGGCCCGTGAGTGGAAAAGAGAGCAGAAATACTAGCTTTATTTTATGACCCAAACTGCACGGACAAAATAATTCTACTATAGAAGCCTGGCAGACGTTGTGCTGCCCTGAAAAAATAAAAAAACTAGGACCCGATCCTAGCGCCACCTACCAGTATCAATTGTAAATCTAATCCATCCGGGGACCTACTCAATCACACACAACAAATTTCATTAAAATCTGTAAATTCGTTCTCAAGTTATGCGCGTACATACATTTCCATAAATTAGTTTCATACACTCGTAAGTAGATAATATAGATTTTAACCGTCGGTTAAATGACTATGCTATATTATTAAAAACTTTACTAAACACACAATCACAAAGGGAATCAAAAAGTAAACAATACCATCCTGATTCCATATTCGCATTTTTTTATATACACCGACACCAACGAAAGTGGACTTTCAATTATTATAGCAATCGACTCCTAGATCTATTATCAGTCGTATTCATAATAATAATATTAATTTATAAATGACACAATGTACTACACAATTACATATTTTTATCACCCATACATTGGGCATATAAAGTGAATTTAAATAAAATTATAAATTTCTTTACCATTGAATGAAATAAAAAACTACTAGATCTTCTTTACACTATGGTAATCATTTAACGCACTCTCGTAGTAATAATATCTGTTAAATATGTAAATAAAATAAAATATACAATAATGATTATAAGTTCATGTATATAGTGGCGTAGTATATTCTTTTAAGTGTATTAGCTAGTTTATAGGAGCTTGCATAAACGTTTAATATGACAGATTTAGCAATAGAATAATGAAGTTTAAAATAATTGTGATATACATAAAAAGTGATAAATCAGTGATAAGGTGGTGAGAAGCGTATAAGCACAATTTGTTATATGTGAATCGGTTGCAAAGGTTGCGGTAACGCTATGTGGGATGTGTTACCAACGGTTTCATATTAAGGTTAATCATTGCCTATCAGTGCTATCGGTCCAGTTCATTATTTGAAAGTTTGAAACATGAAAGTATATTATTTCGAAATGGAATTTACAGATTTACGTACTGGAAGTCATGAGTTTGTCACCACTTTCAGAGCAGTTTTAATTGTTGATAAAAGTCACGAAGCTCCACTCCACTCCACAAACTCTCCGGCAACATGAGTCTTTGCTTTATAATTATTACGTATTTTGTACCGGTTTAAGGTTTCTCTTAGCTTTTGTCTTCTATATGGGTTGGTTAGACTACCAAGCCCTATCGTTGGCCTTGTGAATGTTTGCTACTTGATATCTCACGTTTATTCGAATCACCAAGAGGTAAATTTTAAAAATAAGCAATGTAGTGTTAAATATTTAACAATATACATTAAATATAAATACAAACTTATACGTCAAAGTTTATATTCCATTATGTATGTATGTTATCAAAATAAATGTCACATTTATTTTTGTCCCCTTAATTTGTACTTGTCCCTTATGAGATTCGTTCATTTTATTTCACACAGTTTTTTCTCTCGGAGTCGTATGAATATTTTTCTAGATGCAATATGATTGAGATTACTGATCGACTGTCGAAGTACTTTTTCGAAAAAAAATGTAAATATCAAATTTAGATTTATGAACTGCGGGATTAATCAAAGCAAACGATGAAACTAAACGATACATAACGTGTGTGATGTGATATATATATAATTTATTCTTAATATACCGAGCTTTACGTACGTAATATTGTATGAGGTGTAAATGATATTAAAATATATGATGAAGGTACCTCAGCGGTTGAAAGAGCAGAGCTAATAGAGAACCAGGATATAAAAAAAAAATAAACAAACTAATATTTGCACGCGTAAAATTAATTCCATACGAATCATTACATAAAGTGTAAACTAAATTGACGAAATCAAGTCTAGTCAATTCATGTCTTTTTACCAAACAAATAATTGTGTCATTTATTTTTCAATATCGCTTTTATATCATTGGATGGATTGGGTGGACCAGATTCGGCGCCCCGTTCTACACATGAACTGTCATATTGTTGCTCTATACCCAGGCAACTGCACCCCATGAATGTATCGATAGCAACTATTTAAAACAGTTCAACTTTTATAAAAGAAACAAACGAAAACTACTAAAATGCTTAACAGTACAACACTCCATTTATATTTAGGGAGTATGCAAAGCCCCGTCGAACAGTCCGGGATATAGTTCAGAGCTATTATATTTGGCAGCGTTTACATCACTATTACAAAACATTAAAATAATTTAATAACAAAACTCATTTCATAAATTTTAAAACCATTTAAACTTCATACAACAATTCAATTAGATATTGGTAAGTGTGTAAATGCGAGAAGCGTTTTCATTGCGACAGATATGTTTATACGAGTTACCTTCGAACATAAAGTGGTTATTAAATCATCCTATATGCAGCAATGGATAAAATTCATATTAGTATGTATACCAATTAGTGTACATCGTTTATAGTCCGAGTAGGGGCCGTACTCAGCCATGAATTGGGGCTCTAAATAACGGACTGGTATGCGTATGTAAAGGAGACTGATATGATTTTATAAACTCTTGAGCCCAGATTGTAAAAAGCTAAGAGTGATTTTTAAGATACACATACATACATACATAACTTCACGCCAGGTCCCTTGCGGGGTAGGTACGAACAACAGAGCGCCATACAGGCTTATTCTTACACACCTCACTTGCTTCTTTGAAATTCATAGCTCTTGTCATGCACGCTCGTCTGTTCTTAAGTCTCCTGACATCACCTTCTGCTAGTACACGATCAATTTGATCATGAAAGGTGTGTCGTGGCCTTCCGCGACTTCTGCATCCATCCACTTTTGCATTGTATATCTGTTTAGTCATTCTTTCATCATACATTCGTTCCACATGCCCGAACCACCGGAGCATTCCTTTCCTTACCTTCATCCCGACACTCCCTTTCAGACCAACTCTCTTTCTTACTTTAATTTTAAGATGTAGATATAACGTATCAAACGTCCCCGTCGTCTTTCAAGTTTACATATAAAGTCTTGGTCGGCGTTTGTCATCGGAAACTGTCACTTTTGTTCAATTATAAGTAGTTTAAGAGTGTAACTAATTAATTGACCATAGCTATGTACCTATAACAATGATCCCCCGTAATGCCAGTCTGAGTACGGCCCATTGCCTATCGATATGCAGCATAGATACGATGACTGAATTTGACATCTAAAACAATACAGGGAATAACTATTCACTCACCGATGGGCTCTTCGGGAGGCCGACCCGTTGTCCGCATGTGGTCAGCAGATTCACGAGGCACTCCCGGACTCGGCTCTGTGCATAATATTAATAATAATTATGTAATTATAACAGTTTATAATACAAATTAATTTGTCATTTATTGCACAAAAATCCGTGCAGAAACCGAGAAAGAATATTAAAGAGGCGACAGCTCCACCCATAGCCAGATTAGATGGGTTGCGTTGCGTTTAATCCCGGTTGCGTTCGGAGCGATCGATTCGACGTCCGGGGATTCGCGTGTTATTGTTGTTAAGGAGAAGAAGCGGCAAAAAACTCCCCAGCAACACGTCTAGCTAAAAACTGTTTTTCTTTATATTTGTTATTTTATTTATATTTAAGTTCTTTTTTCTTAAAGTTTTATACAGAATTATGTTACAGAATGACTTTTGAAGAATTAATGGAGTTGTAGCAAACAGTGCATCCCTATTAATATTATAAATGCGAAAGTAACTCTGTCTGTCTGTCTGTCTGTCTGTTCCGTTTTCACGTAAAAACTACTGGACCGATTTGGCTGAAACTCAGTATATATATATATATATATATATATATATATATATATATATATATATATATATATTTTCGATACCGAGGATAAACATAGGATACTTTTTATCCCGAAAAATGGGATAGTTTCCGGGATAAAATGATATTTGTCTGTTTGTTTGTTATACTTTTACGGAAAAACTACTGGATCGATTTGGCTGAAATTCGGTACGTATGTAAATTAAATACTGAGGATGGACAAGGGATAATTTTCATTTTGGCCTTTTTAGTAATTTTGGCCTATTTGGTCATTTTGGCCTTTTTGGTCATTTTGGCCTTTTTGGTCATTTTGATCATTTTGACCTTTTTGACCTATTTGGTCATTTTGGCCTATTTGGTAATTTTTCCTTTTTGGTAATTTTGGCCTATTTGGTCATTTTGGCCTATTTGGTCATTTTGGCCTATTTGGTCATTTTGGCCTATTTAGTCATTTTGGCCTTTTTGGTCATTTTGGCCTATTTGGTCATTTTGGCCTATTTGGTAATTTTTCCTTTTTGGTAATTTTGGCCTATTTGGTCATTTTGGCCTATTTGGTAGTTTTTCCTTTTTGGTCATTTTGGCCTATTTGGTCATTTTGGCCTTTTTGATCATTTTGGCCTTTTTGGTCATTTTGACCTTTTTGGTCATTTTGGCCTATTTGGTAATTTTTCCTTTTTGGTAATTTTGGCCTATTTGGTCATTTTGGCCTTTTTGATCATTTTGGCCTATTTGGTCATTTTGGCCTATTTGGTCATTTTGACCTTTTTGGTCATTTTGGCCTATTTGGTCATTTTGGCCTATTTGGTCATTATTCCTTTTTGGTCATTTTGGCCTTTTTGACCATTTTGACCTTTTTGGTCATTTTGGCATATTTGGTAATTTTTCCTTTTTGGTCATTTTGGCCTATTTGGTCATTTTGGCCTATTTGGTTACTATTGCCTTTTCGGTCATTTTGGCAATGTCGGTCAGTTTGGCCTCTTTGGTCATTTTGATTATTTTGGCCATTTTGGTCGTTTTTGCCTACTCCGTCATTTTGGCCATGTCGGTCACTGTGGTCTTTTGGTCATTTAGACCATTTTGGCCTTTTTGGTCAAGTTTTGTAATTTATTTTGTTGACAGATAGACGGGGGATGGTTTAATTAGCGATATAAAATGAAGTGAATCTTCCGTGGGCAAATACATAAAAAATGTAATATAATATAACCTTTAGCACTTGCTCTATAAACAAGAGACACGCACTAGAGGTTAACCCGCGGCGCAGCCGCGGGGTAAACTCTAGTATTCAATAAGACAGAGCGCAATAAAAGGATAGAAAATATTATTATAGTTATAAATATAAAGACATAACGTACTATTTTTTTGCACCATATCTCCATATATTCCTTACAAATACGGCAAGATAAAAACGTTATATTCGTACAAAACACAGTATAAGAGGTTGGAGCGAGCTGGTATGTAAATGCAGTTTTGTCATTTAAATATTCTTCAATAGTGTAGTATCCCTTTATTAGCAAAATACTTTTTAATTTGGTTTTTAATTTAATGAAAGGCAGATGTAACATTTCACTCAGAATCTTATTGAAGAAGCGCATACCAACTCCCAAAAAAGAAGACAATACTTTTTGTAATCTAAAAGATGGCAATATCAGTATATTACAATGCCTGGTGAATTGTGAACATCCTTATACTGCTTGTAGCCACTCAAATTATTACGAATATAAATTATATTATTAAAAATATATTGGCAGGCGACCGTCATAATACCGATTTCCTTAAAGCGTTCCCTAAGAGACTCCCGAGGGCCGAGGTTGTAAATTGACCTAACGGCTCTTTTTTGTAAAAGAAATATAGTCTCTAAGTCAACAGCGTTGCCCCAAAGTAAAATACCATAGGACATGACACTATGAAAATAACTAAAATAAACTAGTCTAGCAGTTTCTTCGTCAGTGAACTGCCTAACTCTTCTGACCGCATATGCAGCAGAACTAAGCTTTCCTGAGAGACTAGATGTATGAGCTCTCCACTGGAGCTTCTGATCTAGGTTAATGCCTAATAATACAGTTGAATCTACTAGGTTAAGTCAAGTGTCGTTAAGAGAGATATTAACATCGTATTCTTTTACATTGGACATAACAAACTTAACACAGTCACACAGTTTAGTTTTATTCGGATAGAGTCATAAGTTATTTACGGTAAACCACTTAGGTATTTGGGTTAAGGCGTTGTTCACTTCGTCAAAGTTCTGTTTATTTCTGTCAACTTCAAATATAAGTGACGTGTCATCAGCAAAAACACTACCTCACACATATCATTAATAAAATATGGCAAATAATTAATATATATCAGAAAAAAGAAGGGACCTAGAATAGATCCCTGGGGGCACACCCGTAGATATGCCAGTCTCACGAGACTTGATATTGTTAATTTTAACGCTTTGGGATATGTTATTTAAGTAAGACGATAATAGATTGAGAGAATCACCATAAATACCGTAATAATTGAGCTTTTTTAGGAGGGTCACGTGTTCAACGCAATCGAATGCCTTGTACAGGTCACAGAATACACCAATGGCATTCTGAGAGCCTTCTACTTTGTTCGTTGTTTGTTACGTTTTTTTTTACTTATGTAAATTCGTCTTGGAAATGAATCTATTGTTACATTATCGTACTATTTTAACGAGGTTATTTACTGACAGTATAATAATAGAGGGTCCTTTGTATCTATTACATCACTACTCGGTTCGGTCCATCAAACGTGCGCACAGAACGCTTGGACAACATTTTTGCATTCCCACTTTGACTTTAGTCGGGTGAAGTCTCACTCCGGCTTTGGGCCGATGTACACGTCGTAGTAGCGCTTAAGGAGAGCTAATTATTGTGCGAGAAGTGGCACTTAATGAAATCGGCTATTACTATTTAGTCTGTTTCGAAGAGTACCTGCGACATCCACGGGCGTTTCCAGCCGGAGGCGAGGGCGTCCGCTGGCGACAGCGACAGCGAGCGTCGCGGCGACGCCGCGCTCTGCGGCTGCGTCGCGCCGTTGTTGCCGGCGTTGGCCTCTTGGCCCACCACCGTCGAGGCCGAACCAGACTGGGAGGTCGACGAGCCTGGGGGGCGAAGCTCACTTTGACAACCGCTGGTATTTTTTTTTATTACAGGAGTTCAACAGACAGGCAAACGGCCCACTCGATGAAAAGCGGTTACCATCGCCTATTGACATTTGCTACACCAAAGTAGCTACAAATGCGCTGCTGCTCTCTTAAGGGAGACTGGAACCTGGTCACTAATGCTGGAACACAACTCAACGTGGTTATGGTGGCACACTCTAGACCAGGGGTGGTAGCCATCCAGTCGAGCAAATGCCCTACCACCTGGCTGTGGGTTATTTTGTCGCCTCTTACGACAGGCCGCCCCAATGCAGGAAATTGTATTATTTCTCCCTTCCTGCACGGATAATATGATATTTCATACCAGGACGGCTAGCTACTGTAGTTCTTAAGTCAAATGAAGCTTGGCTCACGTAAGCCTCTAAGGCTAAACGCGCACTACGATTGACCAGTATCGTACGAACGTGTGCATGTACGAGTCTGATATTATTTCGCATAGTGCACGTTTAGCTTAGGACGCTTACGCGAGCAAAACATCCAGATGTAAGACTTGGCTTATGGCCGGTTTCTATATGTTACTATTCATTCACTTGTTTTACAGTTGGTTGAATTTTGACATTACTTTACGCAACTTATGTCAAATTTTAAACTGATCATGAAAGATAAAAGGGCCACATTAAAAAAAAACGATTTCCAATGACATTTTTACACTGATCGATAGCAAATGTTATGTAATGAAATTTTACCCGGAAACGGTTTGTAGCTGTTCGGGTGTTTACACACGATTTAGCTTATTCCGACACAGTTTTCACTAGAACGATAGCGTACATTCGTGTTTAAGTCCTGCGTGTGTGTCCCGGTAAAGCTGCGGGAATTTCAAGTTAAACGTAGTCAAAGTGGCGGGCATAGTAAATAAATAAAACAATAAAAGAGGGTAAAGATCAGCGGGTGTCACTCACCCTTGTCCGGGGTAGAAGTGGAGGCGTTGGAGAGCGAGCTGGGGCCGGTGGCCGGCTGGCTGCCGGCCCTCGGCAGGTACTTGCGCCCGATCACCGGAGTTTGCGACAAGTCGAAGGTGAACTCCATCGTGCGCCCGGGCAGCTCCTGCCGATGGCACAAGTTTAATCAAATCATATAGTATAACGTAACGCATATAGTATATACGTTATAATGTTCACATGTTTTCCTAACGTAGAGAGCATACAAATAATATATAATAACAAATGAAAAACACATTCACCCGCACACGCGCAACCACGCTTGCCTCGGCTACGCAAATTCAAAAGCTAGCAACTGACATTTTCTTAAGTGAATGTTTGTATATGTACACTGTCTTACTAGGCGTGTGCTTTTCTATAATATTACTATTATTATCATTGACGTGAGTGATTTAAAAATTCCTATTTATTAATTTGATATTTTAGATAATTGTATGTATTGTCTGATACATCGCTTATCTCGATGTGAAGGTTGCATCACGATGTCTTCCTTCATCTTTGTTAGCACGTGGTAATTGTAACAATATGCACACTAGGTCAGAAAGCTGTCTAAGTGGTGCATGCGTTCCGGGGCCGGAATCGAACCCGCGTCCTTTGAGTTGGGGACGCGTGCGCTAGTCATTACGCTACCATGACTTATTTTAATGTAGTGGGTTTACTAATTTTAAATGAGTTAATTAGCTGATGTAAGTAATTTTCATATATATTAATTGCTTAAGTTCATTCACATAAATCGAAAACGTATATGCGACCTCATTTTTAAGATAGATTTTACCATTTTGTAACAAAAAATGTAGCGCTTTTTTAAGTCATATCTAAACTAATCACATTTCTTTGGCCCAAAAGTAGCAGCTCTTCTTTCACGAACATTGTTATGTTATGTGATTAGTACGCATAATAAAAACTGCGTGTTGTGGTGTTTCACTTGATTTTCATTTCGACGTTTCGACCACTTTTCAGTAGCCGTGACCGCGGAAGGCAAACATATCAACTCTGACGGTTGCGCGAGTTCATTGCTCTTTTCCACCCCAAAAGGGGTCAGTCACTTGGTGCCATAATAGTATAGTTAGTTTCCCCAACGATTCCATAGTAATATTAAAATAATAACAATTATTTATTGTTGTACGGAATTTAACTCCGACCCATAAATGATGAACTTTATGTTTAAAAGGCTTCGATCAATGTACTCTGTATTTGAGTGACTATTTACGTAACAGAAGTACACGTATGTATGTTTGTGTGTCTGTCTTTGTTTTTCTTAGTCGGTAGTATAGACACACATGGCTGCGCTTTAAAGGCGTGCGGTACAAACTGTTCGATATTGTTAATGAACTTTTTTTTAAGAAAATCCGGTCGATTGAGCTTACAGTGAGAACAAAACAGAAAGAAAACTTCCTATGTACAGTCGCGGTATGAAATGGTTCATCACCTTAAAGTCGACTTTTGCTTGCACGAGTACAAGAAACAATACTGCCAACATTTTAATAAATGTTACGAGAACAAAAAAATATATGCAATGTTGATAAAGACAGACGATGAGATTTACAATGAGAACAAAGAGAATAAAATAGCTACGCTAAGCGTTAATATTAAATATTAAACCAATAAAGAGGTTTTACATGTCTAAACAATGTAACTTAGACAAGATAGAAAATCAAACACCTAAGTAATCTTAACAATTATCATCAAACGGTTAAACGTAACTTTTTGTGGATAGTCTGTTCTATGACTTAGCCCCGGTTCACACGGAATTGTATTGCACGTTTTTTTTTGCAGTATACGTCTTAACGAATAAACAGTGGCGCATACAATATACATAGAACCATTCACACGTCGTTTGTACTGCAAAAAAACGTCTCTTGTTAATATGTTTAAACGAATACGCAACGGACTTGTCAAGCAAATCGAATGAACTTTAACGTATTCGGCTTGCAGTGGCGTATAGTATAGCTCAGCCTCGTTTACACGGCACGATGTTCATACGTTTTTAATCGAATAGCATTTATTTATTTAGCAATTCTTTTCATCGTTTCTAAGTTTATCGTATAACTTATCAAATAGTTTAGTACGCCCTGATTCTTCATTTATCGGATGTACCCAAAACCTTCTGCTCTGTCGGCGGCGAAATTGTTGGCGCCTTCGATTATACCAATATAAAAGGATAACCCAGCGTGAATCCATCACTGACGTCTACTCACTGTGACAACTGTGTGAAGACTGCAGCTATTCGTTTTTTACACGATTGAAAATCTACCGTGTGAACCGGGCCCTACTTTGAAAAGGTAACATGTGCTCACGGAACGGCAAATGAATGAATTTGAAAACTGGCGAAACTTTTCATACCGCGACTGTACTTAGGCCAGACTATTTTTACCGGTTTCTATGCCTTGTTTATATAATACCTGCGACTCATATAGAGCAAATAAGAAATATAATGCGTGTACCTTTTTGGCGTGCAACTCCGTGTCGAGGATGGAGGAGGCGTTGCTGTCCCAGTGGGGGGGCACGACCAGCGTCGAGCACCTCGTCACCACCAGCTTCAGTATCTTCATCGCCTCTCTATAGTTGTTACCGTCCTTCAACATTTAAAAGGTATTGTCTATCAACAAGGTCAATACGAGCTATCGTTTACAATAAATTCGAAGGCGTGGTTAAAAGTATAAAAGTGTTAAAAGTAGGCTCAGAAACCTTCTCTGGCTTGTGCACAATAACTTTGCTAAACATCATCACATGATCAAATGTCTAGTTCAAGATAAGAAGAAGACGATGAAAGCGTTTTATGTGTATCATTATCGGCAATCTGAACGCATACGTATATTTTATCATTGTACCTGGGAGCTGGTGTCGATGAACTTGGCGACGGCCCTGAGCAGGTCCGCGTTGACCGCGTGCGCGGCGGCCGCGTTCAGCTCCACGTAGTAGAGCATGCAGTGCAGGATCGACAGCACCGGCAGCTGCAGGTTCGCCGAGCCCTGCCACGCACAACGAACCACGCGCTTATCCCTATTGTTACGACCGACGAAGACATTCGCCATTGGCGTATGGAATTCTTTTGTTCGCTTTGTGTTTGCAATTTGTCACTAGGAAAACAGCCTATTGCGTATTGAAATCACTCACGGTAGTCATTAGGCAGGTGTGATTCTTAGTTGAATTCAGTCCACGCGGTCGAGATACGTATTGTATTTGTTTAGTATAAAGCAATGGCCCAATGAAGAGATGGCAGTCTAGCGATTGTGGCAAGCGAGGCGAAACGTATGTACATTCGATAATCTATATATATCTAATATTACGTTTGTGCTAGTTGTGTTCAGTTATATTTGTACCTGTATTATACGTGTTTGTATAGTTCTAATAAATTCTACAGTTATTATAACGGCATTTTAATTCGAGTCCTGCAACTCGTAACAATATTATAAATGCGAAAGTATATGTAATTTTAATACCGAAGCTGGACAAGTGATACTGTTCGTCCCAGATATTAGAAAGAAAGAAAGAAAGAAAGAAAGAAAAGACGTTTATTTAGTAAACACACAACGAGACAGACATGGAATGAATTACACGGTACGGTGATAAGAATTAGAGAGTCTCGCGATGGTACTAAATAGGTGCAGTTCAGCATGTGCCAGGCAACCGCGGATGCCTAACGCTGGTTTTCAACTGCACCCTAGGACGAACGGATGTTGCACTGTTATTTATATGTATATGTATATATATATATATATATAGTGTGAATAAATATAAACTCATAGATATAGATGATATATATTACATATTTATAAACAGAAATAGTATTGTTAGAGGCAGAAGAAAATATTATATTATATAAGAAAGATTTATATTGACATTTTCTAGCTTCCGTTGCTCATCTAAGAGGTAATTCTTCAAGTTCTTACGAAAGGTAAAAGTCGAGTGATTTAATTGCCTTAATGGTGGTGGTATATTGTTCCGTATCTTAGATGCAGCATAACGGAAGCTACCCCTAAAGCATGTCAATTTATGTAATTGGAACGCTAGTTGACGGGAGCATTGTCTACCTTTGACTACCCCTCCTCTGGCTACCCAGCTGAGCTTATTATACAAGTACTGAGGCTCTTTGTACTTAAGGACACCAAAGAGAAGGCAAGCCAAATGCAGTTTGCGCCTAAGTTTCATTTTCAGTACATGATGCTTATTTAGAAATGGTGATACGTGGCTCCTTGGAGGTACTGAAAAACAAAAACGTGCACAAGCATTTTGAACGCGCTGGATTAATCGGTCAGTTTTGTTTAAAAGCCGAGGTCCGTATACTGTATCAGCGTAATTCAACTTGGACAAGACTAGTGATTCAGTCAGCTGTACACGTAAATCCACTGCCAGATATGACCTTATTTTGTACAGGACCCTAAAGCGATAAAAGCAATTTCTTACAGACTCAGATATGTGTTTTTCAAATCTCAGGTGTGCGTCTAATTTTAGTCCAAGATTACGCGCGTCGTCTACTCTATCTATAGGTTTATCCATCAATGTAACGTTTAAAGCTGAAGGCAATTTCTTTAATTGTTTTTTTTGATATTAGGATAGATTTATGTAAAAGATAATTATCCCAAATTTAGTATAGGTTTTTTTGTGATTTGCCTTTTATATAGTTTACAGATAGATAGTATATGTACATATTTTACAAATATAAAAGTAGACCAAAATAGAGATGGATGCATTTTGTGAATGATGATAATCGAGGTCTTCATTCATAACATATAGGCGTATACGCAAAAATGCATTTTTTTATTGTTTACTAATATCTATGCATATTACAATTTTGAAAGCTTTACCAGTAAGTGTACCTAAAAAAATATGATTTTTCAAATTTCAGATTTATACCATCAACCATTTTTGTTTTATTTACAACTAGGGTTTACCCCGCGGCTACGCCGCGGGTTAACCTCTAGTGCGTGTCTCTTGTTTATAGAGCAAGCGCTACAGGTTATATTATATTACATTTTCATGTATTTGCCCACAGAAGATTCACTTCATTTTATATCGCTAACTATACCATCCCCCGTCTATCTGTAAACAACATAAATTTCAAAACTTGAGCAAAAAGGCCAAAATGGTCTAAATGGCCAAAATGACCAAAAAGGCCAAAATGACCAAAAAGGCCAAAATGACTAAAAAGGCCACAGTGCCCGACGTGGACGGAATAGGCAAAAACTACCAAAAAGGCCAAAATATTCAAAATAACCAAAAAGGCCAAAATTACCGACATGGTCAAAATGACTTAAAAGGCCACAGTGACCGACATGGCCAAAATGACGGCATAGGCAAAAACGACCAAAAAAGCCAAAATGACCAAAAAGGCCAAAATGACCAAAAAGGCCACAGTGACCGACATGGTCAAAATGACCAAAAAGGCCAAAATGACCAAGAAGGCCAAAATGACCGACATGGCCAAAATGACCAAAAAGGCCACAGTGACCGACGTGGTCAACATGACCAAAAAGGCCAAAATAACCAAAAAGGCCACAGTGACCGACATGGTCAACATGACCAAAAAGGCTAAAATAACCAAAACGGCCAAAACGACGAACATGGCCAAAATGACGAAATAGGCAAAAACTACCAAAAAGGCCAAAATGACCAAGAAGTCCACAGTGACCGACATGGTCAAAATGACCAAAAAGGCCATAATGACCAAAAAGGCCAAAATAACCAAAAAGGCCAGTGACCGACATGGTCAAAATGACCAAAAAGGCAAAAATGACCGAAATGACCAAAAAGGCCAAAATAGTCAAAATGACCAAAACGGCCAAAGTGAACGATATGGCCAAAATGAGTAAAAAGGCTAAAATGACCAAAAGGCCAAAATGAAAAGTATCCCTTGTCCATCCTCAGTATTTAATTCACATACGTAGCGAATTTCAGCCAAATCGGCCCATTAATTCTTCCGTAAAAGGATAACAAAAATAAAGACAAATATATTATTATCCCTGAAACTATCCCATTTTTCGGGATAAAAAGTATCCTATGTTCATTCTCGGTATCGAAAACATATATATACTGAGATTCAGCCAAATCAGTCCAGTAGTTTTTATGTGAAAACGGAACAGACAGACAGACAGACAGACAGAGAGACAGACAGAGAGTTACTTTCGCATTTATAATATTAATAGGGATTTTGTCCCTCGTATAAAACTGCGCCTCTGTCTGTACGCCCATTTCCATCGACTATGATGATTTGTGGTGTGATAGAAGATATACTCGTATCTCGAAATAGAGAAGTATGGAATATGATATTGCGCCAACCCCAAATAATTGAGTGAAAGTGACAGAAAAGAGAAGAAATACATGGTGAAACATATGGTGAATATAAAAATTATAATCTGAAGACAAAAACACACTATAAATATTTCCAAACTAAGCACGCTTCTGTTATGGGTAATATGCAACGGACGACTCTGGGGCCAATTCCAGACACCCAGACCATAGTAAATAACAAAAAGGTCGTTTCCGGAATTTACCATGCCAGTAATAAAACGAAAATAAGATAATACTTAGCTCGCTCAACTACAGACGCCTTCGGATGAGTGTCTTTATGTGAATATCTGTGTATGTCTCTAATGTGTGCACGTATGACTATGGGACATGTCAACTTCTTGGAATAAAAATATAAATAATCAAAATACAAATTTAAATAATACGACGCACGTCAGTAGAGTGACATCTAATACATTATTCATTTATTTTTTTACAAAATCAAATTTCGAGTTTTCACGTCATGCACTAACAGACAGACAGTCAAAAATTCTAAACATGACAATTTATAAATTTCCTGGTGGTAAAATCTATACAGTCCACAAACACCTCATAATCAAATGGTGATTTTATTTTCCCACCACCTGGTCTGAATTGTATTTTTCACATATTTAAATGCAATGTTCAAACTCGGACCATTTACAATTTTACTATAGTATAGATGGGTGGTACCTTCTCCAAGACCTCGACGAGGAACGCGAGCATCTGCAGCGACAGGTGCGAGTAGGTGTCCCAGAGGTACTTGACCACGCACTTGGTCCACTGGAAGCTCTCCTTGCTGAACGTGCGGCGCGAGTACAGCGTCATCACGGTGCCAAGGTTCTCCAGTTTCTTGCTCTTCTCCGCTGTGAACTTGTAAATCGACCAGAAAGTTATACGCACATTTTCACCCATGATCTCTACTCCTATTGAATTCTCTTGTAAATCGATGTGATCAGTTTTTATATTCAATTCTGTGATAATAGCAAGAACACGAATTGATTACAAAACTACGTTTCAACTATTTTAAACACGGTATTTTATTTCAACTTTTCTTCCGTGATCACAGCTATTGATAAGTGATCGAAACGTTGGAATAAAAATTATGAACATAATCAAAAACCGAGCTTCCAACGATTTTTTATTATATACTAGCAAATAGCTGATGTTATAAGGCTGATTTTCCGCATTATCTGGCATAAAAAGTGTCCCTTGTCCACCTTCGATATTTAAATTACATATATACCGAACTTCAGCCAAATCGGTCCAGTGCTTTTTCCGTAAAAGCACGACAAACAGAGAGACAAATATATTTTTATCCCTGAAACTATGCTAATTTTCGTGATAAAAAGTATCCTATGTTCATTCACGGTATCGAAAATATATATATATATATCGGGTTTCAGGCAAATCGGTCCAGTAGTTTTTCCGTGAATCCGAAAAAGACAGACAAAGTTACTTTCGCACCAATATTAGGCACTAAAACTTAAGAAGAATAATGTAAATTGATTACTTGAAAACCCGTATATAATCCATATAATAGGAAGTATATTGATATTTAGATAACCTTCATAAAACATGGGTTAAAAAAAATGTTTCAATTTGAACTCTCGAGATGAGTAAGAAAGACAGCGTATGATGTCATCTCGCGTTTCCTCTTCCTACACCAACTGGCAGTCGGCAGTCAACGTGGGGACGTGTCACAAGGCGGACGTGTGTATGTCGCTTGTCTCCGTGTGCCACTCGAGATACTTTTAACAGCTTTTAAAACTCTGTAATTGTACGTCTTTATTTATTATCGTCTCATTTACATGGTTTAGATCAGCCGTATTCAACCTTTATAAGGGCCGCATAGATTTATCGGATCAAGTGCTCCGGACCGCAACTATATTATTGTTACGAGTGACAGGACTCGAATTAAAATAAATGCCGTTGGAATTACTATAGAGTTTATTAGAACTGTACAAACACGTATAAAACAAGTACAAATAAAACAGGATGCAACCAGTTCACACTGCACTATTCAATTACGATTATGTGAACACACATCTTACATTTTTTTTTAATGCGAATATGGCAAACAGGCAGACGGCCCACTTGATGGAAAGTGATCGCCGTCGCTTATAGACGTACCAACGGGTTGCCAGCCTTCAGGAACCATCGGATCGGTTTAGTGAAAGAAGGTTTTAAACGTAAGTGGCGTGGAATACCTGGGCGATGTGGCAGGCGGCCTTCACGCACAGCTCGTTCGCGTCCTCGTAGTGCAGCAGCATGTAGGGCAGCAGCGCCACCACCGTCATGGGGAACGCCATCGACTGCGTGGGGTCGATCACCGGCAGCTCCAGCAGCGGGATCATGTCCGCCAACACGCCGACCACGGGCTCGTAAGTGTTCGGGTGGGTGCAGCCCTTCCACGGACAAAATAAATATCATGTCGACCGAGCACGAAAGTACAAATTTTAAAATTGTATAAGTCTCGAAATACTAAAACAATACTAATACTCTTATTATGTGCAAAATAGTCACAAACAAGACTCGAGCACCAAAAAGCGTGAGCTTACAACCGGGAATGCAAAGGTGTGAATGCCTATGTTCTTTTCAGACTATCATCCATGTGTTCTGTACCATGCTAACTAACGATTTTATAAGGCTCCGATATTTTTAAATAATTAAATTTCTGGTGATAAACAGAAAAATAATGTGGATATTGTTTACAACTCAACCGACGTCTTATTAAATAGTTTCACCGTTTTGCTTAACGTTTAAAAACAATTTTTACCATCGTAAATTTGGAACCTATTCAAAATCGATATTGCGTAACATTCAATTATCTGTTCCCCGCTTTAATAATTAAAATATTCTAAGCTACCACAACTAACAGTAAATGATGTTCGAGATAAATTTTGATTTATGTATTCATTAGAAAACGTCTTACATTATCGCAGACATTTGTTTTTACCAGCGGAAATCCGTTTGAGGCCTAAGCCCCGTCAAGGGCAGAACCTTCGCGGGATACTTCGCGACCTAGCGTGAGATTCGCCAGATCGGGGGTGGCACTAGCTTGCCCAGTCAGAACTAGTGCCATGCTATTGCCACTCCCCAGTTAGGGATACTCCCTAAAACCCCTGGGTGTTCCGTCCTGCGCCTTACGCCAAGGCTACGAGTATATGGCCTAGCCTCTCCGCAGCCCTGGCAGGCGTGGGCCCCACAAGACCACTTCCACCGCCGAGGACTTAAACTATCGCAGACATAAGCAAAGTCTGTCTTGCATGACGTGAAGATCACATATTCGTAAAGGTTGGTAGAGGTTGGCGATGAAGAATGAAACCTCCGAGTTATAACTGTACCTAATATAATTGCGAACTGGTTGTTTGTGGGGGTCGGCAGGGGCGTTAAAATGCGAACAACCTACTGGCGGCAAATGTGTAAATCCGCTCCTGCTTGTGTAATAAATACTAGGCCCTTGTTATAATCATGATATGAGATTTCAATCTTTCTTATATTCGCTCGACGCACAGACAAGGTCTCCGTAGAGGTGACAAACGTCGTTAGTTCTTATCATATTTTAGCTATGAAAAAACGGTGTCTAAAATTTCTTTGAAGCCATGTAAAGGGTTTAATCTATACGTTATTTTATGTCATTATAGTAGTTAATTTGTCACATCTGCTTGTCGAATTATGAAATTAATTTTGGTAGCAAAAATATATAAATGACAATACTCATAACTGGCCCGGCTTGCACAGACTCATTAGTCTGATGATGTTAAAAAAAAAGATTCTATGTAGTTCATGTGTTATACTCGTATAACTAGCTTCTGCCTGCGAGTTCGTTCGCACGGAATAGTAAAAAAAGTAAGTTAAATAAAGAATCCCTGATTTTGAAACATTCTTCATTGGTACTCCGCTCCTATTGGTCTTAGTCTCACTCGATAAATGGGCTATCTAACACTGAAATAATTTTTCAAATCAGACCAGTAATTCCTGAGATTAGCGCGTTCAGGCAAACAAAAAACTCTTCATCTTTATATATTAGTGTATGTGAGGAAACATTTTTCATAAAATATGTGTCTTTGTTTCTTACGATATCCTCCATTTTTACTGTCAAAACAGGCCGAATCGGAACTCGGAATTCAACATGTTGAACGTGTCCACGTAACTGGTGCTGACATATTATGCATGTTTCAGAAAGTCGAAGCTTCGAGACGTTTTTGCGTTTGCAGTAGTGTATGGTCAGTACACAAATAAATAAACGAATACTTTTTAAACTAATAAGTTAAATTTAAATAATCATTTGTTAATCAAAGTCAAAGTTTATTTATTTCTTAAACATGACTTTTTACATATCAGAGTGTGTATGATGGCACAAAAGTAAATGTGCATCATGTTTGGCCAGTTGGGCATAGGAACATTGGAATGATAATATCAAATGTTAATGTTAATAAAGTTATTGATAAGCTTCAAGAGGAATGCAATGTTTATATTTAGATTTAAACATTTAGTTGTGATTAGTTTTCCCGTTAAATGTCACAGTATTAGATAGATTGAATAATTATTTCGGAGCAGTGTCACTTACTATTTATGTTTCTCTGCTTTTTCTAGATCATGAGTATCCATTTTTTGGTTTAAATTTATTCTTATGTATTGTCAGGCCTTAAATATATGTAAGTACTGTAGGATACTTTTTAATAATAACTAATTAAAATAATATTAAACGACATTAAAATAAATACTAAACTTACATACATACATATTATCACGCCTTTTTCCCATGGGGGTAGGCAGAAACAATGAATCTCCATTTGCGACGATCCTGACAAACAACTTTCGCTTCATCTACTTTCATTAACTTCTTCATAAATGCACGTTTATTTGATACTAAACTTCAAGTCAAGACATCCTGTAAATATACAGATACTACTAGAAACGCAAAATCGTTTCGGAGCTAATTTATCTGTACAATATGGCAAGTGTAGATAGAAGGTTACTGGTTTCCGCACACAAATCTCTACGCCCGGGTGCCACGGACCCTTTGCACCCCTGGGTTAGAACAGCCCTGTTTATTCTTTACACACATAATATGTCATTGTTCACATTAAGATCGGGTAGGGGCCGATGCTTACAACAAAGCGCCGCGGGGCGACGCCCGGGGCGGCAATGTTCCTTCCAATCGGTTACACTTATATAGCGCTAAATTCACTTGTATGTTTTCTTGTCGTGTAACTTGTTGTTTCTGTCTAAAATACATTTTCTTTGCAGGGAACAATATAAAAATACAACTTTTCAAAACAGTATAAATTTGGCCAAAAAACATTGGTTAAATGTGAACCATAGTTGCTAGTGTTGAAAAACGCTACTTTTTACTGATATATATGTATCTTTTGAGTTTGCCATAAGCACTTCTCGTTGACGTCATTCAAAGTGGCTCTTTTTTGTGAGGATTTTTGATTGAAGATTATTTTAAAATGAATTGACACTGGCTACATACAGAAATCATGCAGTGTAATATTTCGGAAGAACAAGTGGTGTCGTCGATGGATCGTGAAGTGAACTAGCGAGTCAACGGGTGAGCAAGTGAGTGGGTAACTGAATGAATGCGTAACATTGAGTGAGTGAATGGATGAGCGAGAGACTGGACAGGTGAGTAAGTGAGTGAGTGAGTGGGTAACTGAATGAATGGGTAACATTGAGTGAGTGAACGGATGAGCGAGAGACTGGACAGGTGAGTGAGTGGGTAACTGAATGAATGCGTAACATTGAGTGAGTGAACGGATGAGCGAGAGAGTGGACAGGTGAGTGAGTGAGTGGGTAACATTGAGAGAGTGAATGGATGAGCGAGAGACTGGACAGGTAAGTGAGTGAGTGAGTGAGTGGGTAACTGAATGAATGGGTAACTTTGAGTGAGTGAACGGATGAGCGAGAGACTGGACAGGTGAGTGAGTGGGTAACTGAATGAATGCGTAACATTGAGTGAGTGAACGGATGAGCGAGAGAGTGGACAGGTGAGTGAGTGAGTGAGTGGGTAGCATTGAGTGAGTGAATGGATGAGCGAGAGACTGGACAGGTGAGTGAGTGAGTGGGTAACTGAATGAATGGGTAACATTGAGTGAGTGAATGGATGAGCGAGAGAGTGGACAAGTGAATGAGTGAATGGATAACTGAATGAATGGGTAACATTGAGTGAGTGAACGGATGAGCGAGAGTGGACAGGTGAGTGAGTGAGTGGGTAACTGAATGAATGGGTAACATTGAGTGAGCGAACGGATGAGCGAGAGAGTGGACAGGTGAGTGAGTGAGTGGGTAACAGAATTAATGGGTGTCATTGAATGAGTGAATGGATGAGCGAGAGAGTGGACAGGTGAGTGAGTGAGTGGGTAACATTGAGTGAGTGAATGGATGAGCGAGAGACTGGACAGGTGAGTGAGTGAGTGAGTGGGTAACTGAATGAATGGGTAACATTGAGTGAGTGAACGGATGAGCGAGAGAGTGGACAGGTGAGTGAGTGAGTGGGTAACAGAATTAATGGGTGTCATTGAATGAGTGAATGGATGAGCGAGAGAGTGGACAGGTGAGTGAGTGAGTGGGTAACATTGAGTGAGTGAATGGATGAGCGAGAGAATGGACAGGTGAGTGAGTGAGTGAGTGAGTGGGTAACTGAATGAATGGGTAACATTGAGTGAGTGAACGGATGAGCGAGAGAGTGGACAGGTGAGTGAGTGAGTGGTGCGGCTTACTTTGAGCAGCAGCGCGTGCAGCGAGGGAGAGGTGTGCGCCTGGGTGCGGTCGAGGCGCTCGCGCGCGTCGGGCCGATCGAGCGGCAGGCGCGCCATCACGCGCGCCAGCAGCCGCACGCCGAGGAGGAACTCGTGCTCGTAGTCGGACTCTAGCAGCGACGCGCCCACCCAGAACAGCGTCGCGAGGATCGTCAGCTTGTCATCCTGCCAGAAAACACCCAATATCATTATGTTGAATACGGCATAATCGCGTTGTCCACTTCCCTGCTTGTTTGAAGTGGGAATAACCTAAATAAGAATTATAACGACCTAATGAGAAGTTTTATAAAATAAACTTTTCGAAGTAAAGCGCAACGACAAACATCATTTTTTAAAACCAATTCAAAGCCCAATGTTCCTTATCCTCGCGTATGAAGTGTTTGAAATTTTGACTCGTAGAATAAGATAAACAGCCCATTATGTACTCACGAGTTTTGCGGTCGGAGTTCAGCAAGAGCGTAACTTTTAAACAGATTATCACCTTCACTTTTTAGTTAAACATCCATCTGGCACATATTAAACATACATACAGATGTAAGTTTATTATTTTTGTCAACATTCATGGCATTGGGCGGGAACCTTACACTTGCTACATTCGCGATAAAACAGTGTCGCTAATAAATAAGCTTGAATTTTCGGATGAAACACATTACTAAGAAAAGTGGGTTTAACAGGTTTACAGAAAATAAATAATGAGAATATTCATATCAGAAACATTCATAAAAACTTCTTGACTCTTAATTGTGTCATTATTATGCAGGAATCGTGATACTAGTTCTATAACAAGAACCAAAATAATTTAAAAGTTTTGATTAAAAATAAGTTCCATTGGAGAACACTTTGAAGGTCATACATAGGTGTTAACTTTACTTCCTAGTGTATGTACACCGTATCGCAACGCGTTATTGCTGTAAGGGAAGAAGCGACTAGAGATCCCTGAAACATGTATAGTTAAAAATTGATTAACTAAATTGTTTTTAAAATAAATCGCCAGGTGGTAGGGCATTTGCCCAACTGGATGGCTACCACCCCTGGTCTAAAGTATGTCGCCATAACAACCTTGAGTTGTGTTCCGGCATTAGTGGACCAGGTTCCAGTCTCCTTTAAGAGGGCAGCAGCGCATTTGTAGCATCTTTGGTGTTGCAAATGTCCATAGGCGATGGTAACCGCTCTCCATCAAGTGGGCCGTCTGCCTGTCCGCTGACCTCCGGCAATAAAAAAAAAAAAAAAAAAAAATTGTCCTGTCCGGTCGGCCATCTCAAATATCGTTGGAAAGGCAGAGTGGCGGCTGACCTGTGTGAGTTTCGAGCCGATAATTGATAATTGCAAAAAAACTGCACAGGAAAGGGAATTGGCATGTTCTCGTTTCGGTGGTCAAAACTCACTTTGGGTACCTGAGCCAATGGAGTAAGGGGTTCACCCGCGAGTCAGATCCTGGCGAATAGCTGTAGTTTGTTTATAAAACGATCACTCACACGCGTTACATTGTAATAAATTTTATCTAGGCGCTACTTGACTTGGGCAAAAGAAACAAATAAATCCTATTATCGGGTATAAAAAGTATCTGATGTTCATTCTCGAGCTAGCGAATTTTTAAACCAACAATATCTCATTCGTTTGCCCATCGTTAGTCCACGTTTGAACAGGAAAGAATTTCGTTTGCCCACCCTTGGTTCAAAAGTTATTGAACAAAAACTTTATTTGGAAAAGAAATTCCGGTTCTTCCCATATTTTCGCAAGGTTTAATGTTTATTTCACTTTACTGGAAAAGTCCAGCTAATCATCAGATCAGCTAACGATAAAGATCGTTAGCTGATCCAATGAACTCGATAGTCCAGGCAAAAGTTTCGTTTGTCCACCCTCAGATCGAAAGTTATTGAACAAAAACTTTGTTCTGGAAAAAGTAATTTTGGTTCTTTCCATATTTTCGCGAGGTTTAACGTTCATGACACATGAATGGACTTTATCGGTAGCTGATCCAATGAACTCGATTGTCCAGGCAAAAGTTTCGTTTGTCCACCCTCAGATCAAAAGTTATTATTGAACAAAACTTTGTTTTTGGAAAAAGCAATTTTTGTTCTTTCCATATTTTCGCGAGGTTTAATGTTCATGACACATGAATGGACTTTATCGTTAGCTGATCTAGTGAACTCGATTGTCCAGGCAAAAGTTTCGTTTGTCCATCCTCAGACCAAAAGTTATTATTGAACAAAACTATGTTTTTGGAAAAAGTGATTTTTGTTCTTTCCATATTTTCGGGAGGTTTAATGTTTATTACAGTTGAATGGACTTTATCGGTAGTTGATCCAATGAACTCGATTGTCGAGAAAAAAGTTTCGTTTGTCCAGCCTCAGATCGAAAGTTATTATTGAACAAAATTTTGTTTTGGAAAAAGTACTTTTTGTTCTTTCCATATTTTCGCCAGGTTTAATGTTTAAGACACATGCTTTTGCATGGATAGTCGAGTTGATACGATCAGCTAACGATAAAGTCCATTCATGTGTCATAAACATTAAACCTCGTGAAAATATGGAAAGAACCACATTTACTTTTTCCAAAACAAAGTTTTGTTCAATAATAACTTTTGGTCTGAGGGTGGACAAACGAAACTTTTGCCTGGACAATCGAGTTCACTGGATCAGCTACCGACAAAGTCCATTCAACTGTAATAAACATTGAACCTCGCGAAAATATGGAAAGAACAAAAATTACTTTTTCCAAAATAAAGTTTTGTTCAATAATAACTTTCGATCTGAGGGTGGACAAACCAAACTTTTGCCTGGACAATCGAGTTTATTGGATCAGCTACCGACAAAGTCCATTCAACTGTAATAAACATTGAACCTCGCGAAAATATGGAAAGAACAAAAATTACTTTTTCCAAAATAAAGTTTTGTTCAATAATAACTTTCGATCTGAGGGTGGACAAACCAAACTTTTGCCTGGACAATCGAGTTCATTAGATCAGCTAACGAGAAAACCCATTCATGTGTCATAAACATTAAAGCTCGCGAAAATATGGAAAGAACCAAAATTACTTTTTCCAGAACAAAGTTTTTGTTCAATAACTTTCGATCTGAGGGTGGACAAACGAAACTTTTGCCTGGACAATCGAGTTCATTAGATCAGCTAACGATAAAGTCCATTCAAGTGTAATAAACATTAAACCTTGCGAAAATATGGGAAGAACCGGATTTCATTTTCCAAAAAGTTTTTATTCAATAACTTTTGAACCAAGGGTGGGCAAACGAAAATTTTTCCTGGGCAAACGTGGACTAACGATGGGCAAACGAATGAGATACTGTTGGTTTAAGAATTCGCAACTCGAGGTGCCAACTTCACAGAGCTTCATTCTCGGTATTAAGACATACATATATGAGTAGAGTACCAATTTTAAGTTAAAACGTGTGTGGTTCAGTGGCTTGTCCGTGAACGCGTAACAGACAGAGATACTTTCACATTTATTTATTATTTTAGTACACCTTACGACTTTAAACCTACCTTAATTTGAGAAAAGATTGAACTCGGACACAATCTTTCATCGCCAATTCAATTCCGTTCAAGATTAGTTTTCGTGTCTTATGACATTCTTAAAGGCGTTATTCGCCACCGAAAATTTTGATTAATTTTCGTCCCGGGAACTATCCCATTTTCCGAGATGTAAAGTAGCCATGGTTATGCTCGGTATTGAGATTACACACATATATGTCGAATTTTAGAAAAAAACAGTCGACTTTTAAACTAGTATAAAGTTGTGAAAAAACAATTTTAATATATAGCCCAACCTGTACTTGTATAATCTCAAACTCATACAAGGAAGCCAGACGAAAATTTTACAGGAAACTCGTTCTTTAAGTAGCATCTTGAATCTGTGTGAAATTTGTAATAGAAATATTTTCGAATTCCAGTGAAAGTATAATAGACAAGGGGAGTTAATTTCGCATTTATATGGATTATGGACAGAATTTTGTCGGCAATATCTTGTTTTCGTCACATCAAAACTGAATTAAGTATTAAGCGTGGATTCAGGCGCAGTGGGTGTCATTCGGATGGCATCGCGACTTACTTGCGTGGCCGTGTCGCCCAGCAGCTTAAGCGATTGCGCGGAGCGCGACCGGCACAAGTTGGAGCAAATCCCCTTGGCCGCCTCGTTGCAAGGACGGACGCGATCTGCACACATTCATATAGTAAACTTATATTGACAGTGCGCACAATATTTAAATGTGTCTTAGACAAGTTTGCGCAGGTTGAGGCCATTTAACACTCCTTTCATTACACTTCGCAGTATATAATACGATATAATTATATGCTATGCGATAATGACCGAAATCGACTCGACAGTCTCCTCTCTCAGCGCTGTACATATCACTTGGTCGATCTTATAATTATGTTCTGTGCAATGATTTGTACGAACTTCAAGTACGTATTGAAGTTTTGCTGTATTCAAATTTAAAAGAATTTATTCAAACTAACAATAAAACTAGTAATCTCTCCACCATTGAACTGCCAAACTCTTTTGAGTGTGCTCGCAATAGCTTCATGACATATTAGATATATGAGAGCCTAGATCTACTAATTCAGATTAGTGCCTAATAATAGGTACAGTGAAATCTACTAGCTTAGATCATTAACGTCAAACGTCATTAATGTCAAAGAAGCAAGTGAGGTGTGTAAGAATAAGCCTGTATGGCACTCTGTTGTTCGTGCCTACCCCGCAAGGTACCTGGCGTGAAGTTATGTATATGTATGTATGTAGATCATTAACATCTGTCCATTGTTGTGTCCTTCATCTAGATTCTAGACCGATCCTTATCGTTGCTATACATTCATGGAAATCGTCATTTATCAGGTTAAAAGCCGAGTTCAGAGAACCTATTAGCAAATTATTGTGACAGCATGCTTAAAACCAGAAATGGCAGCCATCTATCTAGACGGGTAAATGGCCCTACCTGGTTGAGAATTCTTTTTTCATAGATAGATAATTAATACTTTATTGTACACCATTACAGAAAACACAGAAAAACTTATAGCCTAAGAATATTCCAAATATGCGGTCTTATCGCTAAGAAGCCATCTCTTCCAGACAACCCGTGGCAGGAATAAAACATATTATATTGGTCAAAGGCGGTATACATAAATATTAGAGGATATGCAGTAACTTGCATATATTTTATTGGTTTGTTACGAACAGCCACTCGGTCGTAGGGATTCCTATTCTTTCTCCGATCTTGCCCAGATGTGTCTCCAGAAGATTCTATCGTTTTACTACCGCCGATGAGTACAATGATATATAAAAAAAGAAAAACTTAATTTGCAAAAATAGCGACGTTATTACATTCCTTATATATTGTTATACACAGAGGATATTTTGAAAATTTTATACGCCGAATTTTCAGCAAATAAGGTTTGCACTCAGCATATTGCTGTGCCGGAATTATAACCGACACAACGCTGATTTTCAGTGCAAACCTTCCTTTTGGCGTAAGACAAAAACGATCCAATTTTGTTAATAAAAAAATAAATAAAAAAGGAACACTAATAAAACTAATTCTACTTATGTAATACATACATATATAACTTCACGCAAGGTCCCGTGCAGGGTAGGCACGAACAACAGAGCGCCATTCAGGCTTATTCTTACACACCTCACTTGCTTCTTTGACATTCATAGCTCTTGTCATGCTCGTCTGTTCTTAAGGCTCCTGAGATCACCTTCTGCTAATACATGACCAATTTGATCATGGAAGGTGGGTCCTGGCCTTGCGCGACTTCTGCATCTTATGTAATACTTAATAATAATACTTTAATATGCAAAAGAAATAAATAATTTTTAATTAATTAATTAATTAATATGGCTAGTATTTACCGTGTTGTTGCTTCTCGCTGTTGGAGGCCGGCGTATTGCTCTTCCTCATGCAATAGGAGACGGAGTAGCTGGTGCTGCGCGTGTGGTTAGTCACACACCCGACGCACACACCCGGAGACCGTTTGCCTATTCGCAGTTAACACGACAGTCAATGTTACGGTAATGGTGTGCTAATGGTAACTCTTTTGTCTAAAGTGCACATCCGCGATAATTAGGCAGACGTATTTCGAAATAAAGAGTATATAATATGAAGAACTTTGGATTATAATAGATATAGATTTAAAAAAAAAGTAATTTTACATTAATATCTATCCCTGTAAGCATCGAAATAAAATAATATATATACTAATACAATACCAGCAGCAAAGTTGCCCCCGTTGGGTTGTGGCCCCTCCTTGTTGTTGAGATTGGGCGTCGACTTAAAAATGTCCCGCATGTAGTCGAGGGGTCTGAAGTTGGACTCGAGCGAGTCGACGGCCGCCTCGAGGGTCAGCAGCAACTCCGTCACGTAGCCCTGCATGTCCTCGCCCTGCTCGGCCACCGTCTCCACCAGCCGCGACAGGATGTCGGACACCATACGCCCGGTCATCGCGACGCCGATCAAACGGAACACCTTCGCCAAAACAAACACCAAATTCACCATTGACAGATCTAATATTTCAATCGGACCAAGCTTCGCAGAAACAAATTCGTTTTTGATAAACATAATTAACTTTACTCATTGACGCTTCATAGCCGAGGCCTATATAAACAGGCTTAAATGTATTGATGCATAATTCTATCAAGCTATTAGATGGAACTGTTCACCACCTTAGTGGATTTAATGTACCTGGATGTCTTCAAGTTGACACACAAGTTGACAGTTGTTCAAGTTTATAAGGTTCAACGCCAATATTAAATAACTCGGTTTATTAGAACAACAGGAACATGCTTTCCAAAAAAAATAAAATAAAACGCGGAACATCTAACTGAGTAAAAATAGTGCCATCATTGAGATCAGTAATATTTGTATCAACGTCATTAGTTGCTAAAGTAGTTGCAAAAAGTCTCCGAATACGATTAAGGAGATCCATCACTGAAATCTTGCAAATAAGCTGACGGAGTGGATAGATAGGTACAGGACACTTCACGAAGGAGGAGGCCAGAGTCGACTGCCAGGGCAGCCTTGTAACGGTTATGCGACAGTTGGAGTACCCAGAGACAGTTTCGCTAGTCGTCTCCCATACGTTACCCGAGTCGGTATCCTAATGTGAAATTGAAGTCAATTATTTCACGAGAACATTTCATTTTATATCTCCATATTCCGACACGCAAGTACAATCGGAGTGGGAAGAACATCAGGGTAAAGCCATGCGAAATCTCACATTGGTAATCATCATAAACATAACAACAATTCTTAGATAAAAGTGGGTTTTTTACTTGAAGCAGTCTTCTTGACAAATAATTTCTTGTCTAACACCTGCACAACGTTGTACTACAAACCTGGAGCGATCTGCCGGCGTAATGGCGGCTCGGGCAGGAGAGTCCCAGCTGCAGCGCGGTCTGCGCCCAGCGCTCGGAGACGAGCGCGTGCGGCAGCGACTCGCGGAACACGCGCAGGCTGTGCCGGAGGAGGGTCTGCATTTGTTGACAACTGCGCAGGGTCCACACTGACGGCAGTACAATAGGAAAATAACAAGATCAAAAGCATAGCCTGGATAATAGTTCTGGTATTTTTTGTTAATAAAAATAAAATCGACTTCACACTAAAAACCACAAAATAAATATCTATATTCTATAAGCTTGTTGTTGTTGTTGTTTTATATTTTTACTTGGCACTGACTTCAAGTTGTTGCAGAAAGTTGTAATTTTCAGTCGATCATTGACTTACTTGTTGTTCTATTTACCGTGGCAATAAACAATTTAGTTATCAAAGTCATTATGAAACAATCATGGGCGTTACCGTACATCACACAATGTCATAGACAACAGAGTGCATCATCATTCGTTTTTGAGGAAAGAATTAAATGCCATTTTACTCGCCCATTACGTGTGCGATGGAGTAGGCGTTATTGTAGTTAACTATAAACGCTATAAACTAACAACAACTAACTAACTATAAACACTATAAACGCTTGCAAAACTGTACTTTCTTCGTTTGGTTCGAAATTTGTGATAGCGTAAATACTGTAGTATTTATTGTTCTCGTCGCCCGACCACCCTACGCCTGTATTCATGGAGTATGGAGAGCACACGTGCTAATAAAAGTCTTTGTACTGAATAGAACCTGTTCCGTTTCCTTTGAATTGAAGCCGGTCGACGTATTTGTTTACTTGTCGGTCGGAAACTTTCAACGATCAATATTCTCCTTCAAATACAATATGAACTGAGGCCATGAGCCTCTAGCAATGTTTATCGAAACGACTCATTGACTCTTCAGGTGATCAGAAGGCTGGTGGTTACGTCGGGCAAAGGATCAGCATGGCGATCCAACGAGGAAATGCAGCCAGCCTTCTGGACACCTGACACATAGAAGGTGGTGATCTAGGCTCAGTTTTCTACTTATAGTTTTACTTTTAAGGGACTATCTGTGGAATCCCTATCCCTATTGATACTTTAATTGCGAAAGTAACTCTGTCGATCTGTCTATTACGATATATTATATATATAAATATATTCAATGCCGAGGATGAACATAGGATACTCTTTATCCCGACAAATGGTATTGTTTCCGGGATGAAAATATATTTCTACTTTTTTGTTATGCTTTTACGAAAAAACTATTCGAGCGATTTGGCTGAAATTTGGTCAGTCGATTTAAACACAGAAGGTGGACAACGGGTACGTACTTTTCATCCCGGCTAACGGGATAAATTTATGTAGAGGTTATCCCAGAAAGAAAGGGCAGCTATTGCTTTTTTGTGTTTTGTCATTTATGTAGTTGACATAGACGGAAGATAAATAAATAAAATTAGAACGGTTTTAAAAAGCGGATAATAAGTTTGTATGAGACCAATCGGTTCTCAAGTTCATCTATAGAAAAATGTGTTAAGCTTTCACGGAAAAACTACTAGGAAAACCGAATCGGTTTTGCTGTAATTTAGTTAAGAGGTAATTTTAATACTGGAAAAAGACATAACTACGTTTACTTTATATACCGGGATATGGGATAGTTTGCGATATAAAATGAAGAGAATCTTCCGGAGGGGCAAATAGCACTAGCATAACAATTTAGTACAATGCAACCTGTACTAACGCCAGCTCTTTACACAAGAGGCACGCATATAAATAAGTTTTCTTTCATTGTTTTAGATTATTACTGATAAAAAAAACTGAAATTAATGAAAAAGAAATACAAAATACGAAGTTAACAGAAACCATTACATCTCTTTGGCAGCAACGAACAAACGAGTGTTCACATATCTTCCGTAACTGATGACCTTACTTATAATCGTTTGTTAGATTTTAAGAAACTGCTCAGCAACTGATTAACGAAAATTTTACTCATAAACTCCTCTTAAGGATAAGAGGTGGTGGTAAAGTAACTCATAAATAACTGTTATGATTTACCAACATCGAGAGGTAGTTTAAGTGACTGCTAAGAGGCAAGATGGCAAGTTTTATTTGAAACAACGATTGATTAGGGACTTAAGAGTCTCTTGTTTAAGAGATGGCTAATCCTTTCTTAACGAGATTATTATAAGTAAGGCCCTTAAAGTGTAACTAAACTCTAAACTCGTATTATTTGTGTATGTTCTCACGCCACGGCAAAGATTATGCACTAAATTTGATACTATTCGATAAGAACATAATGTCTACAACCGAGATGAAAATGGTAGGCATAAACAAAAATATATTTATAGTTTCGACAGGTCGCGGAGATCATGCCGATCATGAAGATCATGTAAATTATCAATTTATTGAACTGAAAAATGTTACAAATGATACTTGCAGATACAAAAATACTTAAATTAAATATTACAGTATACCCACCAACTTCAAATAACTACATATAATAACTATAACATAGTTGTTAGTACCTGTTTTAATCGACATTCACAATTTTGAAGCAGTCCTTTGTATTGCCCGAGTGGCGCTGTCTTTCTAGCCAGGTTATAACATAGCCAAACATACCTTTGGCGGTGATATCCTCGTACTGCCAAAGCGGCATATGCGTCGGCCTGTTCGCCAGGAAGTGGATGAGGGACTTGATCACATCGGCGATGGGTTTCTCCGAGGGTTCGGTCTCCGGCGCCGTCTCCGGGCGGGGTTCCGCCTCCGCCTCTCCGGTCACAATCACCGGGAGGGAGGGGTAGTTGTCGCCTTCGCCTGTTACGTGAAGACTAATGGAAAGTCTGCTCGAAAAGAGCTTAATAAAATACAAAGGAGCAAAAAAAGAAAGAAAAAAATATATTTATTACCACATACAAACCAAAATGTAAATAAGAAAATACTAATAGGATATGAAGTTCTGAATCGGTCCTAGCTCAACATAATGCCGGTTGAGACAATCAACAACGGATAGACAAAACAAAGAAAATAATCATTATTCGAAAACAAATACTCATGTAAAATTAATGCCACGAAGCGAATTTATAAGCAAGAACATAATTGGAAAAAAAACGGAAAGCTTAAAAACTAGAACAATATCAATTTTTCACAATTGCATGCGTCTGCTGTTGATTTGTGTCAAATATGCTCCAAATAGGAAACATCTAGACTGAGAATGATGATGGATACAGCTCAAAGAGGCAGTAAAGTGGATCAGGTAGATCCTGCACACGAAACCAACTTTATTATTTGGCACTATAGTTGAATTATTTTGTCCGTGCAGTTTGGGTCATATATAACGTTCCGCTCCGTTTTATATTTTTAATACCATAATATGTTCTCCATCACGTTGATTTGAAGTTGGCATTTCATTAACATTTGGCATTTTTATTTCCACACTAAAACTTTATCCAAAACCTTCGGCCATAATTGGCTGAGCCCTGCTATATCTTAACAACGGTTCATTTGCCTTACTATCTCGGTTAAAATTTAACATAAGCACCATACAAGCTATGTCAATATTCAACCGATAGTAAGGCAAGTGAATGAATAATAAGATATAGAAACCGGCTAAAAGTAGTAAGTAAAAGATTGTATACGTAGTGATTAATGCATATAATACCTTCCGGAGTGACTTGAGGATCCGAGCTGAGAGATCTGGCGTGAGAGCGCGGCGAATGTCCGCATTGGGGGTAGTTGTCGAAAGCCGCGTCTGGCTCTAGCGAAACAACATACTATGTAATATTTGGAATTATAACAGTAACTCCCGCTTCTTATATTTGAATAACCTGTCAGTTACAAGTATTTAAAGCTAAATGGTCGTGAGACCAAAGAGATTTTTTTAATGTTTCTACGGAGCGTTTGTCGAATCACCGATACACAGAGGATAGTGAGCTATATCGTCACTGTTAAAGATAACTGTAAGCGAAAGTACCTGTGAAGTTGTGGGGCACAAGTGGCAAAGCAGGCGCCGGTATAGAAAGGCCGAGCTGGGCAGACTTGCTGGCCAGCAGGATCCTGGCCACTGCCAGGTGGTCGTGGTGAGCTGCCACCGCTATCAGTAGATTCAGCAGCAATTGTCTACAGTGCTGATGGACTATCCACCTGTTTTGTTCATTACACAAGGAAAACATTAAAATTTGCGATAAATTGCACGAAGGAATTTGCTAAATTGCCAAAACTTTGATTAATCGTTTTAATAACAATATTCTACTTCCAGCACACGTTAAATTATAGCAGATATATTATTATATCCAATAAAATTAAACAATTAAGTACAAACGAAATCGTATCTTCTTTTATTATATACACTAGGATCAAATGGCAAAATACGGTGCTTATGAAGAAGAACTAACTGCATATTAAATCGTTTCCTTACAGAAAGAACCTTACACAGAATGCATAGTTCGGAAGTCGGAAACCGTATTGGCTTAAACATAATAACTTTAAGAACTGCTTTGAGATCTTTCAAGCCTTAAGAGAGCTGAATTAGCTGCTCCACCCCAGGCTGTAGTGCAATAGTATAAAATAGATTGTCCCAGAGTATAGTGTAGTGATTTGAAATAATAAATCAATTTACACATATGAGAAATTAACGCTTGTATTTCAGGTTTCCAATGGACTGTGTTGTCAATTAAATCATCAAGTACCTTTAAACAATCTACATGGCTTAATGGGGTACATGTGCAAACAACAGACCAATCAAGCTCACAACTATGAGCAAGAATTGTTAGGACACAGCATGACAGTATGCATAGTCTTGGCGTTCTTAGCAACCTCATCTCAAGAGATACCACTAATTCATATAGCCGTATCGTACGCATAACTTTTCCAGTTAGGTATAGTTAATTGAATGAGGTTGTTTAAACATATTAAAAGTAGTATGGGTCCGAGAACTAGTGTCCTCGGACACTACCTCGGACTACCTTAAGGTACGCCAAAATTATTTAAAAAAACAACACTTGAAATCTGTCTTTCGTAATCAGGGCTACTAAAAAGTCATAAAACTTAAGAAAATACTAAATAAGCAGAATTATATAATCACTAGCTGTCCCGGCAGACGTCGACCTGCCCGGTAAAAAATAAGGGTTGATCGTAGAAGGGTGAAAATTGAGGATTGTATGTATTTTTGTATGTTGTATCATAAAAAAATAGAAATTAAAAATGTTGTCTAAAAATAAATAAAAAAAATTAGGGGTGGACTACCCCTAACATTTAGGGGGATGAAAAATAGATGTTGCCGATTCTCATAGATACCGGATAAGAACAAAAAATTTCATCAAAATCGGTCAAGCCGTTTCGGAGGAGTATGGCAACGAAAACTGTGACACGAGAATTTTATATATTAGAAGATAAAGTATGAAGTTTGTAAAGAGTTATTAATTTTGATTTTTGAAATATATTTACGAATACCTAGTGTGATCCATTCCGAGGAATACGATGTGCAGCATGAGGGGCACGTGGATGGACCAGTCCAGCTCAACTCCATCGAGAACCACATCGCAAAGCAGCATCACAGCAACGTTGCATCTACACACATTACTTAGTCATTCGTAGCCCATTTAGTAGCTAATCATTTTAATTTACTACGTTCTATAAGGGGCTGTGTAATATGGTTTGATCGGACGTCAGTTGCCAGTGTAGTCAATTTGCAATAAAAATAACTAACAAAAGTAATCGAATTAATTATCATCAGTCGCAGTGATCGCCGTCAAATAGCAGCCTGTTCGAAAACTAGAAATATTATCGATAACGCATAATGAGTCGTTTACTCTTGGTGAGAGTGTCTAGCGTTAAAGGCTTACCTATGAAATCCAGATATCGGTTGGTTGCTATCAGGCAAGTATTCGGTCAAACGGGCAAAGAATCCCCCGTACTCTGGCATCGGCAAAGGCCGGGGTTGGGGCACGTCCATGCGATGCTCTTGAGGAGTTGTCGGAGCGGTTCCAGCTGTTGCCATGATACCAATTTCAGGGCCAAGACCAGTCTGCAAAAACACGAGTGTTATGAGCATATCCTTTCAAATATTATATTTCAGATGGAGCGCCTACATTGTTTCTTTATCATCACACTATTCGCTAGATATTGCAAGCAAGTGCATCCATACTTCCACTAGATATTGGGAACACATTTATATTTTTTCGATGTTTCAAAATACTTATTATTTTGTTCCTTCATACGATATCGTTGTTCTAACCGATTCCGCTTACCACGCAAACAGGTTAGTTGAGTAGACAACAGCAGTCAGAACACTATTCCCAGAATTGAAAATAATAGCCACTACTGGTCGGATCTTAAGGTCGTCTCGCTTTGAATCTAACTCGGTGCGTAGATGAAATATTTATAATTCATGCATTATACGTTTCACTTGGAATCTCTTGGGTTGTAGGACATAATTTGTTTTTAAAGACCCAATGAAGCGTTTCATTATTGCTGCAGATATTGACGCATGAACGGTAGCATCCGATGTACCACCAGGTAGGCCATTCCCCATTTACTTACCTGCAAAAATACTTCATCTGCATTCCATTATTAAAATTCCTTACTGCTGTAACTTCTTATAACTTGCAGTCTTAGAGATACGCAAAGTGCTTGTGAACACCTATACATTTATCCAATTTTAAAATACTTCAAAAGGTATGCTCACAACATATTATCCATAAAACCCATGAAAAAACTTGCGTAACCTGTGATGTGCTAAATGAATGAGCAGAGAAGAACTTAAGTTAGCTCTGCGTTTTTGGGGTTGTGGTTTGTGATATGGATGTAAATACAACTTTCGCCTTTCTGCTAATAATTACTGGACAAGGAGAACGAAAATAATGTTGAAGTTATTCAAAAGATTATATTCTCTCACCGGTGTGGCGTCCCCATCGGAAGGCGGTGGCGCTTCCTCGTCGGCAGGTGGCGTGGAGCACGGCGGCCCAGAGGTGCGCTTATCCGATTGCTTTGACCCACTAGGGAACGCAAAAGAGAGGATAAGGAGACACACACGATCTAATCGAATACTATGATAAATCTTAATGGTTCGAGTTTATACTGTGGCGCTATGAAAAGGTTCACCAGTTTTCAAATTGAATCATTTAACGTCTCTCGAGCGTTTGTTACATTTTTAAACTCCACAGAAAATTACTGTTGCCAGCCGTTATTAATCATTTGCAGGTGTCTTATTACCTATGAATTTGAGTGATCTATTGTTCTCACTAATCTCTTTGTTCACGCCGCCGTAAGACGTCATAGGAACTTCTATCCTCTGTTGATATTTCATGTGAATTCTTGGAAGCCATTAAGCTAAATGCACTTTCGGAGCGAGTATCTAATAACGACGAACTTCGCGCGATTTATGTGATAACGATTTTCTGCTCTACGGTTTGGTTTTGTTGCATTCTGCTATACTTGTGAGAACTGTGAATTACGTATGTATCCTTCTAATAAACTGTGTGATAATTCAAACGGCATTTTTACATCCTACAAATTCGTAACATTATATCTAACTATTTTATAATAAAGTTTAAAATTACTTAGATCAAAGTTTGATTTTTTATCTTGTCGAAGAAGAATGTTTACACATGTAATAAAATAAAATTAATCTTTTTATTTTTTACATTTAGGATAAGCATACATACATACATAACTTTACGCCAGGTCCCTTGCGGAGTAGGCACGAACAACAGAGCGCCATACAGGCTTATTCTTACACACCTCACTTGCTTCTTTGACATTCATAGCTATAATAAGCATAGTGCCCATGATATTCTCTTTGTTTTTTATTGTTAATCTCAGCGTCTGTCATTACCACCATTGCACTTTTCTTTTTTCACGTTAACATACAAATAAACAAGATTATGTCTGTTTGTAACGCCAGAATAACAGGATCTTACTGAATGAATATGAAAGTATACACGGTACTTGTATCAAAAAATCAATTTTAATTTTGTTGTCTGTCTGGTTATTCCGGCTAATCTCTAAAGAGGTTGGACCGAGTTTGAAAGCACTTTTACTGGCAGATAGCTGATGTTATTCATATTGAATTATGTTCGGCCTATAAATAATCTAGAGGGCTTTCAAAATGCCATGCAAGAAGTACACTAAATACTAAAAAAAAGAACGAAGTGAAACTCAGCATTATTAAAGGAAAAACAAGGAGCAAGTAGACGTGCACTAGTCATATGATTCAAAATAAGCTGAAAATGGTATAGAAAACCACCCTTTGGTACCATCGTGATGGAAAAAGAGAGGAGATGTAGCCATGGAAGATGTGTAGATGATATCAAAGGATTAGCCGGACCACTGTTGACTAGACTTGGACAAGATAGGACCGAATCGAGGATTTTGGAGGACGCCTTTGACGAAAAGACAAGCTGAGAAGTTTGATGTAATGAGCTTAGTATATTTATCTTTATCCTAGACTTACGTGATGATAACTGAGAATACCTGGCAGCTTAAGAATATTTATTGCTATATTTAAATTCTGTTCTATTCTGTGACAGGCATACAAACAGACGGACACAAGCTTATGAATACGTGTAAATACTAAATATATTGTCTTGCTCATACTCCGTTATATTTACAGCAGTATTTTCTACACAAAAACTTGGACGAAATTTGTAAGTTCTTTAATGAATAAATAGAAATAGTGATTAATAAGTACATACTAGCGTTCAAACGCTTTATAATTTTCTCATTATTTGATTAATTTACTCCTAATAGGGTATTTACAATTTATAGGCTCGGTAGTGGAAAGACGTGTGAACATATTTCGCATTAGCGTTAAAACGCTCTAAAGCTTCTCTTTGCTAATTGAAAAGACTAACAAACTCTTATTTAATACCTTCATAAACCGAAGATTCGATTCTTGATAAGATTTTTGAAAAATCTAACGATACCATTTTAATTTTCCTCAAAATCGGCGTCGAGACTCTGAATGTGATGGAGGTACACTTGAGGTATTATATTAAAAGAAAAAAAACTGATATACAGTACTAAATTGAGTCGAACATACATTTTTTGAAGACGGTTTAGTCCCCGTAACAATAGCAGCTGTCTATTTTGAATTGCGCGCTTTCCATTTCATGTAATATATATTCTTAACATTGTAATCATCGTGAACACATTCCATTGAGTGTTAATCACTATTTCGTATAGTTCAAGATTTGACCCGGAAGGCACACTTGAAAAAAATGTATACTTTCTCATTGTAGAGTTTAAGGCCATTAACGCGTATTGTTTTTTGCAATCCATAGAATAATTTTCCATGGAAAGCTTTAGCCGAGACCTTTGTTTGAGGCGCGAAATGAGGGAGTTCTTAAGGCATCTCAAAAAGGCATAAATATTTCACTGAAAAATTGTGATTTATTACCTGAAGCCTTAGACGAACAATGTATAAGGCGGAAACAAAAGCAACAAATAAAGTATTTTTTACAAACCTGTGTTTATGGTGCCATAGGTAAATTTGGGGGTCCCTCCCCGCCTTCCCTATACCACTCCACGTAGCGGCGGTTGTGTATGATTGCCCTACCTTCTGGACTGGTGAGGTCTACGATAATCTAGGCCAAGAGCAGTGGAGCGCAGGACAAGCAGACCAATCGTTGCATCCGGTCGATGAAGGAAAATCAAGCCACTAACCTTAACCTCCCGAAACTATCCCACTTCTCCTAATTCGGCAAGCCTGGAGACGTAGGGCAGAGGTTGTCGAGGATCAGACAGTTGCACACAACGATATTAACGAGTCTTTTGTCACATATAATACAGCGGTTAAATGGTTAAAAATTAGTACACATGGCTGCACAGCGGGTCGGTGATATTCGACTTAATGTTCGTGGTGGGGCGGTGGCGCGGCGGTGTCCCTCCAGTGTCATCGCGGGCCGACACGACATCGTAGGCCAATGTGCCTCCTACAAGTGCATAGATCGGGAGATGAAAAAACAAAAACCAATTATTTCGACACGGAGCTTTATGGCTGAAATATTTCCGAATGTATTTACATGGTATTTTCTAGAATCGCAAGTTGGCAACAACGTAGTTGTCTTTCGTCTTTATTGTACACAAAAAGTTCCATATCAAACTATAAAATGGTGATGTACAAAGGTGAGCTTAACGCTAAAAGAAATATCTCTCAGCGAACCTATTAGTCTAGCTAACAGGGTAGCAGCAAAAAGATATGTAGGTGTCGTTGTTATCCTGATAGTTACTTGTGTTAGTTTCATAAATGTTTTGAAAAATAATCCTCATTAACAATGCTAGAAGTAGGCAAAAATGGAAAACAGAAGGTGATTTACAGCGTAATGTGATAAACAAAGTTCCGGATCTTGTCGCCGCCATCACTATGGTATATACGCGCTTATAACGTGTTGATACTTTTATGATGAAACTTAAGGCGATTTTATACATCACTGCCATATTCTTTAATAAAATGACGCGATAAAAATTGTGTACTATTAAAGTATCTTTGGTTTGTTTTACTTTGTCATTTCAATGATGATATAATGATGTGTGTATGTCAAAATAGAGGAGTGTGGAGGGCAAAAACATAATGTGCCAACCCCAAATAATTGGGAGAAGGTGAAAGAAAAGAGAGATACCGTCATTTCAAAAATAAATAAAAAAGTCCGTTCGTCGTCGAGATCATATTTTTCCGAAGAAATAATTTGCGTCATTATTTTTGTTTAAATTTCGTCGTTTACTAAATTGTGGTTTATTGAAATCTAGGAAAATATAAGGCTCAAAGTCAAGAAATTGACGACAGTATACATTTACACGGATTTATAATTCAAGGGCTAATTGAAAATGACAGCGATGCCAACAGTCCATTAGTCAATTATTTCGAAGACGCTTAAAGCGAAATATCTGGAATAGATTACCAAGAGACTGATTTTGATTTTCGCGATTCATTTGCTGTTTCGTAATATTAGTACAATTAATTTTTCTGCGTACTTCGTAACTTTCAAACAAATGCATCGCCACCCCGTGTGAGCTATCGAAGCCGATGATGCCCTCACGCGGACAGTCAGTGCAACTTTCTACACCGCACCCGCCGCATCGACCTACCTGCTTTTTCATCTAAAATATACAACTAGCCAATCAAGAAATCGTGCCAGTGACTGATTTACAATCCAAAATCAATGGGTTCCCACAACACAGCAACAACAAGTGGTTATGTACGCACGTACAATAAAGTTATTAAATAAAAAAAATATTTATTCGTTCAGTGAATTTTAATTTTCACTAAGTACTCTGTTCTTTTTCACAATTGGCATATAAAATACGTTATTTAAATTGAATATATTACAGTAATTCCCTTAAACTTATTCTTTTTATTTACGCAATATTTCTTTCTTAATGTATCAAAGTCCTAGCCTTGTGGGTTCTCTCTTTTCTTTCACCATATCCCAATTAATTGGGGTCGGCACAATATGTCTTTTCCTTCCACACTCTTCTATTCTGACATACATCTTCTGTCACACCACAAATCATCATATCATCCTTCGTGGGTTGCAGTGTTAATATTGACAGGTGTTGCAGTTACATTTTAAAAGTCCCTTTTGATTTCTCACATAATACATTTATCCACCAGTGGGTAGTATATGCAACGTATACAGATGTAGTACAATTATGTTGCGTACCACACGGCTGTAAGTGTGGACCCGTATGGACACCACGGATTATCTATCATGTCTACCGTGTTGGCCGAAGATCTCGTCATGCCAGCCTCAATGATATCAGCCACCGAGCTTTTGTCAGCGTCGGCATACAAGCCATCCTAGAGCCAAATGGCTTGGCGTGCGACGATGGCAAGACACTGGACGGAACGTCACTTATTCCTTGGAAGATGGGACGGCCGCTTGTGTGGGACGCGACATTCGTTGACACTCTGGCGGCATCACATCTTCCAATTATTAAGTCAGGGCTAGTAACGCTGCTTCGACGGCTGAGATATCGAACGACGTAAATATGAAACTCTAAGGTTACATATTTGTGCCGTTTGGAGTTGAAATTTTAGGTAACTTAAAGTTTCTTCGAAGAAATTTGTAGGAAAATGTTTGATACCACCCGTGATCAGAAGGCCGGTTCGTATTTCGCGGAACGAAACAGCATTGCCATACAGCGCGGCAGTGCAGCATTCCGGACACTTGCCTCTAGCAGTGATTTTTGTTACATACTTTATATTAATTTATTAATAATTTAGATTGCTTTTAATTATTTAATTTAATTTTTAATTTAGTTTTATTCTCTTTCATTGTAAATAAAACGTTTGTGTGTGTTATGGTGTAGTATTAAAATGTTCTGAAAATTAGATATTATGTTATACACACAATTACATTTACTACACATACATAAAATTTATAAATAATACACGAGAGTATATTAAAATTTACACGACCGTGAAAAACCAGCCTAAGTGTGTAAAATGTATGTATTAATTAAAGAACCGGGCTTTAAAAAGCCCAAGCTGAATGTTTATGAAAAGCTTTATTTTCAACAACAAGGCCTTCTGGGAAACGAATTCGAAAACAACACAAAAATTGTTTGAAATTCTTGTACTCGCCAACAATAGTTTTATGTCGTCGCCTGTAGGACGGAAGCCCCACACGCGTTCCCTTTGTTCCGGCATTACTATTGGATTTTAATGAGGGAAAGTACCATAGAGTACATTGTATAGAAAGTGCCTAACAATTGCGTTTATCGGAAGGCTAGCATTGCGAGAGAGACTTCGCTCTCTTTGCTATGGCGACATGTTTCTTAGTCTAAAACAGAAAACTATGCAACTGCAGTGCTCTCTTTTCCCCACGGAAACGACGTCGAGTTCCGGATGCCTAGTTCCATTAACAGATCAACCCAATAGCGCAGCATGTTTTGTTCCCATTTCTTGCAAGGGATCAACACTGACCGGGTTTTGTCATTGGGTGCATTTTATATGGTGTAATCAGCCATGCAAAGTTCGGGCCATTCTTTTGGCCCCTGATCTTTAAGGACATACAAGCTAATAACAGCCCATAAACGTCCCACTGCTGGGCAAAGGCCGCCCATCATAGGACAACGGACAGTTTATACGTCACGCTTGTAATCTCGATGTCCAGGTTTAACATGATGTTTTCTTTCATAGACAGCACGTGATAATTGTAACAGTATGCATTTTAGGTCAGAAAACTGTATAAGTGGTGCATGTTTTCTGGCCAGTTTTCGAACCAGCGGCGTTTAGAGTTTGGAACTTATGCGCAAACCACTAAGCTACCACGACTTTTTGACGTCTCTAATTAGCATAAAGTTATCAAATTTGTGTTCAGTTTCTTTTACATTTGCTTCTATGTCCGTGCAGACTATTGCACGGACATAAAAGCTGTTAATGTACTCATCCAATTTGAAAACCTGCCCGTAAAACTTCAAAATTTTGTTGCGATTCATTTTGTCACATGTCAGTTTATTATATAAGACTTACCACATCTCCGTTGCGATTCGTTTTTCCACTTATCCGTTGTCATTCGTTTTTCCACTTGCCCGTAGCGATTTGTTTTTCCACTCATCCGTTGCTATTTGCTTTTCAACTTGTCCGTTGCGATTCGTTATTCGATAATATTTATAGATATATATACAAGAAAGTCGTGTTAGTTACACTATTTATAACTCAACTATGGCAGTATGGATTTGCGTGAAAATTGATGGGGAGGTAGCTTAGAACCAGGAGACGGACATAGAATACTTTTCATCCCGTTTGAACCGGTAGGTGGCGCTGAAATCGGGTTCTAGAATCCTACTAATCACCTGGACCGATTTTGGTGACATTGTTTTTGTGTTACGTGGGTTCCCGGATGGTTTAGATTCGCAATTAGAACCGGTAGGGGTCCTAGAATCCTCCTAATCACCTGGACCGATTTTGGTGATTTTATTTTTTGTGCGTTTGAGTGGGTCCCCGGATGGTTTAAATCCACAATTGGAACTTGTACATGGCGCTGGGGATCGACTAGACTAGATTTTTATTTTTTCAGAGCAGGACAACGTCTGCCGGGGACGCTAGTAATTAATAAAAGACATTTAAGTTGAGCATATGTTTTATTGCGAGTGCAACATCGTAGACCAAACCGGACGCCTTGATAATCCGTATAGGGCCTGGTTTTTGCCTGTCCCAATAATCAAAGCCCTATGATAACTAATATATTATCGGTTCTTATGTTCCTGTCATAAAATCTATACACGCGAAAAAGTAAACAATGGCTCTGTTCTTTTTATTATTTTTCTAATAAATCTGTTATGCAAGTTCTTTTTGGAAAAAAGAAACCGAAAGCCACCTACTTTTTTGAAATCGGTAAATTTGGTTATAGCAAAGAAAGAAGGAAATTAATAGCGTCATATTTGTGTACCTGGAAAACATTTAACAGTAAACAAGATTAAAAGGCATTGAGTAGGAAGTACAAGTAAAATAATTTTATTCTATTCACCAATGAGAGAATATAATTTCCGGGCCCCTGTGAATATTTTGTAAGGTTGTCCAAAGTATGCCTGAATTATTTTATGCCATTGTTTTTCATTTAATAGGTTTACATGGTGTACGCAGTTATTAGAACAGCCGTTCCCGCGGCTACGTTCGCTTCGACCTCGCCCGTATTCTAAAAAAATATGAACAATAAAGAGATTATATATCTATGTACACCAACGGGTATTTCATAACGTAATGTTTCCAGTTGTCGTTCACATTATTCTAATATAAGCAAGGAAATGGGATATGTAAGAAAATGTAGTGTGAAAATAGGAATACCTGCATTGCCAGACTGTAGACTAAAGGAATAAAAAAGCAAACGAAATGCAAAAAAATCATGAAAAGCTCCCAGTCCTCAGAGACACGCGTCAGCAATATAAAAAAAAGAACCACCATAGCGACAGATTAATATGCTCCAATTACTGCTCGAAGAATTCTACTTTCTTTAAATCCTTCATATATCAGGCTCAAAAGCCGATTTTAAAAGTAACTAAAAAACGAAAACTAAGAGTAACAACTATAAAAAAGTACATACAGTCGTATTGAGAACCTTCTCCTTTTTGAAGATGCGTCAAAAAATAAAACCTTTGAACGGGTGTTCGTAGCCGCTCTACGTTGTATCATTTCCCCGACTATAGTTAAATTAGGCCAACCCTTTCCGATAATTGCTAATGAGTTACTGCGAATATTTTGGTGTATCTAAGGGAATAATTCCCGTGTCCTTTTAACCCTTGATAGAATGATAGATGTTTTTCGACTTATATTTGACATTGACATGTACCTAAACGTCCCTGAGCTGGGCTGAGCATGCCCGTTCTGAAATTACAGATTATAGACCTATGTTATTATATATTGATTTAAATGGGAAAGACTGTGATAGTCAAAGTGAAAGCAATTCATTTTTTTTGCACGTTTGGAGATGTCTATATAAAGATGAAACGATGGGCCGTCGCAAAAGGTCATACATATAGATTATCTCGATGTGACGATTGCCACAGAATGGTTTTCTTCACCGCCAGTACGTGTTAATAAAATTAACTAATAATTTTTTTTAATCAATGCGACAAAAAGTGTTGCTCAACAATTTTATCTATCTATGTTTAAAATACTCCGAATATCTGTTATTTTCTTATGACTTTATTTGCAAGCAACACTTGGCACCGGATTAATATGAACCGGTTTTAATCAGTTATAACCGGTTCCAATCAACCGTTTTGCTTGGAGTGTGAAGCCTTGAACGGAGTGTTATATTAGCCTTTTTAAATATTTTTATTGCAGGAGTCTTATGGGATGCACTCAACAGATTCTGACTTAGTGATAATGGGACGACCACCAGGAGTATATTCTATTGAATGGAAATCGGTCACAATTGAATGAGTAATCACGTAAAAAAACGCAGATTTAAGAACCTTCCTCTTTTGAAAGTCGTTTCAAAATGTCTGAAACAACAACTGAAATAGGTAGACTATATGAATGGAGAACACAATGCGCTTTTTTTAGATTGTCTATTCGTCACGCAGTTTTTCACTAAACGATATCTAAACTACTATTTTAAACGTTGCATTACACTGTGTTCTCGGACCCTAGCAGGAATTTTCCCGGGAGCGGTTTTAAGTGGCTAGTTATATATATGTAAAAAGAGTGTTATTATTTTTCAAATTGAATTTGTACTCAATTTGACATTCCTATTGTATTTTACCGAGAAAATTTCCAAATACTAGTCTAATTCACACTCGAACAGTTCTTCATAAAATTTCATTTGTAATATTTGAAAAAGTATCATAAGTCATGTTAAGTAGCTTATATTTCAACATACTTCAGCTACTTACTGTTTCATATTATTGTCAAGATATTTTATTTTGTACGTCATCTGTAAATAGAATATTAATTCGTATTATAGGCCCTTCAAATTCTCGTAAGAAGCTCTATCGAACTTTGCGAAAACATCTTGAGTCTTTCTCGTTACAACTGCTTTGTTTGCGTGTACTCGAGAATGTGGAGGGCCTACTTTATCGTTTAAAGTAGTTACTTGATTTGAGAGTAAAGCGTTATTATCGTTAAGACGTTTTTCAGTTAAGTAATAAGTTCTCGATAATAGGATGCCTGTCCTAAAAATGATAAGGATCTGAATTTCATCTTAAGATAACTACATAACAGTGCAGGACCTTGTAGCTACATTTATTTGTCACTGTGTAATATACATGTAATATCTTTTTTTTTTATTGCAGGAGATCAGCAGACAGGCAGACGACCCACTTGATGGACAGCGGTTACCATCGCCTATGGACATTTGCAACACCAAAGGTGCTATGAATGCGCTGCTGCTCTCTTTAGGGAGCCTGGAACCTGGTCACTAATGCCGGAACACAACACAAGGTTGTTATGGCGGCATACTGTAGACCAGGAGTGGTCGCCATCCAGTCGGGCAAATCTAACAATTAAGAAAAAAAATAATGTCACTAAAAATGCATTGAGACCGACGTTGGCCATCATTATATTAATACGGCGATGTATGAAATTTCGCACACTTATAGTTTATATAAAGAAGAAGCGACGAATGCTAATAGTTCTTCAAATCTAAACCACGTAAGTGTGGAGAAAGTGTAACTTTATGCTCATATTCACCCTAAAAATCTTAAGGACCAGAGCCAACTCAGTACTTCCATGAATACATTCGCAAACTAGAAATTATAAAAAGCTGCAGACATATCTAGTTGTTTTCAGTGATCGGATTGAGATAATGTTCAAAACAAGTAAATTACGCGCGGTAAGTACATGTAGGTATAAGGTTACCGGCTAGCGACCCCTAGGACTCTGCGCTTGGGTGTTGCGCACCCCTTGCACTCCCGCACAAAGACGGGTTCTGAACATTAGTGAGTTCTCCTTGTGAAGAGCAGCAAATAAACATCCAGCTGCAAGGGACTGTTTTTCCATATCAGTTGTCAGTAGTACGTTTTATCATTATGTTTACTTTGGCCATTAGCAAGCGGTAATTCAAATTCAAAAGTTTTCATTCAAAGTAAGTTCCACTGGAGAACCTTTTCTGCAGGTCACACATATAAGTTAAAATTTAAATTTACTTCCTATTCTACGTATGTGTACCGCTTCGCCACGTTTTATTGTTGTTAAAGAGAAGAAGCGGCAACAAATTCCCCAGCAACATGTTTAGCGAAAAATTGGTTTTGAATGCGAAGAAAACAAAGGTGATGGTGTTTGAAAGAGAAACAACCAGAACGAATGCAAGGATAATGGTCGATGATGTTATGCTGGAACAAGTGAATGAGTTTGTATATCTCGGATGTGCTTTTAGCAGGGATGGAAGGTACACCGCTGATTTTGAAAGAAGAGTGAATTTGGGGAATAGTGTGAATGGAGCGTTAGGTAAACTTCTAGGCGCTAAGAACCTCAGCCAGAAGGCCCAGCTTGCCATACACAACGCGGTGCTGGTACCTACGCTCACGTATGGAAGCGAGAGTTGGGTATGGAATAGAGAGCACGAAAGTAGAGTAAACGCGGTCGAGATGCGAGCACTGCGCAAAATCTGCGGAGTGACGCTCGCGGACCGCGTTCGTAATACCGAAGTAAGAAAGAGAGTTGGTCTGAAAGAGAGTGTCGCGGTGAAGGTAAGGAAAGGAATGCTCCGGTGGTTCGGGCATGTGGAAAGAATGTATGATGAAAGAATGACTAAACATATATACAATGCAAAAGTGGATGGATGCAGAAGTCGCGGAAGGCCACGACACACCTTCCATGATCAAATTGATCGTGTACTAGCAGAAGGTGATGTCAGGAGCCTTAAGAACAGGCGAGCGTGCATGACAAGAACTATGAATGTCAAAGAAGCAAGTGAGGTGTGTAAGAATAAGCCTAAATGGCGCTCTGTTGTTCGTGCCTACCCCGCAAGGGACCTGGCGTGAAGTTATGTATGTATGGTTTTCTCTATTAAAAAAAATGATAACTGCACGTATTCCAACCCGTCAAAGATATACCACACCTACGTCTTATCAACTTATCTATCTATTGTTTTTATGTCCGAAAAAAGAATAAGAGAAATGGCGTAGAAAGTGAGCAAAGTGTTGCGAGAATTCCTAATTAACGCCAACAGCGTAGGTGTGGTACATTAAAAGCGAGATGAAATCGATAATAGTCATCGGCGGATTTATCAACAGGCTAACAGGTTGAGTAGGTTGAAGCCTAAGGCGGTATAGGGTCACCTTTTTTGCGTCTTACAGAAAAAAAACAATTGTATAATAATATTGGACTGAATTAAACGTACTAGCTCTAGAAACACTTTTTTAGTGCATCTACTTCTAGTCTAAATCTAATCTAGACAGAAAAATATTTATATCCAGTAAATCACCTCAGAAAAATATATAAATTTTGTATAATTCACATTATATCTTTATAAGTTATAGCCTATGTGTTATTCTGTTGTGAAAGCTATACGTCAAAGGGTAACAAACAAACTTTCGCGTTTATAATATTTATAGAGATATAGAGATAGCCTACCTAAGTATTACTAGGCCCTCTTCCAATTTCAGTGTAAAATGATAGATAGATAGATAGCACTTTATTGTACACCATTACAGAAAAACTTACGAACTAGTATTATTATAGTAGGGTATAAAGGGCGTACAAATGTTACATGTTTTAGGTGTAATTATGTTACACCGTTTAGATTATGTTTTTCTACAATTTGCGTAGTCGCAACGGTCAAACTAATTTCGAGGAAAAGTGTAAGTACGACGATAGTGCACAAGTCATAAAGTTACAATTTCGTCAGCAACATTTTTTAAATTCATATGATTGTAAACTAGGGTAATATCGGAGATAAATTACACGTTACAATGAATTCTAATATTTTTACAAAAACATCTCACCGTCTAACTGTCAAGATATTACGATGGAAATAATTTTATTTACTTGTCAATCAATAGTGTATGCGGTATTTGACTCCTCGTACCTGCACTAATAGATGTAATAAAAAATTGAGATATAAAAAATAAATTTAAATTTAAAGATGCTAAATCTCACGTCAGAAAACTCAAGTGGAAGAGGGCTGGACACATCATGCCGTGACCACAGATGAACAAAGATAGTGACAGAATGGTGCAGCCCAACTGACAATGGCAAACGTCGTGCGGGGCTTTCACTCAGGCGTTGGCGACGACGCAGTGGCCGCGGCCAGAGAGCACTGGGCGCAACTGGAGGAGACATTTACCCGGACGGGGAGTCCAAAATTAGAATAACTAAATAATAATTGACAAATACAAGAAAAATACTGACAAGTATGTTAAACTCTTATACTTTATATAACCTTTACGTCGCCATTGGTGGCGAGATAGATAGATAGAGATAGATTTAAATGTTGACGTTTATGTTTGGAATGTTAGAAAATTGTTCTCTAATTTCTTGTGTAAAAATCTGTATGGAAAAAATACAGCTCGCAGTAGCCCGGCTTTGTCTCCAAACGCTCCACTCAAATCACAGTGGTTCCATATTCGTAACGACTAGTTTAATAAAGCGTTTATAATGTAGGCGGGCCCGTCTATCTCCACAGTTGGGCGTGGACCACCCCGTTTTGGCGCAACACAATCCCGCCGCCACCTCTGATTTCCCCATCCAGCAGGCAACCATTTAGGCTCGACTCACACTAGAATGCCGTCCACAGTTCAAATATTCTTAAAAATCCCAACTATCATCATCATGATCATCTGAGCGTTAAATCCCGGTTGCGTTCGGAGCGATCACTTCGACGCCCAGGGTCCGCTTTCCTACTTTTTCTTCTCCACTTCGCGCGATCTTCGGCATCCCTTGTGTTGAGACCGTTGGTACGCATGTCATCCCTCACAACGTCAAGCCAGCATTTCTTGGGCCTACCCCTTCGACCGGGACCTGGCGGACGCGGCATGGCTAGACATTTGTTTCCCACGTAGGTAGCCGGTTTCCGTAAAACGTGGCCGTATCAGCGTAAGCGATTCTTCTGCAAAAAAATCCCAACTATCGTATCGGTCTAATTCCCATATCGCGCCGTTACTGGTATGTTGGAAAGAACACTTGATTCTTGATGCAGAGGCAATATCCTTTCTCGTGGCACCATCCTTGGGTCTGGGAGGAGGCTTCAAAACGAGGGCTGTGTGGTGTGATCTCCGAGCGGAGGACAGGGCGATGTCGGCCGTCAACCTAACTTGCGCCCCTCTCCTATTATACGCTTTTACGTGGTGTGCCACAAGAACTAGTTCATAGACACCTGTGGCACCCAATGCCTTGGCTTCTCATTTAGGGTAGCTTGCGGGGGAGGGAGGTTTACCCTCTTCATCAACGGACACCAAGCAAGATCGGACCTGACGTGACTTGTCCCGGTCGGGCTTATGACAAATTGTGATTATGATATAGGAACCGGCCAAGTATGAATACGCTTTTATTTCAACTCCAGACTAGTAGTGTAGAGTGCACAGCGAGATTTAACCGTGAAGGGCATTATTGTGTGAATCGAAGCATGCATTGCGCAGTAATTGTATGTTTTGGTGGCAAACGTGTCGCACACCGGCTTTAACTTTTCCCTCTCACTAAAGTGATTACTGTGCGCTCGGTTAGGCCGGGTGCAGTGCGGCCAACATGAACAAATCTGCGATACATCGACACATGCAAACATCGACCTAATCGTTCAAATATTGAGTTCCAAATGGGTTGTGCACAGAGCACGTCAAAATTCATTTAGCGATGTGCGTGATTTTAAATAACTGAGTGTCAAGGATAAACGCTAAAAACGATAACACTAATTTTATAAATTATTTTTTCAGGCAGGCATTATATTTCTTATTAATGGGATATCAACAACTATCATACGCACACACACACGCCCCCACACAGGAACACGTTCATATGTAACTTATGCTACTCTTTTATTTTATATACTTTAGTGTTACAGTTATAGTGATTACTATACTGTTACAACGCAGGTCACGACAAAAATAAAATCCACCTGCATATCTGGAACAATGCACATTTATTACCCGTCTGCATTTGAACTAATAACATTGAAATTCTTTTATGGTCGTCTTTTCTGTTTACTTATTAGCATACGGCCTATTGTTGTATTGTATTCTTTTATGACAGTCATTAGCCAGGTGTGGCGGATTAAGTCGACTTAGATACGGGGACATTACAGTAGCGCAGTATAAAATGATGACCTGATGGAAGGGGGAGGCAGTCGAGCGAGAACCACGTGCGAAGCGAGACGTGTGTACTACAATCGAGAATCTAATAAGTGACGGATTTTGCGCGTGTTATGGAGTTACGATCTTCTCCATTGCGTTTGAACTTGTTGTATCAATGTTATACGTGTTTGTATAGTTTTAATAAACTCTATAGTAATTCTAACGGCATTTTAATTCGAGTCTCGCGAATCGTGACGATAGTACAAAATGGCTAAGAAGTGCCATAGTGGCTGCTGGTATTTTTCCCAGCACCCGGCTTTTATACCTGTAGTTCTGTGGATAAGAAAATATATAAACCAATAAAATAAAATGCTATAAAGACAAACTTCCTATGAATCTACACTCATAAGATTTAGTTCGTTGTTGGGCGCACCACGATTGTTCATGCCGGACTCATCCTTTCAGAGCCAAGCTTGGTGTTGACACAACTCGCGGCGTGCGCTAAGTCTACGAGGCCTACGCAAGCTGGACATATTGATGAAGGTCGAGCTAAGTTTAGTTATACACGTAATTGCGCGTAAACCATGCCGTTACCTAGGACAAGACCTAAGATACGTCCTTCTTCGTCTTTCAAAGTACTTATGTTATTAGTATACAGATATATGAGTGATATCGAATTTCAAGTTAATGGAATAATCTCAAGACCGTGAACAAAGGAATGTCACCACCTAAGCAAAAACACCTTGATCCCTAGGACACCTAATAATAGGACATGAAATAAGCAAGCCTTCAGTAACCGAGACTATAATGAATGTGTAGGTGCTGTCAATTATGTACAATGAGTTTAAGAATAAATTTTGACTAGCACATTCTGAAAATGGTTGTATACTTTGTGTAAAAATACCTAAATATTCGGAATCAGTAATTATTGGCAGTGGTGGGTGCCGGCAATAGTGGTTGCAGTGTTAGTGCTTGTAGAAGAGAAGTTGCAAAATATAGTCACTTTTAATATGTTTTACTTTGCACCGACTTCAAGATGTTTTAGATAATATATATTAATAATAATAAATAGCTTTCGTCGTCAGCCATTCACAGTCCACTGCTGGACGTAGGCCTCCCCAAGACGGCGCCACTCATACCTATCTGCTGCCTTTCTCATCCAGCGCCTACCGGCGACCTTGCGTAGGTCGTCGGTCCATCGGGCTGGAGGGCGTCCGACACTACGTTTACCGAGACGCGGTCTCCACTCCAGGACTCGTCTGCTCCAACGGCCATCGGTCCTGCGACAGACGTGACCGGCCCACTGCCACTTCAACTTGCTAATTTTGCGAGCTATGTCGGTTACTTTGGTTCTCTTACGGATATCCTCATTTCTAATTTTATCCATAAGAGAAACACCCAACATAGCTCGCTCCATAGCCCGTTGAGTGACTTGGAACTTGTGGACCAATCCTGCCGTCAGTGTCCACGTCTCGGCCCCGTAGGTCAGGACGGGGAGGACGCACTGCTCGAAGACTTTTGTCTTCAAGCATTGCGGAATGGTCGACGAGAACACTTGACGAAGCTTGCCGAATGCCGCCCAGCCCAACTGAATCCTCCTATTGGCTTCCCCCTCGAAGTTGTGTCTGCCTACCTGTATTTTTATTTTTTATTTGTTACTTTTTTGTGTCTAGCTATGTATGGGTGGACTCACGAATGGTGCCGCGCTTCTTAAAAAATATAGGTCCCAAGAAACGAGAACAAAAAAAATTATCGTAAAATGAATACTACTGGGCCAAACTATGTCAAATTTTTAGGGTACCACATGGTAGCTATTGCGCGTCGAACAAGAAAAGAATCACGTAAATCGAATCATAAATCTCAGAGTAATCGGCGAACATACATAAAAAAAGCAAAAAAGAAAGATCCCGACGAATTGAGAACCTCCTCCTTTTTCGAAGTCGGTTAAAAAGCATCAGTAGCACAAATTATCAAAACCCAAGAGACGAAAAATATATATATATATATATATATATATATATATATATATATATATATATATATATTGTGTGTCAGTGCGTGTGTGCGTGCGCGTGTGTGTATGTGTGTGCAGTTTACACGCAGTAAAATTGAAACAAGTGTGCCAAGGGGTGGGAGTGATTCTAAATGCGTACCAAGTAAATGCTCACCAAAAATATTTTTTGTCCCTAAGATTAAACACCAAATAAAATATATTACTTCATATAAATTTAATCCACTCTATACCGAGGTGCCTAAAAAACAACGTTTTACTTTCCAAAATATATATTTACTCATCAGAATAATTGTACGTTTTTTATTTAAATTCTTTTTGCTTATCAAAATGGATAAATGACCACCAAATATTGTTTTACTAAAACGCTAACATTCAAACCGAAAATTACATTTCTAAATAGTTTAAGTGTAATCAAATTGTCCAACCTGAATCCAGAATATATTATTGTTAAACTAAGATTACAGTCGTTTCCTTTTACTTATTTACCGTGCAACCAGCACAGCCGCCAACGGCATGTGACGCACAGAACGCAGGACGCAATCCCGTCACGCAAGCGTCACACATTGTCACGCTGAAGTACGTGGCATCACCTCTTGAAGCTAGGAATATCCCTATTAGTGAGAAGAGAAAGAGCGTGCGCTCAGCTAAATCTAAAAAACCTCTGTTGATTCAATAATTATGATTATGTGATTGACTGCTTTTAACTATTGTGTTCTTTAAAGTGCCATTGATAAATCTTAAGTACAAATAAATCGTATAAGTACCTATAAATGTAATGAAATATAACTTCGTTTTACTTTTGTTTTTTTTTCTACTAGTGATTTATTTTTTACCTACTTCAATCATTTGTGTTGCAGTAATATTGAGAGTGAAGTATTTATTTGGCTATATTATCATTAGGGTTGTAACGGAACTTCGCTTCCGCCTCCGTTACTGCGGAAGTTCCGCAAGAAATCGTACCTCCGCCTCCGCCTCCGCATCCGTGTAATTTTTGCGGAGTCATAACGGAGGTTTATTTACGAATCATACGCAAGCGGCGACGCTCGCTACGTCAGGCCGCGCGCAGCAAATGAACAAAAATCAACGCGTGCGCGGCGGGAACGCGGTTGGGGTGGGGCGGGGGTCTTGCAAACGCCATTTGTCAAATGAATGATACGCTACAGAAATCTGTCGAATTGCTTAGACGCGTTAGACGTACATACGAAGTTTTACCGACGCGATGTAATGTATAAACCATAAACTACTATTTTTTCTACATCCAATTTCACTTACGCCTCCGCCTCCGTTAACCTCCGCATCCGCGGAGGTGAAACCCGTCGCATCCGCATCCGCCTCCGCCTCCGCTAAGAAAACCTCCGTCACAACCCTAATTATCATGTTTTAATCAAATTCACAAAACAATAAACAAGCAACATATATTATCATGTTTGGAATACGAAATATTATATTTGGTATTAAAACTAATTGTACGTTGGAACGTTTGCTTTTTTGCCTCAGCAAAAATTACTAAATTGGATGTGGAGAAACAAAATATAGTAATATCTGTTTAACGATAATGTAAAATATTTGGTCTGAAATTAGCTTTAAAGGCGTTTATATATTTTTATGACATAGCATAAAAAGGAAAATAGCTTCATTTCTACAATACTTCTGGAAACACAATTTGGTGAGCATTTATCGATTCTGGTAGGTATTTCGAATTGATTGGTAGTAAAATAGGTGCATTTCTGGTAGGCGTTTAAACACAAGCCATTCTAAATAATGTGACGTGACATTTCATGTATTATATCGTTATAATATAATTATGCTTTAAAATACGAACGTCTTACTCAAAAACTTTAAAACATTTCCAACTCTATGTGTATGTATGTGCATAGTGTTTAAATGATTAAATATTATGTATTTCATCCCTTTCTCTGGCAGGCTAATTGTTAAAGAATTATGTGGTTATCTATTTTTCTTTAGTCACTTTTTCGTTTCAACGAGTTTCGAATCACAACAATTCTAAAGAAGGTTCACTTAAAAATAGCACAATGAAATTGCAACGACATAAAGACCCGGCCGCTGTCGTCCATATTATGTATAATTAATGATGACGATTCCGCAATGCTGCGATGCTCTAATCGACTAAAGGATGGGTGAATACAGTAAAAAGCATCTCCAATTTTGCTTTTAGTTATTGTTGTGGTTAATATTGAATCTTGAGTAATCAGTTACAAGTCTAACTTAGATATTTTCGTATCTAAATTTCATAATAATAAGCTTTCTTATATAGGTAGGCATTTACTTCGTTATTAGCATGTTATTTGTTTGTAACTTGTTTTTAACGTTGAACACAGATGTGTATATAATACGACTACCGAAAACAGGGACAGAATTGTCTAAATAAAATGGCTGATAGTTAAAAAAATATTTGATTCGTTTCTCGGAACAGCCCACAGTCGTTGTATTATAAAGAAGCAGACATAAATAGAACGAAAAACAAAACGATGATCTTATTTTTCTAATTGTGATTGTGAACAGTCGAAGGTTGTCTCAAAAAAACCCCCAGCTTTCCCTGGATTTTCCGTTCTTCGTCTTTATTTTCTACTAGAGTTTACCCCGCGGCTGCGCCGCGGGTTAACCTCTAGTGCGTGTCTCTTGTTTATAGAGCAAGTGCTACAGGTTATATTATATTACATTTTTATGTATTTGCCCACGGAAGATTCACTTCATTTTATATCGGTAATTATATATACCAACCCTCGTCTATCTGTCAACAAAATAAATTACAAAACTTGACCAAAAAGGCCAAAATGGTCTAAATGACCAAAAGACCACAGTGACCGACATTGCTAAAATCCGGATGACGGAATAGGCAAAAACGACGAAAAAGGCCAAAATAATCAAAATGGTCAAAATTACCAAAGAGGCCAAAATGACCAAAAAGGCCAAAATGACCAAATAGTCCAAAATGACCAAATAGGCCAGAATGACCAAATAGGCCAAAACGACCAAAAGACCAAATAGGCCAAAATGACCAAATAGGCCAAAATGACCAAATAGGCCAAAATGATCAAAAAGGCCAAAATGACCAAATGGGCCAAAATGACCAAAGGCCAAAATGACCAAATAGGCCAAAATGACCAAATAGGCCAAAATGACCAAAAAGGAAAAATGACCAAATAGGCCAAAATGACCAAATAAGCCAAAATGACCAAATAGGCCAAAATGACCAAATAGGCCAAAATAACCAAAAAGGTCAAAATGATCAAAAAGGCCAAAATGACCAAATAGGCCAAAATGACCAAATAGGCCAAAATGACCAAATAGACCAAATAGGCCAAATAGACCAAATGGCCAAAATGACCACATAGGCCAAAATGATCAAAAAGGCCAAAATGACCAAATAGGCCAAAATGATCAAAAGGTCAAAATAACCAAAAAGGTCAAAATGATCAAAAAGGCCAAAATGACCAAATAGGCCAAAATGATCAAAAAGGCCAAAATGACCAAATAGGCCAAAACGACCAAAAGACCAAATAGGCCAAAATGACCAAATAGGCCAAAATGATCAAATAGGCCAAAAAGACCAAATAGGCCAAAATGACCAAATAGGCCAAAATGACCAAATAGGCCAAAATGGTCAAAATGATCATAAAAGCCAAAATGACCAAATAGGCCAAAATGATCAAAAGGTCAAAATGATCAAAAAGGCCAAAATGATCAAATAGGCCAAAATGACCAAATAGGCCAAAATGACCAAAAAGGCCAAAATGATCAAATAGGCCAAAATGACCAAAAAGGAAATATTACCAAATTGGCCAAAATGACCAAAAAGGCCAAAATGACCAAAAAGACCAAATAGGCCAAAAATACCAAAAAGGCCAACATGAAAATTATCCCTTGTCCATCCTCAGTATTTAATTTACATACGTACCGAATTTCAGCCAAATCGGTCCAGTAGTTTTTCCGTAAAAGCATAACAAACAAACAGACAAATATCATGTTATCCCGGAAACTATCCCATTTTTCGGGATAAAAAGTATCCTATGTTCATCCTCGGTATCGAAAATATATATATACTGAGTTTCAGCCAAATCGGTCCAGTAGTTTTTACGTGAAAACGGAACAGACAGACAGACAGACAGACAGACAGACGGACAGACAGACAGACAGACAGAGTTACTTTCGCATTTATAATATTAATAGGGATTACTAAACAGTCAACAAAATGACAATAAGAAAATAAAAAAGATAAAAAAATGTTGATGACAAATACATCTGTATTTTTTACTAATTAAATAAACAACAAGAATAATTTGTTTTTCGTTACATTTTAGTTAATTAGAAATTGAAGGTTCGAAAAGAAAGCTTTTTCAAATCACGCCCACGGTAGCAAGCAGAGAGTTGCGAGGGAAATGGGCAGATTTAAATAAATATATTTGAAATAAAACAGTAAACAAATATAATCGTTACTGTTTACATACCACTATTGTTGCCTACTTACAAACACGTACATAAAAATAAGGGTCAAACATAAAAAAGTTTTACAAGTCAACAGGGTAAGAGTATAAATGTTGGGACAATATGTTTATATTGTTTGATTCGCAAAAATTGTTTGCTATATGAAAAATTGTTTAATTTTTACATGTTACTACAATTAAAAAGTTTATTTTTTGTTATAAGATTATTTTTCAACGTCTACCAAACTGAGGTATTCAGTAACTGAACAGTCTACAGTAGGATATATATTGGTTTAAACGAAAGTAATAAAAAATAATGTTTGATAACGATTGTCAAATCTAACATAGGCACCCACAACATAATCTTATATAATCAAAAAGTAGATGAACCAATAATGTATTTATGGGGTGTTTCCGGTTTCTACCCACTTTTTCTACCCAAAAATATTTTTTCCGCTTTCAACCCAAAATCTATTCCGTTTTCAACCTACAAAAATAAATATAATATTTTTTTCCGTCTTCTACCCAAAAAGCTTTCCGTTTTCAACCCATTACTAATTTTCATTGTTTTGAAGTACGGTCAGAAACATTATTGCTTTTAAATATTTATTCATTGCAAGATAAACAGCTCACAATATTAAATGTTTAAATCTACTCAATATTAGTTCAAGAACGACTTCTTAAGTGCAAGTGTGTATCACGTCACTGGATAATAATAACCCAATACGCAAATGAATAAACAAGTTTTTTTGAAAATTATTTCACCTGAAACTAAAACCAGAGTCTGTTACTTTCACTTTTGCCAAGCGATATATAAAAAAGGCAAACAGTTCAATATGACCAAAAAAGGCATTTTATCAAACATGTATGTATCTATCTTTGATGCTTGCCTTAGGTTCAATACCGAAAGAAATGGTGGATGATGCTTTTCTCTATATTATGGAATAGAGTCCCACGCATTAACATGCAGTGAGATTTTTAATGATTATATTGTCAAAACATATACGTTTGGAGCATGTGACTGTAAACCGCGTTGTGGCAAAGAGAAAGTCACTAAACATGCTTCAGTTCCTTTCAAATATTAATAATGACGCTTAAAAACAAAATACAGGGTTCAAAAAAAGATAACGAAAAGGTAATGTCAAGGAATCGAAAAACATGATGTGTTAGAGAGAGACAATAAATAGAATCTGCGCTTTATGACCTGGCTTGAAACATAGCTCGTTTATATATTGAATTTAAAAAAAGCTATTACATAATTTATGTTAATACTTCATGCTTTTAACTTCGATTATTAGTATTACCCAATCTATCCAATCATTCAAATTTTACTTAACTTTAAGTTATATTTTCAATATTATGATTCCAAAAGCAATAAATGCATCCAGTGTATTGAACAATAGTTACAAACATTTTCTTTATTAATTGTTTGTAAAGAATGTATAAGAATCATTTTGACTTTATTATTTTTTTAACTTTCTCTGCTGCCTGTACTCAGTTCAGTGGGTAGAAACCGGAATTGAATTTTGTAATGGGTTGAAAACGGAATTATTATTATTATTTTAGACTTGTGGGTAGAAAAAGTGGGAAGAAAACGGAAACACCCTATTTATGTACATGTGGAATTCATGTAACTTGAACACTTTTTTCCGTTTTTGTGTTTGACCCATAAACACACTATCACTCTAAGTAGTTTTTAAGTTATATTAATATTACGCTCCGAAAGAGAAAGATGTTAATTCGACGTTAACATCTTTCTCTGACTTTGTTGAGACCTAGTGCGGTTCAGAACAGAGTCAACTTTGGACGCTCCTATAAAACTGCCCTCGTATTATCTTACGTTGCCTGTACTCGTTATGTAAAATAAATTTCATTTAATCTCACTAGTTGCACCGGCGATCTATGGTTCGCGTCGCTGCCATGACGACGTCGAGATGCCACCAATGTTCACCTTCTATTCGATATCCGGCCACTTTTTTAACTATTAGACCGAATATTGTGTAATCTAGCGAATATCGAATACTAAATCGTAAAAAATGCACATCTTAGGTACTGAAATTATATTCCAATCACAAATTATCGATAGTTAAACTATGTTGTAGTGGCTTAGGTCGCCCGCCAGCCCTGACAGACGACCTGCGCAAGATCGCCGGCTGGGGCTGGATGAGGAAGACGGGAGCCCTAGATATGTGGCGCTTATTTGGGGAGGTCTACGCCCAGTAGTTGACAAAATGACAAAAAGAAGTAGAAGGCTTATACTATATCGACACGGACGAAGTCGCGGACGCATCTAGATATATAATATTAATTCTAGATAACAACTTTATTATAATATATATAAATTACCTACATAATAATATATAATATAAAATTAATGTAAAATGTCATATTGTAGTCTCGACGAAATAATTTTTTTATTCATTTATTGCATGTATATATAAATAAAGTAGTTACAAGGTCGTCTCTGGCGCCGGGCGCCGACAATTTTACCCAATACCTTAGCAACATGACTTGACTTCGTAAGGACGTCCTGGATAATTTGATCGAACATTATTACCCCGCAATTTTCCTAACCTTTACATAAATTAATATTATTCACAAGCACTGATGTCTTCAAATAATATATACCTGAATAAACTAGGTTAGGCCAAGGGCGGTCTTTTAAGAGAGGATTCTAATTCAATAGGCATAATTGATAATGATGTCAACCATGCTTAACATAAAAAGTGTTTTGATTTACCTCATAATTTATATTTATTATATAATATAATAATATTAACAATTAACAATCTATCTAACATTCAAACTCAGACAATAGCACCGTTGTCAAAGACCGAAGCGAATGTTCAAGCTTATAATTTAAATTCATTATTATGGTCGAATTTAGACCACGGGCGACCACTCGTTTTATGTAAGGATTTCGACACGGTTTCCCTAATGTTTATCAAAAACCCATAGCTAATCCAATTATAAATATTCACGGGATGAAAACTATCTCGGCCCTATTCATCCCATTCAGCGCTTTAACGAGGAGAAATCAGCTTACGAATTTATTACAGTGAGAGCGTATGGGACTCGTCGGCCTGGTTACCTACCGTGTTACTTCCATTCGTTTATAGCTGGCGCCAGCTGAGACGACCTTGCTCATCCCGCCGCAGGGCTCAAAGCACCCCGCGGTGACTATTTTCAGCCTTGATTGAGTAATCTTCGAAATCTATATTATCGCAGAAATTGTAACGTTTCACGGATAAGAAGTATCTCAGGTTCGTTACCGAGGTTAACTCGATAGGCAAAATGGCGCGTATCTGCGAGTTCCGCACGAACCCACCAATTTTGGTATACTCACGCATCAGTGACGGTAAAACCTAAGAAAATGAGACGCTTTGTCACATTTCCACCCCGTTTGTGACGTACAAAATTTCTCTACTACGATGCTAAAAAGGTTGCTCTTCAAAAATAAAGGTTGACTTACCTGGCCTTGGCGGGGTCCTCACCGCTGTGCCTCTTGGTGTGGATGGTCCCCTTTTCGACGGGGGCCAGCTCGCCGGCACGCCCGCTCGCCTCCTGTCACAACACAGAAACTACTTTCAACATCGCAACGCTCATCATTTATGCAAGTCTACGGTTGCGCTCAAACGTGCTACCGAGCACAGCCAGCGGTGGCGGCCACACAACATGTCCCTACAAAACATAGGAAAAAGCGCGTCAACGGCTTGTCGAGGCAACAGCCTTAAAGTGCGGCGGTCACAAATTTGCGAAGATTTGGTCTCATGTTTCGTTGAATATGAAACAGGAGAAGTGGAAGAAAATAAAAACCCTTACGAGAGAGAACAGTACAATCACGACTTCGAAATCAAAGGCCTTGTCTCCCTGTCGCTGAACCAAAGCGTCAGTTTAAGCCACATCGAATCTGAGGTCAGATAACACCTTAGACAATTGTCCACTGTCTAAACATGGGATAATACATCAATGCAAAATATTTCCATGACTTATGTGCTTTGCATAGCAACATGCTCTAGCCTTCTATACTATCCTCTATTTAACGTTTTATTTTGTCCGACTAGAGTGCACTGCGTAGCATACCTTAGGCAATAGCTTTGTTTAATTACATAAAAACTTAATCCGGGAAAATCTCCCCGGGATACCGGAATATAAAATGTCACACATTTTATGACATAATATTCTTTTTTTCAATCTGGCTATTTTATTTAATTCCTAGAAAAATTCCGCGGGATTCCCAGGACGATTTTAATACTAATAATTTGCCATCGATCAGAGAAAACGGCATCGAATCCGGCCCAGCAGTTTTACTTTAATCCAGAACAAACGAGAAATAAAAAAAAGCGTATTCTCCAACGTTTACGTAGTCTATTCCAGTTCTTAAACAGCTTCAATCTACAGACACGACATGTTTAGAATTTTATAATATTATACATAATTTTACTCAAAATGTATAGTATTTTTGTTTGCTGTATCTCCATTTATTCTTCGAAAATTAATTTTACGACAAACTTCTGTGTTTTACAAAAAAAGATTCTCAGGTAGACAAATAATCTTACGAAGTACAAGAATTTCGAGCTAGACGCGTTGACGGGTGGTTTGTTTTGCCGCCGTTTTATAATAAGAAAAGACAGCGATAACACGTCAAGAAGCGGCAGTGCATAGAATACAAAGAAGACTTCATTTTTAACTTATAAGTATGAATTACAAAAAACTTCTTCAGCGTAACTTTTGAATTGTTTTTGGGATCCTGGTAAGCACGTGCGCAAATAATCTACCAATAGGAGATGCTGAAAAAAGTAGAAAGTGACCTTTAGCCTCCGAAGCCGAGATGACAGATGCAGCCGGGATTAACATCTGGCTTAGTTTATCGGATTTGTGAGTAGGCTTAAATGTGTTAACATAATGAACTATTATTTATGTTGTAACTTTATACCTAATAATATTCGTAAACATATGAACGGAATTAAAATAATTATCTGGTGGAAAGATAACAGTAATCGGCCAAGCGCGTGTCTGTCCACGCACACTATGGTTCCGCGGTGGCGACAAACGTCACTATTTCAGTAATGAAAATACTGTAAAGCTGCGCGCGAACGGCCCGCCGACCGCAGTCACCGGCGCGGTCATACACAACATGAACTCGACAAAATGCTGGCTTGTAGCTTGCGTTAACATTTAAAATACCTTTTATTTTATTACATATATTAAAATAGACGGATTAGCAAAATAGATGGAGCTGCAATCACGTGGGTCAAGTTCACTAACAAATATGTTGCCATAGGTATTCGTTGTGTTACTTCAAATCAGGTTGACTTCGAGTCATTTTTATGTTTTGCTGGGCAGCTATTTAGACTACATGGATTTTATTTTATATTATTACTTTCTTTCTTTGTTATTGCAGTGTATTGAACAAAAACAGTCAAATTTTATGTCTAATATATATATAAAAAACCTAACTTTGTATGTGAGTAACAGAGGCTACCTTCTGGGGCTGTACAGGCGAAGAAAACTAGTCTATCTATAATATTAAAAATTATAAAAATTGTAAATGATTTTTGTGTCTGTCTGTTCGGGATTCACGTAAAAACTATTAGATCGATTTCGATGCGGTTTTCGCTTATCGATAGCAAATGCCCAAACTTAAAATCTACGCCTAATGAATTTTTATTAAATATTTGGTAAGTACAAATTTGAACTTTCTGTTTTCTGTCCAACGTGGACGAAATCGAGGGCAAATGCTATAATACAATATTAACTTCAAATACTGGCTGTATAGTAGTCGACTAAAGAAAACTGTCGGTCTCATTGATGGAGATTTAGAATAAGTTCGAACGCTTCTTTGAGAACCATAAACAAGCTTTCAAATTCACTCTAACTCTCTATGAGTAAGACCGTGTCACGTCTTAGATAAATATGTACAAAATCGTAAGCTGACCGTTTTCACTATTTGAATACTGGACCTTAAACATAAAGCAAACAAAGAAAACAAGGGATAGGTGTGTAATTACATATTTTCTTGTTAGTCGTTCTTAGAGAAATACACGGAAAATACGGACGAATGGAGAAATTCCTTGAAATCGCGACGTCGTATTGTTATATTGCTATATCTTTATAAATACACTCGAAGAGAAATAAATATTGACCTTTGTATAATTTATAAAATACAAAAATTTCAGTTTTCAAATTTAAATTTAACTACTGTTTTCTCACTGCGGGGCTACCTGGGCCCTACCTCTTATTTATTTGGCCACCAAACTTTCACACAGGCAACACGTTACATTAAATTTTTATCAAGCGCGCTGCGGCGACTCGGTAACGAAATATTAATAAATTTATTATAAATATGGCCGTACGGTGTAACACCGATTTCTTTACAAAATTGATTTATTTAATATACACTATAAAAAATAAACCTAAAAAGAAATAAATAAAAAAGAGGGTATAATTATAGATAAAATATTGGTCCCAAACCACTGTTATTCACCGGGAACGTTACCAAAAAGATGGCGGCGTCACCACGTTCTCCCCCAGGGGGTGCCGCCCTGGACTCTACTCCGTCCAGGAAGCGGTACAAGGGGACGCGTCCCCGGGGCCCCGAGCCTCCACTGTCACATCCCCCTTTCACTCCGTGACAGTGGTGTCCCACCTCTCCGCCTCCAAATCCCAATGCCTTCCCTTCCTTCCCAAACCTCCTCCCCAAACACCCATCCCTTCCGTTGCGACCGCCAGCGTCGAGATTTTCTCTGCTGGCCGTCGAGGACGGCGGTGGTGATGTCCACCCCACCACCGCCGGCCTGACCGGCGACCTACCCTCCCGCGCTCCGTCCGCCGACGCTGCTGTGTGCGCGAGGCGGCGGGGAAAAGGGGAGGAAGGAGAGGGGGGAGGGGTGTTGGCGCAGGAGCAATCCTTCGCAGCCTCCCCCTCCCCCCTATCGCGAGGCCCCCCCCGCCGCTGACGCTGCTGAGTGCGCGAGGCGGGGGGGGGGGGGGTGGAAGGAGAGGGGGGGGGGGTGTTGGCGCAGGAGCCATCCTTCGCAGCCTCCCCCTCCCCCCATCGCGAAGCCCGCCCCGCCGCTGACACTGCTGAGTGCGCGAGGCGGCGGGGAGAGGAGGAAGGAGAGGGAGGGGTGATGGCGCAGGAGTAATCCTCGCAGCCTCCCCTCCCGGCGGCAGCGGGCGTCGAGGTCTGGGGGATCCACATAGACCTCCGCCCGCACTAATGCCGCGAGAGGGCGCGAGAGGTAGCCGCGCGTCCCTCTCAGGGCCGGGGACCACCATCTCCCCCGGCCCGCACACAGGAGAGGCCGCCTCTGTTTACGAGGCGGCCGGCCGCTGCCGGGGTTGCGGGTTAAGCTCACGCATGTACCGCGACCCCGGCGCTAGGCGGAAGGAAGGCTCCCATGGGGTTTTAGTGGGTATACCGGCAGCCGGTCGTATTGAACCGGCGTCGGGGAGCCCCACACACCGGCCGCGCATGATCCCCCGTGCGGCTGACGGTGCGGCAACGCATTTCCCCATGTTAAAAAAAAAAAAAAAAAAAAGGCGTCACCACGTTCAATGGCAATGCACCAATGAGTGAAATAGACGGCAGCTTTTGGTCGCGTGAGAGGTCTACTGAACGTTCGGCGACATCTCGATAAAGTTTTTTAATTTTGTATATTTCTCCAATCATAAAAACCAATCAATCATATTACACACACGTTTTATGAAATCCGTGCCTCGACCAGGCTCTCACCCTCCCGCTCTGACGTAAATCATCACCAACTCGCCAGCGGTGGAACGTTACCTGGGATCCAGTGCCTGGGCCATCGCTGTGTCCGGACGTGGCCTTCCGCATTGAGGTCAGCCGGTAGAAGGGAGGGGTCTCGGTCCTCTCTATCAGGCAGTTCAGGGTCTCCACCGTCTGCAGCTCCATCATCATCTCGTCCAGGAGACGCTCCGGGCGGGATCTTGCCAGGTAGAGGACGACTCGTTTCGCCTGTCCCAAGACCAAAGGAGAGAAATACATTTTTAAAAGATATTTTATATCCCGTCCGTGAATTTATTTTACTTTTGAAGTTTGCATGCAAGTTACCCAATTTTTAATAGCTTCATTTGTATTTGTCATTATTCATTGTTCCAGAGGACGTAAAAATGCCGTTCCGAGAGTCAACTAATGCATACATAGACTATCAACTATTGTCATCATATTATCTTAACAGTTTTAGAATTAATTAAAAGAATATAACACGGCATTTGCCTAGATCCCGGCACGCAGAGGCGCGGATCTGCTATTCTTGAAATACAGCCTATTATTATACCTCTACGGCGAACATCGTGTATTGGTTAACGAGGAAAAACATTTTTTTACCGGAAACGTTATATGGAATGATTACTAAAATATATGGAATATTTCTCTAATTTATTCCCTTACCGGCTCATTACGTTCAAAGGATCCTTATCACTGCAAAAGGATGTCAGAGACGAATTTTAGAATTCAGACCAAAATAAATCACACATTCCTTTTTGGCAAGGATACGAAGAACATCAAAATACACGTAAATTTTTGCATTTATTTATAGCTAGCTCTCGATTTTATAGATTCCTATTGCGAATGTGACAAGTGTCTAAATTGAATGGTTGCACATTATGCGATGCCTTATGTATACCAGTATATCTGGACACGTGTCCGTTTTATTAATCGATTCACCAAAATCTTCCGCTTTAGGCCCTAAGCATCGTGCTGACACTGATGCCCCCTTTAGGACAAGATTATTATTATTCTTTGTTTCTTCTTTCTTTAAATTGGTTTATATGTATAATATATTATGAAGTGATGAGAAGCTTATACATTTATGGCGTTGGCGTCATAAGTACGAACAAGTAAAAATATTGTTTACCTATTATTTATATATACGAGTATACCTCTCTTTTTCACTTTTCATTCACCATATCCCAATAACTTAGGGTCGGTACAATATATCTTTTCCTTCTACACTCCTCTACTCTGACATACATCTTCTGTCACACCACATATCATCATATCATCCTTCACACAATCCATCCATCTTTTTTTGGTCTACTTCTACATTTGTGTCCATCTATCTTGTAGTTTAACATTCTTTTCGTCACGTGCCTTTCATCCATCCTCATTATATGCCCATACCAACTAAATCTTCTTCCTCTCAATTTTTCAGTCAGGGGTATTACTTTCAAAGATCCCCTTATGTACTCATTTTTAAGTTGGAATCGGAATCACTAGTATACTATAAATATGGCGTTGTTTGAATGTATATAATGTTAGAGATATTGCATATTTGTAATATTACAACACGTGGCACGCATCACTATTAAGTTGTTTGGACTACTTAAAAGTTTACTTATAGCCGATTCGTATATACTACTATTCATTCTTATAGACTATGTCGAATTTTAAGTAACAGTAAGGCAAATGGACGGTCGGTAAGAATTACAAAATTACAGAGTCACTCTGTGGCATTCTAATCATACGGACGTGTTGTTTAACTTTTATTATTTTTTGTTAATATAACCTGTTTTCAATCATAAATAATTACAAAGAACTTCTAAAGTGCATACGGATAATAACACGCATAAACGAAGCTGGTTTACCGCATCAGGTTAGTGAGTGTTATCAACAAAAATTTGAAACTACCCTCTTTTGTACCAACAAACAATGTCAATACCAAGGTTGCCTCCGACGATAAAACATCTGACCAAGAATCTTACGGCTCGGATTCGGCCATTAACACATCTTTATCTGTTGAACAAAAGGATATTTGCATAAATATCCTTTTGTTATATTGTATAAGCATTTATAATATTCCCAAAAAAATCAAGCGCCACAATGAGGAATTCTCCAACAATTCTTATTGTGATATGGATGAAATTAAATCTATGTTTAATGAAATTAAGGAACAAAACATTCAGAAATTTGAAAGTCTGCCAACTGCTATGAATACCATCATCACTCAGAATCTTGACTTGCAGCAAACGGTAACAAAAATATCTTCCCAGCGTGAAAAGATTCTAATGAAAATCCACGTTTTAGAAAAAGAAAATATTTTTTATAAAAACCGTATTAAGTTACTAGAAAACAAATTTGAGTATTTTGAGAAATATGTTCGGAATAATACGGTTGAAATTCGCAATATCCCAATTCAAAATTATGAAAATAAGTCGACCCACCTCGCTATAGTTCAGGAAATCTATTCAGCTATTGGACTGAAGAACTCCATCCAGGAAGAGGATATTAAACAATTGTACCGCTCTAAAAACAAGGCTTTAGTTGTTGATTTTGTCTCAACAAATACAAAGGAATCATTTATTTCTGAATTCCGTAAACATAATAAATTTAACCGGGAGAAGAACCAGCCAACTCTAAACACCTCTCACATTCATATACCCGGCCCAGCACAGACCTTATTTATCTCTGAATATTTAACAACTCAAGCAAGACGTATTTTCTACCTAGCGCGTCAAAACGTTAGACTAAACAAGTTAGTTGCAACGTGGACTTCGTTCGGCAATGTATATGTTAAAAAGGAAGAAGGAGCAACACCTGTCCGTATCACAAGCGAAGATGACCAAAAAAAATCCTATTGTGACTATTTCTTTCATTATTCTCGTATGTAATCTATGTAAAACCATTTAAAAAACTTGGTTACATATTAATCGAACTAAGTGTGAAGCTTATTTTCTGTCTATTTAGTATGTATGTACACACACCCACAAATCACTTATACCCCCCAATAAACTCACATTGCAACTCATACATTGAAGTTTCGAAAGTAATTAAATATATCACCAATTTGAGAGATTTTGTTACATTATCTCACATGTCGCCTCCTCAGCATCACGGATCCATTCCACTAAAATTATTCTACCCTCTCCACTATTTATTTTTCGTTTTTTTTAGTAATACATATTCAATATGATTGACATTGAGTCAATAAACCAAGGTCTGGATTCTCTTGCCGTTGCGACATCTCA